>JBBDGP010001618.1:600000-1052500 GCA_037952835.1 Lithobates septentrionalis
GTGGACGGATGAATCCAAGTTTGAGGTGTTTGGATCACAAAGAAGAACGTTTGTGAGACGCAGAACAAATGAAAAGATGCTGGAAGAATGCCTGACGCCATCTGTTAAGCATGGTGGAGGTAATGTGATGGTCTGGGGTTGCTTTGGTGCTGGTAAGGTGGGAGCTTTGTACAGGGTAAAAGCTAAGGAAGGCTATCACTCCATTTTGCAACGCCATGCCATACCCAGTGGACAGCGCTTGATTGGAGCCAATTTCATCCTACAACCGGACAATGACCCTAAACACACCTCCAAATTGTGCAAGAACTATTTACAGCAGAAGCAGGCAGCTGGTATTCTATCGGTAATGGAGTGGCCAGCACAGTCACCAGATCTGAACCCCATTGAGCTGTTGTGGGAGCAGCTTGACCGTATGGTACGCCAGAAGTGCCCATCCAACCATTCCAACTTGTGGGAGCTGCTTCTAGAAGCGTGGGGTGCAATTTCTCCAGCTTACCTCAATAAATTAACAGCTAGAATGCCAAAGGTGTGCAATGCTGTAATTGCTGCAAAAGGAGGATTCTTTGATGAAAGCAAAGTTTGATGTAAAAACAATGTTATTTCAAATACAAATCATTATTTCTAACCTTGTCAATGTCTTGACTCTATTTTCTATTCATTTCACAACGTATGGTGGTGAATAAGTGTGACTTTTCATGGAAAACACAAAATTGTTTGGGTGACCCCAAACTTTTGAACGGTAGTGTATATATATATATATATATATATATATGTCTTGACTCGTAAGCAATGCTTTTGTAGACACCGTCCAATTACCCCAATGTACTGATTTGTGTAAAGCCAACAGAAGTTTGTTTTTTTCTTTTTTTAAGGCGTACCTAACAGATAACAGATTGCTTTCAATCCTGTAGACATAATCCTAAAATATCTCCGAAAAGGCAGTTTTAAAGCTCATCTCCGCCGCTGTGTCCCCTACTTCATATTCCTCAGAAGTCGGCGAGCGCTGATACATCTTTGTCATTTTTGGCAGGCCCATGAATTAGACTCTCCCGCTGGGTCCTCAACTTTTCCCTCGAAGGTGATGGCTTTGTGCAAATTATTTCCAGCTGGTGGGGCAGGCGGTGAAGCAAAGGATTCCATCTCGGGGCTGGCAGCTCCGCCGACCTGGATTAAAGCCTGTGACTGTCTGTCTTTACCACCAGCGATCTTTTATGTCGGCTTACCGGGCTCTGGTGGCCTTTTGGTGGTTTTGAGTCATCACTTCAAATAACGATGTTCCTTTCAGGAGCAGTCCCCGGTCCGAAATGTCACCTGTCAATACGTTAAATGCGACCCATAAATATACACGTTCATAGATTCATAACTTCTACAACACTTCGTATAAGGGCAATTTTTTTTTTTTCGTTTTGTGTCATTTTTTTTATGTATGCCATATGCTTAATTAAAGTGAAATATTGGCACAGCCGAAGGGACATATTGACTGGAGCTGAAATATTTCCAATGTGCAAAAACTGACATCAGACCTTTACATTCGCTCTCGCCCCACCGATTGACGCAATGATGAATATTTCACCATAAAACTCCTTCGCTCCTTCTTGGCTCAGGTCGATGCTTGGAAATTTTTTTTTTTTCGTGGCTTTTTAATGATCTCCTGAAGAATATTTGTTATGTTTGCGATGACATAAATCTACATCGGATATATTCTGAGCTGCTGCAGTGAGCGTGTACGCAGGGTGTGCCTTCATGGTCCTTTATAACAGAGAATTTTTCATTAAATAAAAGTTACAACTATAGCTTTTCAATAAACAGAGATTGAGTGTACTGCATAGTAATTAAAAAAAAAAAAATCATAAAAAATAAATAAATAAATAAACATTGCATATCTTACTGTATATGAGTATATAAGATTTGGAGAAGGAGATTGACATAATATGACGCTAAACTCTTGTTTAACCCCTTCAATACCGGGCACTTTCACCCCCTTCCTGCCCAGGCCAATTTTCAGCGCTGTCACACCTTAAATGACAATTGTGCGGTCATGCAACGCTGTACCCATATGACGTTTTTATCATTTTTTTCCCACAAATAGAGCTTTCTTTTGGTGGTATTTAATCACCGCTGGGTTTTTTTTTTATTTGTTGCTAAACAAATAAAAAATTACCAAAAATTTTGAAGGAAAAAATAAAAAGTTTTTCTGCGTTTCTGTTATAAAATTTTGTAAATAACTAATTTTTCTCCTTCACTGATGGGCACTGATGAGGTGGCACTGATGGGCACTGATGAGGTGGCACTGATGGGCACTGATGATGAGGCACTAATATGCAGCACTGATAGGCACTGAGAGACGGCACTGATATTCAGCCCTGATGGGCACTGATAGGTGGCACTGATGGGCACTGATAGGTGCCAATGATGGGCACTGATAGGCAGCACCGATAGGTAGCACTGATGTGCAGCCCTGATGGGCACTGATAGGCGGCAATGATGGGCACTGAAAAATGGCATTGGTAGGCAGCAGTGATGAGGAGGCACTGACAGACACTACTGATGGGCATTAATTGCCATCTCTAGTGGGCACTGATTGCCATCCCTGGTGGGCACTGATTGCCATCCCTGAAATGGGCACTGATTGCCATCCCTGGTGGGAACAGGTTGGCATCCCTGGTGGGCACGGGTTAGCACTTGTTGGCATCCTTGAAGGCCCTGCTCTAATAATTGATGCTCTGATTATCAGCGCAGACCCCCCTGTCGGAAGAGCTGCTGATTGGCTCTCCTCTACTTGTTCCTTGTCAGCGTGAATAGAGAAAAAGCCGATTACCGGCACTTCCTGGTTACCATGTGATGAGCTGTGATTGGATACAGCTGATCACATGATAAAGAGCCTCCGTCATAGGCTCTTTACCTAAATCGGAGATGCGGTGTGTCATATAGGCCTCTCTCTGGTTACCTGCAGCTGGTTGCTACAGGTCTCCACTTATCTCACCCTTACTCCCGCTTGCTCGTTACTCAATGACCAGAAATGTGTCTTCACTGAAACTCAATCAGAACCTACTGACACAACTAGGAACATGTTCGTAGAAACTTGATCATTGCCCACTGGCACAACCAAGAACATGTCAAGAGAAACCTGATCAGTACCTACTGACACAACCAGAATTGTGTCCCCCGAAACTCAATCAGAACCTACTGACACAACCAGGAACATGTTCGTAGAAACGTAATCATTGCCCACTGGCACAACCAAGAACATGTCAACAGAAACCTCATCAGTACCTACTGACACAACCAGAATTGTGTCCCCTGAAACTCAATCAGAACCTACTGACACAACCAGAAATGTGTCCACCAAAACTCACTCAGAACCTACTGACACAGCCAGGAATATGTCTGTAGAAACTTGATCATTGCCGATTGGCACAACCAGGAACATGTCAACAGAAACCTGATCAGTACCTACATCATTACCACAACCAGAAATGTGTCCATTGACACTCGATCAGAACCTAATGACAAATCCACAGAGACACGCTCAGCACCTAATGAAACCTGAAGTGAATGAAGCCTGGAACATGTCCACGGAAACCTGATCAGTAACTACTGACATAACCAGAAATATGTCAATAGAGGCTTGATCAGTACTTACTAGCACAACCAGGGCCATGGCTGCAGAGATACAATCAATACCATAGAGAAAAACCAGGAATGTGTCCATAGAGACACAAAAAGCACCATATTAACCTTGATTAATTTAAAACCTACCGACAAAACCAGCAATGTGTCTGCAGATACATCATAAAAAATCATAGAGACACAAGCAAAAATGAGTCCACAAAGACAAAACAAGGAACAATGTCCACAGAGACACACTAAAGTAATTCCTGACCCAACCAGGAATATGTCAACAGACACCTGATCAGAACCTACTGACACAACCAGAAATATGTCCCCCGAAACTCGATCAGAACCTACTGACACAGCCTGGAACACGTCCTTAGAAATTTGATCATTGCCGACTGGCACAACCAGGAACATGTCAACAGAAATCAGATTATTACCTAGTGACATAACCAGGAATGTGTCCACTGAAACTCGATCAGAACCTACTGACACAGCCAGGAACAAGTCTGCAGAGACACCCTCAGCATCTACTGAAACAGCCAGGAACATGTCCACAGAAACCTGATCAGTACCTACTGACATGACCAGAATTGTATCTACCAAAACTGGATCAGAACCTACTGACACAACCAGGAACAAGTCTACAGAGACATGCTCAGCAGCACCTACTGACACAACCAGGAACATGCCATCAGAAACCTGATCAGTGCCTACTGACACAACCAGGAACATGCCATCAGAAACCTGATCAGTGCCTACTGACACAACCAGGAACATGCCATCAGAAACCTGATCAGTGCCTACTGACACAACCAGGAACATGCCATCAGAAACCTGATCAGTGCCTACTGACACAACCAGGAACATGCCATCAGAAACCTGATCAGTGCCTACTGACACAACCAGGAACATGCCATCAGAAACCTGATCAGTGCCTACTGACACAACCAGGAACATGCCATCAGAAACCTGATCAGTGCCTACTGACTCAACCAGTTACAATGGAGGCACAGTCCGTGCCATAGTGACACAAACAGATGTTTTTATTCACCTCCTTTGGTTTGGCTTTTGCTTAAATTAGTAGAAGAGAAGGTTGGGGTTTTGCCTATCAGGCTCTGGTAGCCTATAAACAGCAGTAGAGAGCATAAAGTGCCCTGGTGACCATACCACCCTAGGCTATGTCCTGTGGTGTAGGGTGCCTAGGCTGCAACTTTTCCTTATATTTTATATTTTAATGTCTTCATAAAGCTTTTCAAAGTCTTTTAGCTATACCACTATTTTAGTCTGTAAAGATAGAAACAGCAGCTGCAGGGTGTCAACACAGAAAAATGTATTCTAAATAGAATGTAAGCTTGACCAAAACCAGAAAACATGCAAAAAAAAAACAAAAAAAACCCAGGCATCTGTCTGGAAAAAAAAATAAGACATTATCCCCTTGATAATATTTCAATTATAAAATACATCCCCCCCTTTGCCATTCCAGCAATGGTTGACTTGAGCGTGCAGATGGAGAGCGCTGGAGAGATGGAGGACGTTCGGTGGAGGAACACTATGAGCTGCCTTCGCAGCTGTCCAAACAAAGCTCACAACTTATCTCCCGAGCGAGCAAAGAAAGCACAGACCTCTACCTAGAGACTAATGCGTCAACTCCATTTACACAGCTCCTCCAGAAGGAGAAAACACAGCAAATTGTAAATATTTCACCAAGTGCTGAAAAGATACTCCCAGAAATACGGGTCGCAGCACTCCGCAACACTGCCTTGTACAATGCCTGGAGGCCTGGCCTATGTCAGGAATGCGTCATTAAGGCCAGGAAGCCGAAGGACCAGGACAGCAACCCAGAATGTGTAAGGGTTGGCAGGTTAAGCAGCCAGGAGAACCAGATGTAAATAGAGATACATCAGAAAGACAGTGACCCCATCTATGGGAGCCATGAGCCATAAAATTAGATGATGTTGCCCATCTCATGTCTGTGATGCATGGAGTGAATGATGGATGAAATATGTCCGGCTCTGTTCCCTTTTAGAAAAGCAGTACCTGCATCATCTGACCACACCCCCTCCTACAGCCCCGCCCCTTCATTACTATAAACCTCAACTGAGTGGTCATGTTCATGTAGTGGTGGATTTAGCCACAGCAGGTCAGATGGAGATGTCTTGTCCAAATAGATAGATAGATAGATAGATAGATAGATAGATAGATAGATAGATAGATAGATAGATAGATAATTGGTAGACAGAAAATATAATGCAGGAGAGAGAGAGAGAGATGTGTTATCCAGTGCCCAGGGCAAAGATGCTAAGTTTTGCCCCAATACTTCCTTATGTGTGAGCTTGAGGAGGAGGAGAAGAAGGAGAGAGAGCACAGCCCGCACCTCCTCTAGGCTCTCTCCACCGCTCCTTGCCGTTTCCAGCGTTGGGCCGACAACAGTAGTGATGCCGCTGTCAGGGATTCCCTGTAGCAAGGCAGATGCTCAGGCATTCGCACCTGTGTTCCTATATGTGCCCGCTGGGCGGGGCAGCATGCGTGGGAACACGCGGCAGGCACGAGTGTGCTAACTCGGCTCGGCGCCAGTGACCCTTTAAAAGGACAACAGCTACTCTAGTGCAGTGCTGTCTGATCTGCAGCTTTACCTGAGCCTGATCCTTTAACTGCTTGTGATTATATTGGCCCAGCTCTGTTTGAGCTACCTGTTACTTCTTCATCTCAGCATAAGGAACTATTAAGCCTCGACACTATCGCATCCCCCTTGTTCATCCTGTCATCCTGGGCCTATCTTGGCTCCAGGCCCATAACCCCCAGATCAACTGGGTGCCCGGGGAGATTAAGTTTCTATCACCATATTGCCAGAGACATTGCATACCAGAACTTCTGGGTACACCAGCAACACTACTATGTATGGACTCTGATCGAGATACTCTCTAGTCTGTACCTCTGGAAATCCCTACCCCAATCTGTCAGACTGTCTCCAAGTCTGTATCCACTTTTAGGCTATCCCTGAAAACTTTCCTTCTTAAGAGAAGCCTATCCTGCCTCCATCTAACAACTGCACTATTTTCTCCATTAGCTCATCCCCCACAGCTATTACCCTTTTGTATAACTTGACCCTTACTCCTAGATTGTAAGCTCTAACGAGCAGGGCCCTCCGATTCCCCCTTGTATTGAATTGTATTGTAATCGTACGGTCTGCCCTAATGTTGTAAAGCGCTGCGTAAACTGTCGGCGCTATATAAATCCTGTATAATAATAATAATAATAATAATAATAATACCTGAACCATATCATAACTACCTTGATGTTTTCAGCAAACAGGGAGCAGACACCTCGCCGTCCCATCGTCCATATGACTGTCTGATTGACCTCCTGCCCGGAGCTGAGATCCTGTTTGGACTTGTGTTTCCGCTGTCAGAACTAGAACAGGAGGCTTTGAAGGAATATGTCAACGAGAATCTCAAAAAGGGGTTCATTCGCCCTTCCACCTCCCCGGCAGGAGCAGGGATATTCTTCGTAACTAAGAAGGACCATTCCCTCGGTCCATGTGTTATTGGAGGTTAAATAAGATCACGGTAAAAAAATGCTACCCCTTGCCCTTAATGCCCGAGTTATTCCAGAGACTTAGGTCTGCACTCATCTTTACTAAGCTAGACCTGAGGGGAGCTTATAACCTGATCCGTATTAGAGAAAGGGATGAGTGGAAGATGGCCTTTCGTACCAGATTCGGGCATTTCAAGTACCTGGTCATGCCCTTCGTGCTCTGTAATGCACCTTTCAGCACTTCATCAATGATGTGTTCCGAGACTAACTGGACATTTTCGTAATTGTCTACTTGGATGATATTCTGATCTTCTCAGGGTCCCTTAATCCCTTGGGTCTGGTATGGATAGTAAGAGGAACCCCGCACCCAAATTTTTTAAAAAAATGACGTGGGGGTCCCCCAGGCACTATTTACTCTGAACAGCAGTATATATACTATACGGCCAGGACTATATATTCTGCAGGAAATTGGGCCTTAGGTGTTGGTGGTGCCACAACACTGTAACTCCTCACAGATACTCTTGTTCTCTTGTTGGGCGCAGGAACTGACCCTGCTTTGAAACATGACTGCCAGTTTCCTGTCCTTCTGTGGCACCCCCTCTCTCTAGGCTAACGTTACTCCCTTCCTCAACGTAGGAACCAACAACGGAGCGTTCAAATCGCTGCGCATCCTCCAGCAGCATGTAACCGACACTGTGTTCGAATAGTTTGGGGGACTCCTCCGTGAATGATGGTGGGGCTACAGAAGGAGTGACTGTGGGCAAGGAGCAGGTGGAATAGACCGCTTTGGAAGCTGCATTGGAAGGCAAACTACTCTGAGCCTGGGTGACAGAGGATGAGGAGGACGAGGACGGCTTTGTTATCCACCCCACCAACTCTTCTGCATGCTGTGGCTCAATAACATGGCCAACTGCAGAAAAAAACGACAAGCTTGCCCCACGGCCACCTGCAGAGGATGCACCATGTCCGCGACCACCACTGTTGACTGTAGACACAGAGGCTGCTTGCCCTCTTTTAGTGGCCTGTGAGCATCTCAGAAAAATCCCAGAAAAGGTACGGCACACGCACACACCTTGCCCCCCATGCCCTGGCTGATGCAGGGAAATGTGATAATCATCATAGCTCCCAATTGTCCCTGATTTCGAAGGACTGTCCCTGATTTGGAGCAATGTCCCTCTGTCCCTCATTCCTACTCACTTGTCCCTCATTTTGGTCTGATATCTATAGCTGTATAAAAAAATTCACTTTTTATCTATGAAAAAGTGTTTCCCAGTGCTAAACCTTTCATCTGATTTCTAAATTGCTGCATTTGTAAATTCCAAAAGCCAATATAAAGGAAGAGTAGTGGTAAAAAAAGCACTTGTGGGTATAACCAATCTTGTATTTCTTGTACAATTCTCCGTTAAGGGGGTGTGGCAAGGGGTGTGTCCTATGCCTGCATACTTTTGCTGATAGGTGTCCCTCTTTCCCATCTCTAAAAGTTGGGAGGTATGTAATCATAATTATCATCATGATAGGCACACAGTACAAGTGCTTTGAGGCACAGCACCTGCACTGTGTGATGATCATGATGATAATGGTGATTATTGAAGGACAGTGAAATACATCCTAAAGCCTGGTGCACACAGGTAGTGTTTTTTTTTTGTTCAACCCAGTGGGCTGAAAAAAAAACTGAGGAGCTCACTGTACTAACTATGTGATGTTAGTACTGTGATTTCCCTGCAGAGCTATTGTGTTATGCCCGCCCTTCCCCCCCCCCCCCGGAACATACTGATCAGTAGCCTCCACCGCTCACTCACCTGCCGCCATCTCGCTTGCTGCACATCCCCTGCCCTCTGTATATATCCCATAAGGGGAGGGAGAAGGAGGTAGGCTAGGTTTGAGGTAGTCTAGGTACAAGGAAGCCCCCAGGTTTTGTTTAACCATGGCCCTTGAACCCCTCCCACGTTCATGTTTGGCCACACTCACTTAGTTAGCGCGCCCCAGGTCACTGTCTCCCTGAAGTGTCCCTCATTCTCAAGTTCAAAAGTTGGGAGGGTACGCGTATACATGGGCAGGGCAAAGGGGGTAGAGTCAAGGGGCCGAGCCAAGGGGGCGGCAAAATGAGGTTTTGCCTAGGGTGTCGAAAATCCTTGCACAAGCCCTGAGTGTGGGGCGTGGACTTAGTCCCCCTAAGCCATGATTGGCCAAAGGCAGCCTGCCTTTGGCCAATTATGGCTCTCTTAGCAGAGGGCGCGGGGAGTGGCCAAAGCATGCAGGTCAGGTGCATGCTTTGGCCAATCATCATACAGATCTCGCAGCGCATTATGGGGCGTTCCGTGCCGCTCGAATTTGCCGCGAACGCCCCATAATGTTCGCTGTTCGGCGAACGGGTGAACACCCGATGTTCGAGTCGAACATATGTTCAACCCGAACATCAAGCTCATCCCTACTGCTGACTACCCTCTGCTTGCTGTATTACCTACCTGTTACCTGTGCTGACCCGGCTCTCACTCTGCGCCAGCCTGTTCCTGTACCTGCCAGTACCCAGGGGTCGCTGACCCACACCTGTAACCGCCACCTCCAGCTGCTTCTGCAGTCCAGTCTTTCCAGTGGATCATCTCTACTTATCTGTGCCAGCTACTACTTACAGGCACTCCTACCTCACTGCGCTCTCGCGACCACTGTTGCAACTCCAGTGGTCCCCGAGCCAGGGCTGTAAGAGAGTTCTCCTTCTACCATTGGGCTCTGATACAAGGTACGCGACAGCCACTGTCACTACTCCTGTCAACCTTATAGTAGAAGGAGATTATAGCGTCCCCCAAGAGGAGGAGGAAGGGGAGAGAGAGCACAGCCTGCACCTCCTCCCGGTTCTCTCCACCTCTCCTTGCCGCTTCCAACGCTGGGCTGACAGAACTAGTGATGCCGCTGCCAATGCTCCTGTTCAGCCTTACAGTAGAAGGAGCTTGCGGCGCCCTTATCCCTACAATACACGCTGCGCCCAGGGAAGCCATCCCTTCTGCCCTCCTCTTGTCCCAGCTCTGATGTTTTTCCTATTGTGAGGAGTAAATTGTAATGTTCTATTAAATTAATATCCCCCCTCTTTCTCTCTTGCGGTTTAGACATTAATGGCTGTGTGTTGAGTTATTTTGAGGGGACAGCAAATTTACACTGTTATACAAGCTGTACACTCACTACTTTACATTGTAGCAAAGTGTCATTTCTTCAGTGTTGTCACATGAAAAGATAGAAGGAAATATTTACAAAAATGTGAGGGGTGTACTCACTTTTGTGAGATACGAACGATATATATAACTCAGTGTAGATTCGGAATACCTCCCTATCTGGAATGAGAAGGAAATGTGAACTGGCAGGAGACCTGATGATGCCATTACATAACAGCAAGAGAAAGGGAAAAGGTTCAAGGTTATATCTGCTAACTTGATTGATTTTCCTGGGGTTTATTAAAGGAAATAACATGTTCTAATAGCGCAATTACTCCCGTAGATTGAAATACATTTGACCCTGCGAATCAGCGTTGACCCTTCCATTGGCCTGACACAGCTATGCGGGAGTCCGCACCGTCCATGGACAATTTAGATGTTGCCCTTGAGGACTCATCACCATGATGTGAAGTGGAGAGCTTTGCAGAGTCATGGTGATGATGGATCTCAGGGTCTCCCACTTGTTTTACTTGATTGACAGCACCTTGAAAACTCTGATTCCTAATAAATGTCCGCCTTTCCTCTCTGTTTGTCTCGGTTGCAGTGTGTATGGGTTTGTATGGGTTTGTATGGGAGCGGGAGCGCTTGCCTCGCGCTAGAAATTACTTCCACATTTGTGAGACCTTATTCCCCAAAGACGTCAAAGCCAAATGTTCCTCTAATCAGGAGAGGACACGTGAAGTCATGCACCACATTCTTTCCTACACGCCAACAAGTTTACTATGACCCGCAGTAACAAACATATATTTCATGCTGACGCTGCTCGTGTTACTGGAATGATTGGCGGTGAAAAGGCCAGGGACTGTTATTATGGATAATGTGAATTCTTCGCGGTAATACTTCAAATATATGACATTTACCAGCAGCTCCAGACAGATATATAATAAAAAAAGGAACCCTCTAGTTCACATATGTATACCTTTACAAGCCTGGAAATGTCTAATTCTGTCCTAATGCCTGAAAATTGAAATCGGATTTGCCCAAGCAACAAGAGGGAGAAGATCACAGACAAAAAATAGGAGAAGGGAAACAAATGAGGGGAAAACAAGGGGCGGGGGCAATGGGAAGGAGAACCGATAAGTTCACCTCAAGTATGAATTAGCCAAGGTAAGGAGATCCAAACCTGAACTCTAGGGCCCTGTGTACCCACATCAGGGCACGTAGGTCGTAAGGGTGTTTTTTGCCATTAACCCCCTAATGTACTCATTTGAGTAAGACAAATTACATGATCAAGCTTGGAGATTAAATAAATAACTCACCACATCCCAATAGTTGTACAAAGAGAAAAAGATCAACCCAGTTACAGGGGGTCCCCGGGTTACAAACAAGTTAGGGACTGTAGGTTTGTTCTTAAGTTGAATCTGTTTGTAAGTCGGAACAGGTAAATTTTTTAAGTGTAGCCCCAGCCAAAAAAAATATTTTTAAGCTTTTTGGATAGCATAGGGAAGGGTTAACACCCCTGTAACATTTGTTTTGCTGTCTGTGCCCCTGTTTAGAAGATTTCACCTCACTTTCTGTCCCAATGACAATTGGATTTTGAAAATTTTGAGTTGTTGTGGAAACAAGCCTTGGTGATAAAGCATCAGTGGAGGTACCTTTTCCCCATAATAACTCTTACAGGAGAGAATTTCCCTTCCTAGGCGTAGATTTCCTCTCACTTCCTGTTGTCTCCCTCCGTTTGTAAGTAGGAGTCGTTTGTAAGTCGGATGTTTGTAACTAGGGGACCCCCTGTACTGGGGTAGGTAAGCATGCAGAACATGCTCCAAGGTAAGCAATTTCCTTTTTCCAAAAACGTAACAATGTTGATTGTAAGTATAATATTTTTTATGTTTATTTCAACAATTGTCCTCCTGAAGAAGCCACGTATTTGGTGAAACATGTTGAGAATGTAACATCATTGTAGCATGGAAATTGTCATTATAATAAGTTCTTGGCCTAAAGAGACCATGACACCGTTACTGATTTTACTCTGTTCTAAAACGATTTATGAAGAAACTGGTTGATGCTTTTACATAATATTTGGATATACTACTGTTATTTAAAGTGGAGCTCCACGGGACTTTCCATTTAAAATACTTGCTTCTTTGAGAGACCGCCTCATTCAATACAAGATTGTCCATAGGGCATATCTCACTCCCGCTCGGGTGCACAGGATGAAGTCTTCTCTCTCCCTAGAGTGCTGGCGTTGTGACCATGCCCCCCCCCCCCCCCGGGGACTACATCCACATATTCTGGTCCTGCCCGGGAATTACAGTTTTTTGGTCACAAATCCTTATGGAGGTGAATGAACTGCTAAGTATCTCAATTGTTCCACCCCCAAGAATATGCCTGCTGGCTTTGGTGGAGGACCTGGTGCCCAGGGTGGCTGAGAGAACCTTGTTGGGTCTCCTGCTGTTCTATGCCAGGAAATCCATCGTCCTATGCTGGGAGCCAAAGACTCCCCCTTCTACATGTCTATGGAAAACACTTGTTAACAATGTGATACACCTATACACCTATACACCTATACAAGGACACTTATGTACATAGAGGCTGTCCGAAAAAAATATGACAGAGTCTGGAATAAGTGGTTAGCCGAACCCTCTACCGCTGCAGTAGACTAGGAAGCCTTCATAACATCTGATGGCCTCTCTCGAAATGCTAATAGATCAATCCTTGATAGCACGATAGTTTAGATGAGCTAGTTCATTATCAGCCCACCCTTGGCGCATGAGCCAGGCCAGCCCAACCTAACACTTCTTGGTACCGTAAGGCTACCTTGTGACCCCTGCGCGGGTCCCTTCCCTGTTATTAGCCAGATGTTGGCTGTGCCGTTGTACGTTTGTATTGTCTGTGTGTTTATTAAGAAAAATAAAAAGATTTTTAAAAAAAAGTGGAGCTCCACTCCACAAATCAATACCTCCTCCCCTCCCCCGGCAGGAGGTGGAAATTAACACCGGGGAACACATCACAGGACCCAGAAGACAGTGGGACCATTCGCAAGGTGCGGCGCGACTCTTGCTTGTGCAGTTGGGAAACAGGCTGTAAAGCTGCAAGCCTTTACTTCCTGTTTCCCGTACTACAGCCTGCACCTGAAGCCGATTGAAGAATCGGCTTGGGTTAGGACATTGCGAGGATCCCTGGACAGGTAAGTGTCCTTATATTAAAAGTCAGCAGCTACAGTATTTGTAGCTGCTGACTTTTACTTTTTTTTTCTGAAGGAGCCCGGAGCTTCTCTTTAACTGCCTGCCGACCGGCTCACGCCGATATACGCCAACCGCGACCTCCGTGAGTGTGATTGCGGGTATTCCCGCGGACTCGATGTCCGCTGGCATGCCCGCGATCGTCTCACGGAGAGGAAGAACGGGGAAATGCTAATGTAAACAAGTATTTCCCCGTTCTGCCTAGTGACACTGACACGGAAGCGATGATCAGTGTCGTGTCACACATAGCTCCCCCCCCACAGTTAGAATCACTCCCTAGGACACACTTACACACCTACAGCGCCACCTAGTGGTTAACCCCTTCACCGCCAGTCACATTTACACAGTAATCAATGCATTTTTAATTGCACTGATCGCTGTATAAATGTGAATGGTCCCAAAATCTCGCCAAAAGTGTCCGATCTGTCCGCCATAATGTCGCAGTCAGGATAAAAATCGACGATCGCTGCCATTTCTAGTAAAAAAAAAAAAGATTAATAAAAATGCCAAAAAATTATCCCCTATTTTGTAGACGCTATAACTTTTGCGCAGACCAATCAATAAACGCTTATTGCAATTTTTTTTACCAAAAATATGTAGAAGAATACGTATTGGCCTAAACTGAAGGGAAAAAAAAAATTATGTATTTTTTGGGGATATTTATTATAGCAAAAAGTAAAAAAGGATGCCTTTTTTTTTTTTAATTGTCGCTCTTTTTTTGTTTAAAAATAAAAACCGCAGAGGCGATCAAATACCACCAAAAAGAAAGCTCTACTTGTGGGGAAAAAGGGACATGAATTTTGTTTGGGAGCCACGTCGCACGACCGCGCAATTGTCAGTTAAAGTGACGCAGCGCCAAATCGCAAAAAGTGCTCTGGTCTTTGGGCAGCCAAATGATCCGGGACTGAAGTGGTTAACCACCTAAAAAGTCCCGTATCTCTTCGTTTGAGTAAGGTTCCCTGAGACACCTAAACATTATTTTCGGGGTTACTCTGGGGTAAAAAGGTTGAGTAAGGATACTCTACAAGTCAATGTGTAGGATTGGCAAGTGCTTACAAGGGCTTACATGAGGCTGAGGTTAAGGTGAATATAACTAGTAGAGCAGAGGAGTTTTGCCAAAAAATCACCAATTTTGTCATCACCAGTTTCACCCATTGCCAAAATTTGTTGGGCAAAAAAAACAAAACCCTGAATTCTTTTTTTTTTTTTGGATGGTATAAGGACAGCCCCACGCAGATATTCTGTGCAAAATCACGTACCTATACAAAATTTCATGCATGGGGTGTAGGGAGCACGCCGCTGGCGACCCGCTCCCGTTGTGGACACAGCGGGGCAGAGGCGTAACTACAATCTTCAGGGCCCCGATGCAAGAAACCATGGAGGGCCCCCCTGACAGGGCTCTTTTCTCCGAGCCCGATGGCGGAACACCAGGGCCCGGTCGCAAGTGGGTGGCTGCATGTAAAGGAATAGTTTTCTCCCCCCCCCCCCCGCTTCTCCTCCTCTCCCTCCCACAGGCATTCATGGGCTGCAGGAGGAAAATGGAGAGATGGGTTCCTCTATGTCGGTGTTTCTCAATCTTTTTCCAGTCAGGGCACCCTTGAAGTGGCTGCACTGCAACCACCCTGCAACTGTGTGCATTGCATGCAGTTGCAGCATAGTGATGATGCATTTAAGGGGTTAAAACAGGCGGTCAGGAGGCAACATATTGCCTCTTTACCGGCTGTCAAATGCCTCTGAAAAGCGATTTGAGCATGGATCACTTTTCAGAGGAACAGCATTTTTTTTTTTGCTGGTACTATGAACAAGCAAAAAAAAAAAAAATCGGATCTAATGGGGCACATATAGGGGGTCAGGATTAAAAGCGCATACATAAAATGTGCATATATATACATGTAAACACACATACATAAATACACACACACACACATTATATATATATATTATACACATACTGTATATATATACATAAATGCACACACACATAAACCAGTGGCAGATGGTGCTCAAAATTTTTTGGGGGGCGCAAGCAAACTGAAAAATTCTTTTAAAAAAAACGCATCAATTGCAGCCTCACTGTGCACATCAATTGCCACCACTGTACCCATCATATGCAGCCACTTTGCCCATCAAACGCAGCCACTGTGCACATCAATTGCCACCACTGTACCCATCATATGCAGCCACTTTGCCCATCAAACGCAGCCACTGTGCCCATCAATTGCAACCCCTGTGCCCCCAAACGCAGCCACTGTGCCCATCAAATGCAGCCACTGTGCCCATCAAATGCAGCCACTGTGCCCATCAATTGCAACCCCTGTGCCCTCAAACGCAGCCACTGTGCCCATCAAACGCAGCCACTGTGCCCATCAAATGCAGCCACTGTGCCCATCAAATGCAGCCACTGTACCCATCAAACGCAGCCACTGTGCCCATCAATTGCAACCCCTGTGCCCATCAAACGCAGCCACTGTGCCCATCAATTGTCACCCCTGTGCCCTCAAACACAGTCACTGTGCCCATCAAACGCAGCCACTGTGCCCATCAAACGCAGCCACTGTGCCCATCAAACGCAGCCACTGTGCCCATCAAACGCAGTCACTGTGCCCATCAATTGCTGCCACTGTGACCCCCCTGCCCGCTCGCAGTCTGCCCGGCACTTACCCTGTCTCGGTGGGGCAGCGGGTGACGGCGACGAGCAGGGTCCTCCATGCGTCTCCTCCCATCCTCTCCTCCTGATAGGCATCCAATAGCGGCGCCTGTTGTTTCAGCCAATCAGGTGACGGGTAACAGACCTGAGCACCTGATTGGTGGAGAGGCGGTTCAGTGTTAGGAAAGCAAATATTTATTCGCTTTTCTAACACACCTCGGTGGACTGTGATCGCCAAGCATGGCACTCACAGTTCACCTATTTTGAAGCCTATTTAGTGCTTTAAAAACACCCCCGCCGGTGTAATTCAGGCGCCTGGCATCCAAAAAGGGGCCAGGCGTCTGAATAGGGGGGACAGTGGTGGCCATAGATAGATTCACACTATGCATGAATCTATCTATTTGTGATAGAGGGGTGCCTGGAGAGAGGGGGCGGCGCCCCTATGGACGCACCGCCACTGAATACACATACATACACACATATACATACATGCTCACACACACACATGCACATATAGATACATGCTCACACACATGCACATATACATACATGCTCCCCCACACACACATATACATACATGCTCATATACATACATGCTCACACACATGCACATATACATACATGCTCCCACACACACACATATACATACATGCACAAATACATACATGCTCACACACACACACATATACATACATGCTCACACACACACACATGCACATATACATACATGCTCACACACACACACATATACATACATGCTCACACACACACACACACACATATACATACATGCTCACACACACACACATGCACATATACATACATGCTCACACACACACACATGCACATATACATACATGCTCACACACACACACATATACATACATGCTCACACACACACACATATACATACATGCTCACACACACACACATATACATACATGCTCACACACACACACATATACATACATGCTCACACACACACACATGCACATATACATACATGCTCACACACACACACATATACATACATGCTCACACACACACACATATACATACATGCTCACACACACACACACACACATATACATACATGCTCACACACACACACATGCACATATACATACATGCTCACACACACACACATATACATACATGCTCACACACACACACATATACATACATGCTCACACACACACACATATACATACATGCTCACACACACACACATATACATACATGCTCACACACACACACACACACACATATACATACATGCTCACACACACACACACGCACATATACATACATGCTCACACACACACACATGCACATATACATACATGCTCACACACACACACATATACATACATGCTCACACACACACACATATACATACATGCTCACACATACACACATGCACATATACATACATGCTCACACACACACACATATACATACATGCTCACACACACACACATATACATACATGCTCACACACACACACACACACATATACATACATGCTCACACACACACACATGCACATATACATACATGCTCACACACACACACATATACATACATGCTCACACACACACACATATACATACATGCTCACACACACACACATATACATACATGCTCACACACACACACATATACATACATGCTCACACACACACACACACACACATATACATACATGCTCACACACACACACACGCACATATACATACATGCTCACACACACACACATGCACATATACATACATGCTCACACACACACACATATACATACATGCTCACACACACACACATATACATACATGCTCACACACACACACATGCACATATACATACATGCTCACACACACACACATATACATACATGCTCACACACACACACATATACATACATGCTCACACACACACACATGCACATATACATACATGCTCACACACACACACATATACATACATGCTCACACACACACACATATACATACATGCTCACACACACACACATATACATACATGCTCACACACACACATAAACACACATACAGTAGATAAAAAACGGCAGACCTTTACCTTATCTCTTCCTGCCGGGTACTGCACTGTAGGGGGAGACAAAGAGCACAGCACTGTGCTTTCACTTTGTAATCAATGTGAGCAGCTCCCCCGCACAGTGCCGAATACAGTTCGGCTTAGGACGGGGAGCTTGTCTCCGCTCCTCCTATCAAAGTACTGTATACAGGGGGCCCTCAAGGGCCCCCTGCAGCAAGGGGCCCGGTCGCCTTGGCAACCTCAGCGACCCCTATAATTCCGCCACTGCAGCGGGGGCCAATCAGCAGGTCCGGCGGATGAAATGTCTGCCGGGACCCGCCAATCATTCTGAGGGGAGGCAGAACAGCGGTCTGCCTATGTAAACAAGGCAGGCCGCCGTTCTGCCAGAGGGGGAAATAGAGATTTTGTGTTTACGCTAAGCAGGAACGCGGGTCTCCGTTTTCCTCAAGTCAAATCACCTTCCCCCCACAGTTAGTAAGCACCCCCTAGGCACACAGTTGACCCTTTGATCGCCCCTGATGTTAACCCCTTCCCTGCCAGTGTCGTTAGTACAGTGACAGTGCATTTTTCTATTTTTTAACACTGATCACTGTACTGTATTAGTGACACTAGTCCTCAAAAAAGTGTCAGTTGGGTGTCCGATTTGTCGGCCGCAATGTCGCAGTCCCACTAAAAATCGCTGATCGCCGCCATTACTAGTAAGAAAAAATAAAAAAATACATAAAAATTCCATAAATATATCCCATAGTTTGTAGACGCAATAACGTTTGCGCAAACCAATCAATATACGCTTATTTTTTTTTTTACCAAAAATATGTAGCAGAATACATATTGGCCTAAATTGATGAATAAATTCGATTTTTTTTTACATTTTTTTTATTGGATATGTTTTATAGCAGAAAGTAAAAAATAAATGTTTTTTTTTTGAATTTTCGCTCTTTTTTTTGTTTATAGCGCAAAAAATGAAAACCGCAGAGGTGATCAAATACAACCAAAAGAAAGCTCTATTTATGGGGAAAAAAGGACGTTGATTTTGTTTGGGTGCAACGTCGCACGACCGTGCAATTGTCAGTTAAAGTAACGCAGTGCCGTATCGCAAAAAATGGCCTAGTCATGAAGGGGGGGGGGTAAATCTTCCAGAGGTCAAGTGGCCTGCCTGTGTTGCTGTTTGTTATCAAGGCTTCTTTCACATGAGGTGGAATCTGCTTGTTCAGCAGCGAATCTGTCCACTGACCCCCCCCCCCCCCCCCCACTGGGCGGAGCAGGCAGATGACGGATCCGTGTTTATGCAGAGCAGACTTGTTTTTATTACATATAGATATTAAAGAGATATGTTCTCATCTCAGAATTCCTTTTGGATAATCAAACTTATAACTGGCTGGAGAAAGATAACTATCACTCGAAGACAAACCTGCATTTTGTTTCAAGGCGGGGTCTGGGGAGGGGCCATGATTTCTATCAGAAGCCCTGCCTATGGAGATTCCTAAGTACCATAGTTTGTCGTTTATTGCGCAAGCATGTGCAATTTTACAGCGTGACATGTTAGGTATCTATTTACTCGGCATAACATCATCTTTCACATTTTACAAGAAAATTGGGGTAAATATTGTGTTTTTGTTTTTTTTTGTTTTTTTTTTTAAATTCATTTAAATGTGTTTTTTCCCCAAAAAAATTGCGTTTGCAAATCCGCTGTGCAAATACCGTGTAACATAAAAAAATTGCAACAATCGCCATTTTATTCGCTAAGGTCTCTGCTAAAAAAAAAAAAAGTATAATGTTTGGGGGTTATAAGTAATTTTCTAGCACAAAAATACTGATTTAACTACTTAAGGGCCAAGCCTATTTCTGAAATTTTTATTTATTTTTATTAATTTCAGGTACTTATATAGCGCCGTCAATTTACACAGCGCTTTACATATACATTGTACATTCACATCAGTCCCTACGCTCAAGGAGCTTACAATCAAAGGTCCCTAACTCACATTCATACAATACTAGGGACAATTTAGACAGGATGCAATTAACCTACCAGCATGTCTTTGCAGTGTGGGAGGAAACCGGAGTACCCGGAGGAAACCCACGGTACATGCAAACCCCAGGCAGGGAATGTTGTGGTTGGGATTCGAACCAGCGACCCTTCTTTGTTGCTTACAAGTTAAAATCAGTATTTTTTTGCTAGAAAATTACTAGGAACCCCCAAACATTCTATATATTTTTTTTTTAGCAGAGACCTTAGAGAATAAAATAGAGCTTATTGCGATACTTTATGTTACACCAAATTTGCGCAGCGGTCCTACAAACGCAATTTTTTGGGGAAAAAATACACTTTTTTTAAAATTATAAAATAAGAAAACAGTAAAGTTAGCCCAATTATTTTGTAGAATGTGAAAGGCGATGTTACGCCGAGTAAATTGATACCTAACATGTCACGCTTTAAAATTGCGCACGCTGGTGGAATGGCGACGAACTACAGTACTTAAAAATCTCCTTAGGCGACGCTTTAAATTTTTTTTACAGGTTACCTCTATAGAGTAACAGAGGAGATCTAGTGCTAGAATTATTGCTCTCACTCTTTTTTTTTTTTGTTTTTTGTAAGCTTGTATAATGTATTTGTAAATTGACTGATGGTATGATTAAGCCATTGACCGCTTAAGGACCAGCCTCGCTTTGGATTTTAGGTGTTTACATGTTTAAAACAGTTTTTTTTGCTAGAAAATTACTTAGAACCCCCAAACATATATGTTTTTTTTTCTAACACCCTAGAGAATAAAATGGCGGTCATTGCAATACTTTTTTTTGCACCGTATTTGTGCAGCGGTCTTATAAGCGCACTTTTTTTGGAAAAAAAATCACTTTTTTGAATAAAAAAATAAGACAACAGTAAAGTTAGCCCAATTTTTTTTTATATTGTGAAATATAATGTTACGCCAAGTAAATTGATACCCAACATGTCACGCTTCAAAATTGCGCCCGCTCGTGGAATGGTGTCAAACTTTTACCCTCAAAAATCTCCATAGGCAACATTTAAAAAATTCTACAGGTTGTATGTTTTGCATTACAGAGGAGGTCTAGGACTAGAATTATTGCTCTCGTTCCACCGATCACGGCGATACCTCACATGTGTGGTTTGACCACCGTTTTCATATGTGGGCGCTACTCGCGTTTGCTTTCGCATCTGCGTGCGAGCTCGTCGGGACGGGGGTTTTAAAAAAATTTTTTTTTATTTTTCATTATTTATTTTTCATTATTTTATTTATTTTTACACTGTTTACAAAAAAAAATTGTGTCACTTTTATTCCTATTACAAGGAATGTAAACATCTCTTTTAATAGAAAAAAGCATGACATGACCTCTTAAATATGAGATCTGGGAGTCAAAAAGACCTCAGATCTCATATTTACACTAAAATGCAATAAAAAAATAAATTAAAAAAAGTCATCTAACAAAATGACATTGAAAAAAATATGCCTTTAGGAGGCGTGGGCGGAAGTGACGTTTTGACGTGGCTTCCGCCCAGCAGTGTCATGGAGACGAGTGGGCACCATCTTAGCCTCACTCGTCTCCAGGCACAGAAAGGAGAAGGACGCGATCGCCTCCGCCGCTACCGATGGCTCCGGTAAGCGGCGGAGGGCACCAGATCGCGGCGGGAGGGGGGCCCTCTCCCGCCACCGATAAAAGTGATCTTGCGGAGAATCCGCCCCAGGGACCACTTTTATCAGAAAGCCGGCCGCCGCACGAAAACGGGGATACCGGGGTTATGGCAGCTAGCTGCTGCCATAACAACGATATCCACCGGCAAATCCAACGATATCCATCGGCGTGCGGCGGTCCGGAAGTAGTTAATGTATGCATATTTGTCTATTTGTATAATAATTTTCTAATAAAATTAAGATTGAGAAGAATTATTACTCTCACTCTAACGATCACGGCAATACCTCAAATGTTTGGTTTGAACACCGGTGACATATGTCAGCGTGTGTGAGCTTGGAAAGACAGGGAGATTTACATTTCAATTATTTTTTTCTCATTTATTTAGCTTTTTTTTCTTTCTCTTTTTTACACTGTCCTTTTAAACTTTTTTTTTTTTTTTTTTGATCACTTTTATTCCTGTTACAAGAAATGTAAACATCCCTTAAAATTAGAAATAAGCAGGACAGGGCCTCTTTAATGTGGGGTCTGGGGGTCAAAAAGACTTCAGATCTCAAATTTACACTTAAAAGCAATAAAAAAAAAAAGATATATATATTTTATTTTTCAACAACAACAAAACAAAAGGGCCCTTTAAGGCCGGAGGGTGGAAGTGACGCGTGACGCCGCTCCGGTCCTCCCAGGGCATAGAGTCCGCCTTTCTTTTCCCAGCAGCGATGACTCGCCTCCAGTGCAAAACTAGATGTTTTGTTGAAGCAGTGGGAGACACAGCGTGCTTTAAATGCCTGTCCCTCTATGATTAATATTGCAATAAATGTATTGACATCCCTCCTCCTGGTTATAGTCTTTTTGTAACTTTTATTTCTTTCAGTTTTTAAGAATTTTTTTTTTTTTTTTATTAATGTTCCCCGGACAATACAAAACACGCGACTCTTCGACTAGACTCAATTAATCATCACTTTCCTGGGGCTCCATAGAAAGCATATTAGATGTGTAATAGAAGAGATTAATCTGGAGGAGTTTTCTACAAATTCCAGGAGAAGAATGTAAAGTCCTAATTTATTATGTTCAGTCTTAGAGCGGTGGAGGGGGGGGGGGGGGGTCCTGGCACCAAGTTATGCTGCAATAATCATGAGGGGATGATCAATGACTTCTATCCATCAATGCTAACTGATTATTGGTGTCTACATTAATATGTTTAGCATAAAACAAAGTTTCATTTTATTTATGTACAATTATCATTTTCAAAAGAAATCTGTATTGAGAACATATGCGCGCTGCTATTGATGACCTCTCCTGTCTCCTCTCTGCAAATCTACTTTTTTTTTTGGTTTCTTATGCTGGCCCAAAGAAAATAGAATAAATAGAATAGAAGAACACATATATGTGAGCTAGTGGTGCTGCACGCCCCGAAACATTTGTATAAAAGAGGAGTTCCCCTCATGGGGTTTTTTTTTAGCAGCCAAGAAATTATTCAAAGATCATCAGTTAAAATTCTTTATTGCATCAAAAAAGCAATTTGACAGTTACGTGAGAGTTGTAAAAAAATGTGCTCTGGCATTCACACGAAAATGACAAAACCACCGATCAAGATGGAATTACATATTGTATGACATTTTGATGAAATTGCATTTACTGCAAAAGAATATTCTTCCATCCCTGCGCGTTTCGACCCTTCTAATTATGGTCTTCTTCAAGGGGGTATTTTATTCAATGCAGAAAGAGAAGGAAATATTTTAAACTTTGATAATCATTTGGTTTATTTGTCCATGAATCTAATCACGCAAAGAGATGTATGTTTACCAATCAAGACGATGGAAGAGAGAAAAACATGTCCTATAGCCAGAGATTTCTTTTAGAAGCGGCTCATTCCAGCAATCCCAAAGACATTGGTGTGTCGTCTCCACCTTCTATGGCATGGACCCCGCCCTCAAGGCTTCTATATTTTTTTTAGCCGTAGAAACAAAGAGGGTCATCGGCAAACTGTCAGCTCCTGTGTTCCATCACTGTAGCCCTATTGCTCACTGCTCGTCACCACTGCGTGGAAAGCCGGCTGTGCGGTGAAAACGAGGCTTGAGGCACAGGTGGAGAGATGGCGTGGAAGGGTGACGTCCCCCGGGATGCGACGCGTTTACTGAAAAAGGATCGCGGCTGCCGTACCACACGCAGCGTGCTTGCTCAGGAGACTACTTTTATGTGTTAATAAATTGTTCTTAAATTCTACACCTAGAGGCGCCTCTCTCTTTGTTTTTACAGCCTTGCTGGAACTTGGCTTCTGTTGCCATATGGTGGCTGCCCTTAGTGTTCGGGCTTCTCTACCCCTACTAGTATATGGACGTTTTTTGGACTTTATGATACACTTGTGGGAAAAAGCTATATTTCTAGTGTTTGCGCCTTTTCCCATTTTTTGTTCATAGTTTCTTAGCCACTGACCCAGAACAAGTCTGCAGATCAGAAGTTCTTACTTTCTTCTGAAGTATTTGAACTTATTTATCTATAGCATGTACGTCCCTAGGTTGAGGGTTGCTGCTGTTCCCTGCTGCCGCCACTGGGTGTCATGGTCTTTGGGGTGGTGGCAATCTCTTGGGCTATTCAGCATTTATGTCCCATCTGGCAACCACTAGAAGATAAGGTTGAATAAAGACAATAGTCCATCCAGTTGAACCTGTGTAGGCGTATGTGTGTCAGTGTCGGTAATCATTTCCCATATCGCTGTATCTTGTGTTCTTTAAGATGCACGTCCAAAAGTCTTTTAAAAATATCAATACTCCCCGCTGACACCACCAATTGTGGAAGAGAGTTCCACTTTCTTATTGCCCTGACAGTGAAAAACCCCCTGTGCAACTAAAGGTTAAACTGCTTCTCCTCGAATTTCATTGTGTGGCCCGTGTCCTCTTACACTCCCTGAGACTGAATAGTTTTCTTCCTACGCTGGGATCACCATTGAGGTATTTGTATATTGCTATCATATCTCCTCTCAAGCGTCACTTCTCCAAGGAGACGTTTAGTGCTTGTAGTCATTCCTTGTAATTGAGGTCCTCCAGTACCCTTAGTAATTTATTTGCCCTTCTTTGGACTCTCTCCAGCTCCAGCACATCCCTTCTGAGGACTGGTGATCAGAACTAGACAGAATACCCCAGATGTGGCCTGACCTGAGTTTAATAAAGTGTCAGGATTATCGTTTTATCTCTGGAGTATATCCCCTTTTTATGCATGCTAATATTCTGCCAGATCTTTCTCCATCCTTGATTCCCCCAGAGGTTCTCCCTCTAGTGAGTAGTATGCACTTATGTTTTTAGCCCTTGAGTGCATTACCTTACATTTCTCCACATTAAACCTCATTTGCCATGTAGTTGCCCAGCCACCCAGCATATAAATACTTGGCGAGTGGCCTGGTGAGAGCTCTTCCCTCCAGGCTACGGCCTGGGGAGGTGTGTGCAGAAGAGTTTGTGGTGAGTAAGTCTGGGACCTGTTTGGGTCTAGCACAGAACTCCTTAAGCTGCCCTACCTAGTTGTGGAGGGTACAGTGCCCAAGGTGGCAGAGCCAGTGGATAGAAGTCCTGCTGGAGGGGGATTGGTGTCCGCCCTCAGGAGAGACTTCCTTGCACTCCCTGGCACTGTCTTGGATGGAGAAAAAATCTGGTGGAGTTTGGAGCCCTGATGTTGAAAGGTGACCTCTCTCTCTGTAAGATGGAACAATAAAATTGAAGAAAAGGACTAAAGTAACTGCCACCCATCTTTGTCGTGTCTATCTTCTTCTTTGACCATGGATCCTCCCTGAAGTAATACTAGCTCTTTTCCTGCATTGGGAGCATGTTTTTTTCCCACATTTTTATCGTATGGCTAGATATTAAAAATATATCATTGGCTCTTTGCCAATCCCTCCATTTGTTTCTGCTTGTCCAGCAAAATCAAAATACTAACAGCAGCATACAAAGCCTTCCACAACCTGGCCCCCAGCTACATCACAGATCTCATCTCAAACTACCAACCAAACCGTTCTCTTCCCTCCTCCCAAGACTTCCTGCTCTGTAGCTCCCTTGTTACCTCTTGATGCTTCCCTCCAGGACTTCCCCAGAGCCTCTCGCATCCTTTGGAACTCCTTTGAAGCCTTTTTTTCTATTTTACCTTTTTTTTCTTACAAAAAATGTAAATGACATGCACAGTGCTGGCTGGGCCTCCTGGGATATGCATATCACATATCCCAGGAGGCCTTAGTCTTTCATTCAGTAGATAGGAGGTGGATGAGCCTAGCGGCACGTCATTGTGGAGCCCCGCCAGCTGAACCCAGAAAAGCCAGCAGGCCTCTATATGACGTCACATGTAAGATGGCGGCGTGGGATGGAGCGGTGTCTGTTGACAGAAGGGAACAACGTTGGATGGGTTGGGTGGGTGAGTATCTGACCTGCACAGACAACACCACCTGGTAAGCAGGGGTATAGAAAAAAAAACAAGGAAAGGGGTAGGGAGGGTGCGCTTTAAGTATTACAGAATCATACAATTGTACCTCCAGTAATGTTGTCTACCTCACCCAATGCAAAAAAATGCAACCAAGGATCTTATATTGGTGAATCAGGACAGAAATTGCAAATTAATTTACAAAAAACACACCATTAAAGAAGGAAGATGACCACTAGACACACCTGTGGAACATCATTTATCACAACCAGACTACTGTATAGAAGACATGAATGTTTTAGTTTTTACAGTGAGGTTTAAATACTCAGGATAGGAAAGCATTTGAACTAAGAATGATCATTCCATTTGACATAAGAGATAATGTACAAAATGTGGACTTTGATCTTCTAAATAACTATTACCTCTGTGTTTCCTCCGAGACCCCCACATCCACTGGGGCAGGGATGTGGGGGAGAGGCCTTGTCCACATCAACATGGGGGCATGGTGCTTTGCCAAGTTGAGGGTATACGGCCTGGTATGGTTCAGGAAAGGGGGGCGGAAACTCGTCAGGTAAGGGTCTTGCATGGATTTTGATCCATACCAGACCTGCAGGGTCTTTTTTTACGTTAAATCTTTACATAAATACCGCTGATCACCTGGTCGTGCTGATCAGTAAGTGCCATTGGGAGCATTATGATGAATACTCGCTCCAGAGCTCTGTATTGCAGTGCATGGTGTATAGACCACTATGCTACCAGCATGGGGAACCATGGCCGCTACTTGCAGCAGGGTCCAGAGAGGTGACTAGGATATTTGAAGTTGGCTCACCTTTTTGATTGTTTGTGAAAAGGTAAGTTTACAGTGTAAAGTGATATAAATTTAGCACCCTCTAGCTTGGTGTGCTAGCTGTATATCATATTTTTTTTGCTAGTGTAGGTAAATTTGGCTTGGCTGGCAGCCAAGCCTGTTATGAATCTGGCTCAGGGTGAGTGTCTCAGGGAGGCTAGATGACTCCTAGGCAGCACCTCTGGCACCTCCCCCTACTTACTGGAACCTTGGAGAAGCTTCAAAGAAGAATGGGTGGGAGGTTAGGAGGGGCTGCTTGGAGTATTGATGAGGGCCCCAGCCAATCCCCAGCAAAGTGGGCTGGCAAGGGGCGGGCACCTCTTAAATACTCCTGGGTCATGCCAACAGGGGCAGCCGGGTGGAAGATGGAGATGGAGTGCTGAGGAGGCTGTCGGTGGCCCTTGGGTAACCCCCTAGTCTGGGGGGGTGACCTCTGGCCTGGGGCTCAGGTGCTGAAAGGATCCTCCACAACACACGGAAGAGTCCTGTCCTGGAAACATGGGAGCAGGTGCTACTTCCCACAGTCCTCCCAGACTGACTCCACAGTCGTCCCACATTGTACACTCACCAGCCCACTCGGTTGACTTCTCATGGAGACCTCCTGGACGTGCTGAAATTGAGCCAATGGCTTCCACTGCTGTCTCAGCCAATGAGGAGGGAGAATTCCCAGAAAGCTGAGGCTCTCGTGCACATTGCTGGATTGTGATGGCTCAGGTAAGTATTGGGGGGGGGGGGGGGCTACTGCACAGAGAAAGCATTTTACCTTTATGCATAGAATGCATGGAGGTAAATAACCTTGAACCTTTAAAACCACTTTAAATCCCAAACTTTCTTCATTAATCAGTGGCCAACACAGAACAATACTCTAGTATGGCTATGATGGAAACATTTTGCAAAGAAAGAAAAATGTATCTTTTTTTACGAAATATATATAGACTTCAAAATAAATATGGAAATATAAATAAGGCTTACGGTGATATGTTTCGAAACATTTTTGGAAAAGGATTTAAGGACACACAACAAAACCATAATGAGACTCTGAGTTTGTTTACATAGTTTTACGGCCACGTAGCGATGTACCTGGCATCGGGAGAGGAAGAATTATTCAAATAAGCCAATAAATTGGAGCGCCGGCTGGGAAGTAATGGCATACCCAAGAAGAGGTTTGGGAAAAGCTGCGGCATGTTTAAACATGATGACAGTACTAATCATTGTCTGTTCCGCAGCAGTTAGAATGGGGAAAAGCCAACACAATGACTAAATGAAGGTTTTGCTGTGTTTACGTGTTTCTTTTTATAACATGGTGTTTGTTCTACCATAAAAAAAAAAAATATTCTCTGCATTTATTTTATCAGTGATCTGTGTTTGTTCAATCATGTCAGGGTTGTTTTCTTGTTTTCTTTCACTGGTGCTTTGATCTTCAGTAAATCTGCATTGTTTCCCCCGTTATCTGCTTCATCAGAGGAGCAGAGGCTCTTAATGTGCCATCACTGTGTATAAAAAGCAAGTTGAGCTCTCAGCACATCTGGTCTGCTTGTCTTTCAGCTACGCAGTCACTTTCAGGCCTGAGTTGGCCATTGATGTGAGATAGTAATAAAGTGCAACGCTTAAAACATACACTATATTACCAGAAGTATTGGGACGGCTGCCTTTACACACACATGAACTTAAATGGCATCCCAGTCTTCGTCCGTAGGGTTCAATATTGAGTTGGCCCACCATTTGCAGCTATAACAGCTTCAACTCTTCTGGGAAGGCCGTCCACAAGGTTTAGGAGTGTGTCTATGGGAATGTTTGACCATTCTTCCAGAAGAGCATTTGTGAGGTCAGGCACTGATATTGGACGAGAAGGCCTGGTTTGCAGTCTCCACTGTAATTCATCCAAAAGGGGTTCTATCAGGTTGAGGTCAGGACTTTGTGCAAGTCAGTCAAGTTCCTCCACTCCAAACTCGCTCATCCATATCTTTATGGACCTTGCTTTGTGCACTGGTCCAAATCATTTGGTGGAGGGGGGATTATGGTGTGGGTTTGTTTTTCAGAGGTTGGGCTTGGCGCCTTAGTTCCAGTGAAGGGAAGTATTAAGGTGTGAGCATACCAAGACATTTTGGACAATTTCATGCTCCCAAATTTGTGGGAACAGTTTGGGGATGGCAACCTTCCTGTTCCAACATGACTGCGCACCAGTGCACAAAGCAAGGTCCATAAAGACATGGTTGAGCGATTTTGGGGTGGAGGAACTTAACTGGCCTGCACAGATTCTTGACCTCAACCCAAAAGTATTGGGACACCTGCCTTTTCACGCACATTTAATGGCATCCCAGTCTTATAGGGCGTACACACGGTCGGACTTTGTTCGGACATTCCGACAACAAAATCCTAGGATTTTTTCCGACGGATGTTGGCTCAAACTTGTTTTGTCTACACACGGTCGCACAAAGTTGTCGGAAAATCCGATCGTTCTAAACGCGGTGACGTAAAATACGTACATCGGGACTATAAACGGGGCAGTGGCCAATAGCTTTCATCTCTTTATTTATTCTGAGCATGCGTGGCACTTTGTCTGTCGGATTTGTGTACACACGATCGGAATTTCCGACAACGGATTTTGTTGTCGGAAAATTTTAACTCCTGCTCTCCAACTTTGTGTGTCGGAAAATCCGATGGAAAATGTCCGATGGAGGCCACACACGGTCGGAATTTCCGACAACACGCTCCGATCGGACATTTTCCATCGGAAAATCCGACCGTGTGTACGGGGCATTAGTCTGTAGGGTTCAATATTGAGTTGGACCACCCTTTACAGCTATAACAGCTTCAACTCTTGTGGAAATGTTTGACCATTCTTCCAGAGGCTCATTTTTAAGGTTAAGCACTAATGTTGGACGAGAAGCCCTGGCTCGCAGTTTCTGCCCCCTTCATCAGGTGGTGTTATCTTGTCTATAATATTCAATGCATTTCAGGGGCCAAACTTTGCCCCCTTCATCAGGGCCACAATATGATATGATATATTGTATTGTAGTCCTGATTAAGATTGGAAAGTGGGGCCTCAAAAATGCATTGACTATTATGTTCACTACACGTATGCAATAAAACTTCTTTTTGGATTTCAACATTTTGGTGTGGTGCTCCAACTATTAGGGTTCAGTAGGAGTTCCTCTGTGTATGGAAGCAGCCCTCATATCATCCAGATGCCCCATTGGGACATTATCAGCATAGTCCTGATAAAACCAATTGCTGTCAGGAGCGTGTAGCGCTCCTGATCCGTCAGAGCTGCTGGTCTCATTCCAGTCGTGGCAGACCTAGCCGGGACAGAGGCTTTTGGAGAGGAAGCAAGCCTCTTATCCACTGACTATGGGCCCTGGTATTGAAGGTAACACTACTCTTTGAAAGATGTATACCGGGGGGATCCGTAGAGTGGTCTTGTTACTTTGGATTCAAGTCCGTGTCTCCCCAAGATACACGGACTTTGGGACTCTAGGCCCGGGGTCCCAGATGCCACATTTCCAGCAAGGACTGCATAGCAGATGCTAATGTCATCAGCAAGCCACCTGGCTTGGGCCCCCTGCCATAATGTGTTTATTGAAAATAGGTCTCCTGCTATTGTCTGAAGGTGTTCTGTGTTTATACTTATCTTAATGTATATTGTACCTTCTGAGCTTGGAGCCGGCAAGTCTGACCTGCAATGAGACATCTGAGTCATCCAAGTGGCTAATTAATTTAATGTTTATAGTATATGTCTGTTGATGTAATTATATTCCTGTGTACAGGTTGTATTGTTAGGGTAATATGATCAGGAGGGGGGGTGTCCACCTGTGGTGTATATATTCTGTGTTATTTTTTGCAAATAAATGTGTTCCAGCTTTGCAGCCAAACGAGTCCTGCCTTGTTCTTGGTTGCAATATGCAGCTATAATATCTGACCTCTGATGTTCAGACTGGAGGAAGCGGTATATGACGAAAGCACTCAAGCGGAGTGTGGAATCCTGGTTTTTGTTGTGATATATTCTCTCTGTCAATCCACCTGCAAGGTGATTGATGTAGCCAGTCTCTGGGTGGAGACCAAACCTGATTTAGGCCAGCCAAGCCTACAGTCTCATGCTTGTGATGTTGCACTTGTAACACGGGCTCCAAGCTCTATATTTGTCTGTCCTGCTCTGCTGTTTGCATTCCCTCGTTGATGACCTTGGATCAGATATTGACTATTCTCTGAACTCTGCCTGCCTTTTGACTACGGTTTTGACCCCGACTATTCTGAACCTTGCCTATCTTGTAACTAGACTGTCAATGAACCTCTATGCCTGTCTGCCAACCGCAAGTACCTGTTTGCTTTGCTCAATTTGCTCTTGCCCCAGCTTGGTGGCCAGGCACTATAGCATTGTGTATAAGTCCTAGGGGCAACCGAGTATTGGTAGGCCTGCTTGCCTTATGGGAAAGGAGGCTGCTATAGGTGAAGAACACAGAAACCAGCTATAGTGTATGACCACCTGCATTAGGGGTAAGCGTGACAATTGCATGTACCCAGTACCATCTACCCAAGGCTTAGGTGCCACCACCATCAAGTGACTACCTCAAGCTAAAAAAAAAAAAAGTTTTGACTTTAATACAAATGCTCACACTCACATATAATATAGTGGAAACAAGTTCGGAGCTGTGGTCTGGTCCATGATTAGAAAAATCATGTTTGTTAAATGGATTTTTTTTTATTGTTTTTTAATTTGGGCCTTTTGAAGCTTGAAACTTTTATGATCTCCCAGTATCAGGCCACCCTGACATGCAGGATTTAATTTTCCCTCTCTCTCTCTCTTTGAGCTGGGAGAGCTGAGATGAAGCCAAGTTAGGCCGTCACCGTAGAAGCGTTAAGGGGCCAAATGTAACCACTGTGGCTTGTCTGAACAAGCAGTTTTATATTAATAGGCCATTAAAGTAGATGGTAACTCAGCCACTAAAATCTCATATAACCTTTAACAGGTTGATGTCAATTTAAGAGTTTTTTTTTAACCTTTTTTAAAAAAAAACGAAGCTTTTAATAAAATATCCTGCCATGAAAGTACTTGTTCAGGGACTTCCTGTTACGGTGTAAAATTTTGCAGGCATGGTTGTCACTATCGGGGGGAGCCCACCCTGAGAAATGACATGTAGTCATCAGCGGAGTGCATGAAAACAGAAAGTGACTGTCAAGCGGCAACACTGAGAACCAACAAATGGTGGGAAGGGAAAAAAACAAATAATTGAAAAAGAAGAAAAAATGTTCATGGTACACAGTGCTTCAGCAAAATACATTTAATTCATTAAGGGTTTACACTTGTAATATAATAATAATTGCAAACCCTTAATGAATTACATTTATTTTGCTAAAGCACTGTGTACCATGAACATGTTTTTTTTTTTTTTCAATTATTAGGGCGTACACACGGTCGGACTTTGTTCGGACATTCCGACAACAAAATCCTAGGATTTTTTCCGACGGATGTTGGCTCAAACTTGTCTTGCATACACACGATCACACAAAGTTGTCGGAAAATCCGATCATTCTGAACGCGGTGACGTAAAACACGTACGTCGGGACTATAAACGGGGCAGTGGCCAATAGCTTTCATCTCTTTATTTATTCTGAGCATGCGTGGCACTCTGTCCGTCGAATTTGTGTACACACGATCGGAATTTCCGACAACGGATTTTGTTGTCGGAAAATTTTATCTCCTGCTCTCCAACTTTGTGTGTCGGAAAATCCGATGGAAAATGTCCGATGGAGTCCACACACGGTCGGAATTTCCGACAACACGCTCCGATCGGACATTTTCCATCTGAAAATCCGACCGTGTGTACGGGGCATATTTGTTTTTACTCTTCCCATCATTTGTTGGTTCTCAGTCTTGCCGCTTGACAGTCACTTTCTGTTTTCATGCATTCTCAGGGTGGGCTCCCCGATAGTGACAACCATGCCTGCAAAATTTTGCAGGCATGGTTGTCTGCAAAAAAATAACAATAATAGTAATAATAAAAAAATAATAATAATAATACAATATAATGAAAGCAAGGCTATATTGGGACTACAAATATCGCTTCACTCTTAAGTCTTGCTTTAAATATATTGTATTATTAATAATATTAATATTAACAATAATAATAATAATAATAATAATAATAATAATAATATTAATTATTATTGTTATTTTTTTATTATTACTATTATTATTATTATAATTTTTTGTATATTGAAAGCAAGGCTACAATATCAATAATAATAATAGTAATAATAAAAAAATAACAATGATAATTTATATATATTTTTTTTATTATTACTATTATTATTATTATTATTTTTTATATATTGAAATCAAGGCTACGATATCAATAATAATAATAGTAATAATAAAAAAAATATATATAAATTTTTTTTTATATATTGAAATCAAGGCTACAATATCAATAATAATAATAGGACTAATAAGAATAACAGCTATTATTATTATTACAAGATCACTTTTATCGGGGAGCGGAAGAGGGCCCCCCTCCTCCCCTCGTGCTCCGGTCGTCTCCGCCATTTACCGGAGCCGTCACCTAGCGTCGGAGACGATCGAGTCCTCTCCCCTCACAGGCTGGATGGCGATTGAGGGAAAGTTAGCCCCATGCTCGGCTCCACACCATTGGATGGGGAAGCAACATCAAACGTCACTTCCGCCCAATGGTCTTAAAAGGGACTTTTTTTTTTTTTATTATTTTCTTTTATTATTACTATTATTATTATTTTTTTATATATTGAAATCAAGGCTACAATATCAATAATAATAAAACGACTAATAAGAATAACAACTATTATTATTAGTATTTTGTAATAGAATATCATGAAAGCAAAGCTAATAATAATAATTATTATTATTATATTTTTTTTTTACAGTATATTGAAATCAAGGCAATAATAACAATATTAAAAAGAATAATATTATCAGCTATCATTAGTAGTATTTTTTTTTTAGTAGAATAATAGTAAAAGCAAAGCTATACTAGGACTGCAAATATCGCTTCAGCTTTAAAGTATTTGTTTTTTTGTTTTTTTAACCACTTAAGGACCACCCGCCGCAGTTGTACGTTGGCTGTTTGAAGAGGAATACATTTATTATGGCAGCAACTAGCTGCCATAAGCCCGGTTGCCTCTTCATCAGCGGGCGGTCCTCTTTCAGATAAAAGTGGTCTCTGAGGCAGATTCGCCGCAAGATCACTTTTATCGGCCCCCGCTCGGCTCCACACCATTGGATGGGGGAAGCAACATCAAACGTCACTTTCGCCCAATGGTCTTTTTTTTTTGCATTGCTTAATCCCACTGATGCCAGGATAATTTCTACTCCCACTGACCACAGTCCGGCCTCCGTAAAGTCTGGGGGACAGTAAACTGGCCCTTTGTTTAGGAGTTTTGGAGACCCCTGATATAGAGTATCAAGATAATACAACGCCTTTCAGGGGGAAGCACCCCCTTTTTCGTCTGAAGCCTATGACTGGACTGGCAGTAATATTGAATTAAGTTACCCATAATAAGGTTCAGATCTCATTATAGGCATCTTTATTCAATCTCTCCGCCAGCCCAATCATATTTAAGGTTTCAGCCCTTAAGAAGGGGGGAGGAATTCCCCCGAAACATGTTGGCTTATCTTAAAATTCTATATCCATAAAAATTTGTAGTAACATTTCTGAATTGTTATGTGCTTTTGTATTGGGGGCGCACAACACTTACTCCAAAGCTCTAGTGTTCTCTAGAATGATTAAATTGTATCTCTTATTACACAGACATATGCATTTCCTTTGATTCTCAGCTCCATCTAGTGGCCACATTAGCTTAAAGAACATTTGTTTTTTGCCCAATTCACACGCAATGCAATTTTTTATTTTTTTTTATAAATAGACCCCTAAGCAGCGAATCTGGAATACATCAACAAAACATCTACATAGGCCTGCCATTTTCACAAATAAAGTTCAGGATAAATCTCGTCAGCTGTTAGTCTGGCGTTACGCGCGTCACGTGGCGTTTTACTGTCCCGTTAACATACTTAGCAGATGAGAAAATAGATCAAGTTTATGCATCTTTCCCCATCCATTTCAACCAGCTTCTCCCTTTCCTCGTCTGCCATGGCGTCATTTTCACCTCGCCACCAGTTGGCAGAGCTTGGCGTGAAAGTCGTACAAAGCCGCGCTACCGTTTCAGCGGATACGGCGCGGCCCCGAAAATGTCCTCTTGGCAGCTTCGCGGGACAAATGCTTGGACCTCGTTGTCGATCTCTGAGCCTAAAAAAAAAAAAAAAAAGTGTATTAATCATGAAACAGACACGCATGAATCCTTGCCAGGGCCAATAAATCTTCATTGCGTGCAACCACCCGCCATAAATACGTTCAGAAACACTTAAGCAATCTGCGTTCCCAGAAGGACGAACGCGATATTTCCCATTCTATGAGTAAAGCCTTAGGAAAACGATCAACGTGCCTTTTTTTTTTTTTTTTCTTTCTAGCGCCGATCGGCGAGGTTTCGCGCACGTTCCAAAAAGCCGGGGATGCGGGTCGAATGGAAAAAAACTCTGTAGGATAGGGTCAGCGCACAGGTTGCAAATAAAACTCGAAGCTGGTAAATTTTAAGCAAGCCTAATTAAACGCAATTGGGATTCCCTCTAGAAAAACAAACACTTACAGTGTACAGTGCAACTACTCACCGGGGACCGACAAATGCTTGTTACATGAGAAATTCTTGGAGGCCGGCAGTCCCAGCCTGCTCATTGCAATCAGAACTATGACTTTCATTGCATAGAAATGGGCCGTACACGTGGAGGCAAAAGTATTTTCCTAAGAAACCCTGGCACACTCTGACTTTCCTCATTAGAGGACCAAGCTGCCTTATTGCGCAATGTCTGCTTGGTCACCTGATTGAGGGAAACTTAGCTTGGGTGGGGCTGAGTGCTATACCGTCCATTAAAAAAAAAAAAACTAAATAAACAGAAACATTATTGAAACTGGAAATTGCATCAAATGAAACAAAATTCACACATTTTCACTGGAAGATTCAGTTATGCTTGTGCAATACTTTTTTTCCTAGCAATCCATTAAATGATCATGTTGATTTTATTGCATTAAACTTGTTTATAACCATATAGTTTTCTCATCTTCATCAAAAGCTACTATTCTTCCATTAAAAACAAAATATATATATATAAATATTTTAAATCGGTTTATCATCCTGTTGACTCTCTATTTGTTCTGCCCCACTTTTATGTATTTTTTTTATGTTTATATTTTTTTTAATTATATAAACAGTACTGTGCAAAGGTTTTACACAGGTGCAAAGAAATGCTGTAAACATGGGCGTCCTCAGTTAAGGGCAAGGGGGGGCAACTGCCCCCCCCCCTGGAATCAGGGATTGGATCAGGAGTTCCCCACCCGGTCTTTATTCTGGCTGGCCCTGCACGCACCAGTACACAGTTTAGCAGGGCCGGTGACAGCTGGTGCAAGGAGCGGGACAGTGAAGGCCTCAACGGGTGGTCAGGATGTCATCACCTGGTCTCACATAGTGCGAGCGAGCGGCCCAGGAGACGGAAGCCACGGGAAAGGAGAGTAGCAAGGAACAGTGGGCACAATGTCACCGGCGCCTCCCAGAGCCTGGAACCCCTGGACTCCTTAAACCTCCTCACTGCTCCCAGGCCTGGAGGACATACTGACCGGGGGTTCAGAGAACAAGGACGGGCAGGAAATGCAAGCAGACAGGGACCGCTCCATGTCACATCATAGATCCGATGGAAGGAACAGAGCACCTCCTGTCCTCACCCAGAATGAAAACGGGTCTTGCCAGCTGCTGGCCATTATGGACATCCCACTGGCATGCAAGGTACCGTATTAAGCATTACACACACCACTGGGATGTAGGGGCACTTGACGGACTGCAGACAGGGATAGGGGGTCCCTCTCTCTGACCCCCCATCTAGGGTTGCCACATCATCCCTTTAATCCAGGACACACATTAATTACACAGGTTCTGAGGCTAATTAAATGCAGATAAGGCACCAAGTGAGTTTAATTACCACGTTAATCAGCCACAGAACCTGTGTAATTAATGTGTGTCCTGGATTAAAGGGATGATGTGGCAACCCTACCCCCATCACCCCGCGCTGTCACTCCCTCTCTCTCTCTCTCTCTCTCTCTGTCACTCCTCTGTCTTTTTCTCTCTGTCACCCCCCCCCCCCCCCCCACATGTATGCAGTCTCTTAGAGTCTCTTGTGCCGTGTATGCGGTCTGTCTCTGGTCATCTCTTGTGCCATGTCCGCAGTTACTTACAGTCTCTTGTGCCATGTCCTCAGTCTCTGACAGTTTCTTGGGCCATGTTCTCAGTCTCTGACAGTCTCTTGGGCCATGTCTGCAGTCTCTGACAGTCTCTTGTGCCATGTCCTCAGTCTCTGACAGTCTCTTGTGCCATGTCTGCAGTCTCTGACCGTGATAATGTGATAATGACATTGTCGAAAAGGGTCAGAGCATGGGTGACCTTAAAATGATGCCCCCCCCCCCCCTGAAAAAAGTTCTGCGGATGCCCATGGCTGTAAACTAAGAATGCTTTCAAAAATATATATTTTACTTGTTTATTTTTGTATTATGATATATAATTATATATAAATATATGTATTATAATACATCATTTATATAAATTTAATTTTTTATGTTATATACAGTATCTATCTATCTATCTATCTATCTACACTACCGTTCAAAAGTTTGGGGTCACCCAAACAATTTTGTGTTTTCCATGAAAAGTCACACTTATTCACCACCATACGTTGTGAAATGAATAGAAAATAGAGTCAAGACATTGACAAGGTTAGAAATAATGATTTGTATTTGAAATAACATTGTTTTTACATCAAACTTTGCTTTCATCAAAGAATCCTCCTTTTGCAGCAATTACAGCATTGCACACCTTTGGCATTCTAGCTGTTAATTTATTGAGGTAAGCTGGAGAAATTGCACCCCACGCTTCTAGAAGCAGCTCGCACAAGTTGGATTGGTTGGATGGGCACTTCTGGCGTACCATACGGTCAAGCTGCTCCCACAACAGCTCAATGGGGTTCAGATCTGGTGACTGTGCTGGCCACTCCATTACCGATAGAATACCAGCTGCCTGCTTCTGCTGTAAATAGTTCTTGCACAATTTGGAGGTGTGTTTAGGGTCATTGTCCTGTTGTAGGATGAAATTGGCTCCAATCAAGCGCTGTCCACTGGGTATGGCATGGCGTTGCAAAATGGAGTGATAGCCTTCCTTATTCAGAATCCCTTTTACCCTGTACAAAGCTCCCACCTTACCAGCACCAAAGCAACCCCAGACCATCACATTACCTCCACCATGCTTAACAGATGGCGTCAGGCATTCTTCCAGCATCTTTTCATTTGTTCTGCGTCTCACAAACATTCTTCTTTGTGATCCAAACACCTCAAACTTGGATTCATCTGTCCACAACACTTTTTTCCAGTCTTCCTCTGTCCAATGTCTGTGTTCTTTTGCCCATCTTAATCTTTTTCTTTTATTGGCCAGTCTCAGATATGGCTTTTTCTTTGCCACTCTGCCCTGAAGCCCAAAATCCCGCAGCCGCCTCTTCACTGTAGATGTTGACACTGGTGTTTTGCGGGTACTATTTAATGAAGATGCCAGTTGGGGACCTGTGAGGCGTCTGTTTCTCAAACTAGAGACTCTAATGTGCTTATCTTCTTGCTTAGTTGTGCAACGCGGCCTCCCACTTCTTTTTCTACTCTGGTTAGAGCCTGTTTGTGCTGTCCTCTGAAGGGAGTAGTACACACCGTTGTAGGAAATCTTCAATTTCTTTGCAATTTCTCGCATGGAATAGCCTTCATTTCTAAGAACAAGAATAGACTGTCGAGTTTCAGATGAAAGTTCTCTTTTTCTGGCCATTTTGAGCGTTTAATTGACCCCACAAATGTGATGCTCCAGAAACTCAATCTGCTCACAGGAAGGTCAGTTTTGTAGCTTCTGGAAGGAGCTAGACTGTTTTTAGATGTGTGAACATGATTGCACAAGGGTTTGCTAATCATCAATTAGCCTTCTGAGCCAATGAGCAAACACATTGTACCATTAGAACACTGGAGTGATAGTTGCTGGAAATGGGCCTCTATACACCTATGTAGATATTGCACCAAAAACTAGACATTTGCAGTTAGAATAGTCATTTACCACATTAGCAATGTATAGAGTATATTTGTTTAAAGTTAGGACTAGTTTAAAGTTAGCTTCATTTAAAAGTACAGTGCTTTTCCTTCAAAAATAAGGACATTTCAATGTGACCCCAAACTTTTGAACGGTAGTGTATCTATCTATCTATCTATCTATCTATCTATCTATCTATCTATCTATCTATCTATCTATTTATCCTCCATGCCCAAGAGGGTTAAGGCAGTGCTGGAAAATAATGGTGGCCACACAAAATATTGACACTTTGGGCCCAATTTGGACATTTTCACTTAAGCTACTTTCATACTGGGGCGGGCGTCGGCGGTAAAGCAGCGCTATTTTTTGCTTTACGGTCGTTTTATGGCGCTATTCGGCCACTAGCGGTGGCGGTTTTAACCCCCTCTAGCGGCTGAAAAAGGGTTAAAACTGCCCATAAAGCGCTGCTGCAGCGGTGCTTTACCGGCGATTTGACGGCGCTGCCCCATTGTTTTCAATGGGCAGGGGCGCTTTAGGAGCGGTGTTAAACCCGCTCCTACAGCGCTGCAAAGATGAGGCTTGCAGGACTTTTTTTACCGTCCTGCAAGCGCACCGCTCCAGTGTGAGAGCCCTCGGGGCTTTCACACTGGAGAGACAGGAGAGGCTCTTTACAGGCGCTATACAGGCGCTATTTTTAGCGCTGTAGTGCCTGTAAAGTGCCTCAGTGTGAAAGTAGCCTTAGGGGTGTACTGACTTTTGTTGCCAGCGGTTTAGACATTAATGGCTGTGTGTTGAGTTATTTTGAGGGGACAGCAAATTTACACTGTTATACAAGCTGTACACTCACTACTTTACATTGTAGCAACGCAAAGAAAATATTTACAAAAATGTGAGTGTGCCACTTTTGTGGCATACTGTGTGAGTATATATATATATATATATATATATATATATATATATATATATTATAAAAAACAGATGGTCCACAAGATACGAACGCCTACACTTGAAGTACCACCACTGTGTAAAGGATTATGCAATAAATAAAAAGCTGCCACTTAAAAAAAATTAAATGCGAAAAAATGATTTACCCTGTATATTGCAGTAAATAGTAGCGCTAATGTCTCAAAATGACACAATAACCACCTCGTGATGTGTGTGAATAAAAAATAACATTATAAATTTCAAATCATAGTCCGTGATTAAACATTGAATAAATAAGACAGATTATTAGATTATTATTAGTAGATTTATAGTCTTTAAAAATGTTTAATTGTATTAATTTTATTTGTTATTTACACACATCACGAGGTGGTTATTGTGAGATACATATGTATTGTATACATATTTTTTTACAACAAGGTGTTGGAAACATTCCTCCATATTTTTCTCCATAGTGACATGTTCGCGTCACACAGTTGCTTCAGATTTGTCCACCACATCCCAAAAGGTGCTCTATTGGATGAGATGTGGTGAGTGTGGAGGCCATTGGAGGACAGGGACCTCATTGTCCAGTGGTGAGATGATTGGAGTACAGGGACCTCATTGTCCAGTGGTGAGATGATCGGAGCTTTGTGACATGGTGCATTATCCTGCTGGAAGGAGCCATTAGAAGATGGGAACACCATGATACCAATCTTCCACCACATCCCAAAGGCGCTCTGTTGGATGTGACGTGGTGAGTGTGGAGGCCATTGGAGGACAGGGACCTCATTGTCCAGTGGTGAGATGATTGGAGCTTTGTGACATGGTGCATTATCCTGCTGGAAGGAGCCATCAGAAGATGGGGACACTGTAGTCATAAAGGGATGGACATGGTCAGCAACAATACTCAGGTAGGCCGTGGTGTTTAAATGATGCTCAATTGGTACTAAGGGGCCCAAAGTGTGCCAAGAAAATATCCCCCACACCATTACACCCCCACCACCAGCCTGAACCGGTGATACAAGGCAGGATGGATCCATGCTTTCATGGTGTTTACACCAAATTCTGACCCCACCTTCTGAATGTTGCAGCTGAAATTGAGACTCATCAGACCAGGCGACGTTTTTTCCAATCTTCTATTGTCTGATTTTGGTGAATTGTGGCCTCAGTTTCCTGTTCTTAGCTGACAGTCGGGGCACCCAGTGTGGTCTTTTGCTGTTGTAGCTCATCTGCTTCAAGGTTGGATGTGTTGTGCCTTCAGAGATGGTATTCTGCATACCTTGGATGTAACGAGTGGTTATATGAGTTACTGTTGCCTTTCTATCATCTCCAACCAGTCTGCCCTCTGACATCGATAATAAAGTGGCCTATGAGCATAATTTATTATAGGGGGGTTCCCTGAGACCGGAAAGTTATTTCAATGGTTCCTCCATTTTAAAAACATTAAGAAGAAGGTCGCTTGAGTGACAACTCAAGCCTGCTGGGGTGGCTGGAATTACATCCAAGATGGCGGCACCCAGCAGTAGTCGCAGGGCTTTTGCCCAAGAGGGGCTTTTACAGGTAAATAACTGTCATAAAATATATGAAGTGCACATATATTCTCAAGGGGAGATATTTGATGAAATGAATGGTGACAGGGTCTCTTTATGGTTGAGGTCTCAAATTAAAACCCAAGTCGTAAATTTAGCCCAAATGTCAACCGCCACTCTTGTGCCATGTCCGCACACATTTAATTTTTCTTGGCTTCGCACAGACAATAAAGCCAAACCATGCGTTTGTCAGATCCCACCGGTGTGTCTACTTCTTGTAATATATGGTCATTTAGGAGAGCACGTTCTCCATCCAAACATCATAAAAAGCACCTGTGTCATTGTGAAAGATGTTCCCTGCAAAGAATGCCATTTATTTCCTAAAATCACAACACAGATGCATGCCAAACAGCTGCTGCAAGAACAATAAAGAAGCCAACATCTGCTTTACAAGAGGAAACTGTGATAACATGTAGTAGAGAAGGACGGGGATGTTATGTGATGTGACAGCAAAACCTACAATATCCATATACCCAATATCACATTTTTTTCACCTTGCACTAAAATTCTTACCCTTGTATAGTTAGGATTTTAAACCCAAATGCCATTGTTTGTAAATGGTAACCCAGCAAGGGGTTTAAAATAAAAAGTATCTCTGAATGCCGGTCTCACCTGGGTGTCCCTCAACTAGAGAAGTGCAAATCGTTTCCTTCTGAATTCGTTTTTTAAGGAATTTTGACAAATTCATTCATTCGGTAATATCAAAATTAAGGTAAACCCGTTTAACAAATTTTTCCGAATATCCTAAAGTTCGTAAATTTGGAAATTCGAAAATCCGAAAATCCTTAAGCCACTTCAATACATAAGTAACAATAATAATAATAATAACAAAAACGTATTATTATTATTATTATTATTATTATTTATTATTAATTCATTCCACTCCATTTGTTTTAATGCAACATTCATTATTTCAGATAAATCCGTATTTGTTACGTTCACTAACAGCCAAATTTGAAAGGAAATTCCAATACCTATAATTGAATAATTAGTTATTATCAGTTAGTTATTTTTTTGAATTTTTGATTTTCTTTCTTATTTTCAGATTCTCGAATTTACGAATTTTCAAATTTACGAATCTTCCAATCTACAAATTTACCAATTGCAATCATAACGAATGACCCAAAAAACAAAAAAAAAATATAAAAATATTCGAAAGTTCCTAAGTTCGAAAATTTGGAAATTCGAAAATCCGAAAATTCGAAAATCTGAAATAATAACTAACTAATAATAACTTAACTATTACTAACTATTAACCACTTCAATACAGGGCATTTTCACCCCCTTCCTGCCCATGCTAATTTTCAGTTTTCAGCACTGTAACATTTTGAATGACAATTGCGCAGTCATGCAACACTGTACCCATATGACATTTTTTTTCTTTTGGTGTTATTTGATCACCTTTGCGGTTTTTATTTTTTGCGCTATAAACAAAAGAAGAGCGACAAGTTTAAAAAAAACACAATATTTTTTACTTTTTGCTAGAATAAATATCCCAATTTTTAAAAAAACAAAAACAATTTTTTTTCCTCAGTTTAGGCCGATATGTATTCTACATATTTTTGATAAAATAAAAATCGCAATAAGAGTTTATTGATTGGTTTGCGCAAAAGTTATAGCGTCTACAAAATAGGGGATAGATTTATGGCATTTTTATTATCTTTTTTTTTTACTAGTGATGGCGGTGATCCGTGATTTTTATCGTGACTGCGACATTGTGGCGGACACATCGGACAATTTTGACACTATTTTGGGACTATTCACATTTACACAGCGATCAGAGCTATAAAAATGCACTGATTACTGTATAAATGTCACTGGCAGGGAAGGGGTTAACACTAGGGGGCGATCAAGGGGTTAATTGTGTTACCTAGGGGACCAAGATCGGTGTGATCCAATGCTTTTGATTTCTAAAAATTGTGCATCCGGGTAACCTGGAAGTGATGTGATGTCATCGCTTCCGGGTTACTAAACCATAGAGCCCAACAAAGCCAATGCGGTCTGTGCTGGGCTCTATACTCTTCTGCCGGCTGGTCCATCAGGACTCCTGGTGGGGCAGGAGATCCCAGTACAGCCGCGGCAAGGGGGAAGGGGAGGGGCCTGTTCTCTCCCACTCCCTCCCACTGCTTGTAAAAGCAATTCAGTGGCTAGTTATAGTGCCTTGAAAAAGTATTCATACCACTTGAAATTTCCCACATGTTGTCATGTTACAACCAAAAACGTAAATGTATTTTATTGGGATTTTATGTGATAGACCAACACAAAGTGTCACATAATTGTGAAGTGGAAGGAAAATAAATGGTTTTCAAATTTTCAAAATTTCTTACAAATAAATATGTGAAAAGTGTGGGGGGCATTCGTATGGCGCCCCCCCCCCCCGAGTCAATACTTTGTAGAACCTCCTTTCTCTCCAATTTGGGAATGTCTCTACCAGCTTTGCACATCTGGAGAGCAGGGACGTGCAGTTAGCTCGATTTTTTTTAATGTTCATGGCAGGTGAGGCACAGATTGCCTATGAGCAATGCATTGTTTTCATCTCCTCTGCCCCTCTGCTAACGCTGACTTGCTTTGTTGACTTATGTGTTGCATTCATTAGTCCTTCATTAGCAATGGCAAAAGCCATTTAGCACGGTGCAGCCGCTGCAGTCAAACAGGAGCATTTCAATAACTGCCAGAAACCATGAAATCAGACCAAGACAGAAGTACAGTTAAATCACACTTGTTTAATAATAAAAGTAAAGAGAACAAACGTGGTCAAAACATTGCCAAAGTTCAGTAACCGGAACGGATAGTCAGGCAAGCCAGAAGTCAGGGATCAATGTAGTGGAACAGCAAGCAGGATCTTGAGCCAGAAGGGATGTCAGCAAAGCAAGTCTTGAACATGATCGCAGGAGATAGTTTCTGTGATGTTGACCGAGGCAAAGGCAGAGCTCCTCTGCACTGGATGGCTTAAGTAGGCAGGACTGACGAGCAGGATATCATCAACAGCTGAGTAACTGTGGAGAGACAGGAGTGTATATATGTGTGTGACTTCATATACTAGAGCCCTGGTACTCTAGAGATGAACACATGGAGACAGATTTGGTTGTGGAATTGAAGTACCAGGGCTCTGGTATAAGAAGTCACACACATATAGATACACTCCTGTTGTCTTCAGGACTCGAACACTGGAAGCGACACTTGTGCAGCGGGTCCGCTGTCTCGGTCTTCTGAAGTGAAGCTTGTCACACGCACCCACACCGACAGGCAGGTGATCCAAGTAGAGTTGATGACAGGATGTCCAACAGCGGATAACAGAGTTAGGACCTTTAGGCCTCGGGTGGGAAGTGAGACTCTGTATGGTAGGCCGTGAACTCACTCCCTGTTCCACGGAGAGGTCCGTCTTGCATCAGGCCCAGGAGGAAGAGAGGTCCACGCGCGATTTCGGCTCCCTTTATAATCACTCCCAGAAATCTTCATGTTACAGCAAGGATCCCTGGGATGTGTAGTCTTATGCCCCGTACACACGGTCAGATTTTCCGACGGAAAATGTGAGATAGGACCTTGTTGTCGGAAATTCCGACCGTGTGTAGGCTCCATCACACATTTTCCATCGGATTTTCCGACAGACAAAGTTTGAGAGCGGGATATAAAATTTTCCGACAACAAAATCCGTTGTCGGAAATTCCGATCGTGTGTACACAAATCCGACGGACAAAGTGCCACGCATGCTCAGAATAAATAAAGAGATGAAAGCTATTGGCCACTGCCCCGTTTATAGTCCCGGTGTACGTGTTTTACGTCACCGCGTTCAGAGCGATCGGATTTTCCGACAACTTTGTGTGACCGTGTGTATGCAAGACAAGTTTGAGCCAACATCCGTCGGAAAAAATCCATGGATTTTGTTGTCGGAATGTCCGAACAAAGTCCGACCGTGTGTACGGGGCATTAGGGTACATGGTTGGTAAGCGATTATCTGAAGGAGAACTATTCGCCCCCCACAATCCACTCTGTCAGGCACACAGATGTGAGGTCACTGGTTGCTGAAGGCACAAGCGAAGCTTAGAAACACCGAAAGGTACGGTACTTTATGCTGATAGTCCATATTGCTACAACGGCTAGAAGATCTTCCATATATGTATTTAAACTGTGTATTTAACTGTTTTCCTGGAGTTCGACTTTAAACTCAAGTCTTCTATAACTGGCCTGGACTGACTTTTTTTTCTGAAGGAGGATGGTGATCTTTCAGTGACCCTGATGTTTTCAAGATGAAGATAAGCCATTGTGTATTACGCAACGCACATATTCCTGTCTTCAGTGCAGCCCACAATTATCAAAAGTTCACAGATCCTAAACAGGAGGTTCAAAAACATCCAAGTACAATATGAGCCCAGGCTCCCAGCTAGAGAGCTGTCAGGTTACATGGCCAAGGCTCCCCAGGCTTTCACCGAAGACAACACACATACACATTTTGATGTTAAACAGCCCAGCCTAACAGGCAGCCGGCAAGCCAATATTTTTGGACTACAAACAATTTTTTTGCTCAAGTCAAGAGGTCAGCGTGCTGAAGAAGATGCGGTGGATCCTCGCGGCAAACATAATAAAATTGACATTTTCACCTTGTTGTGTTATATTAAACTAACTTGGAAATATTTCATAAAATACTTTTTCTACTGAACATAAATCTGACACCGGACATTCACTAAACTCAAAAGTAGAAAAACTTGTAGGTGTTTAAAGAAAAAAATTGCTCAACTTCATGAACACAGTTGCTCCTCAGCTAAGAAAGCCTTTGCAGGCTCCAGTATGTAAGGTCATGCAATATAGTTTTTTGTGCGGTCGTTTTTCTGATCAAACTGGTCTGAGGACACAAACCTTTGGGTGTTCAAATGCCAAGGACCACACAATGCCAACAAAGAGCTGGAAGAAGAAGAACATAGAAGAAGATTGTTGAGCTTTGATTGTGTACTGTCACTTTAAATGTTGTAGTTTTACTTTTTTTACTCTCTTTGCGTTAAAACAGTCAAATAGAAAGAAAATGCACAAAATGAAAGTGGTTCTAAAGGCAAAAGTTTTTTGTTTTTTTACCTTAATGCATTGTCTGCAAATAAAGTGCCTCTCTCCCCCCTCAAACACTTATCTGACACCACTTTCAATCCAGCGCTGTCCCTGTCGGAAGCCCCACTCTGCACACTTCCTGCATTCAACTGGCTTTACTGAGAGCAGCAGGAGCCATTGGCATCTGCTGCTGTCAGTCAAATCCTGTGAGGAGGGAGCAGGGGTGCGGTTAAGCCACGCTGCATGTGTCTATGGCTGCGCATGGTCTGGCTCAGGAGCATGCCCGCAAGAATGCCCCTGTAGCAGGAAAGCTTTTTATGGGGGCTATCAGAGAAGAGGAGGAGCAGAGAGCTTTGGCAGGGGACCCCAGAACAGGAAGTTCGGACCGCTCTGTTCAAAACTATTGCACAGAGCAGGTAAGTATAACGAGATTGTTATTTAAATTTAAAGGAGAATTTAGCTTCACAATCACTATAGGGAAAAGGAAAAACACAAACCCTTGGGTGCATCTCGTCCCTAAGCCACAATTTGTAAACCATTGCTTTAGATCAGTGGTTCTCGACCTCAGTCCTCAAGTACCCTCAACGGGCCTTGTTTTGGGAACTTCCCTTAGATAAAATACAGTAGCTCTTATCAATACCATGTCATTATTGATTTAAAGCAGCTGTGTAAAGTAAAGGAAAACCTGGTCCGTTGGGGGTACTTGAGGACTGAGGTTGAGAATCACTGCTTTAGATCATGCCACTACATCACCAGTTGGCTCCATGGCAAATTAGACAAAGCAGAGTAGACAAAACGGAAGGGTATATAAAGCATGTGGATGGTCTTCAGTGGCTTCCTCTAAGGTTTTAGTTCTGTCACCAGACAGAAACTTTCGGGGGATTTTTAAGCCTGCAAAATACATGTTGATGTCGGAAGCCACGTGAGGGTGAGGCCTACAACTTGGGCTCACACAAAGCGAATGCCCTGTACACACGAGCGGAATGTCCGACAGAAAAAGTCCGATGGAGGCTTTTCATTGTCTATTCCGATCGTGTGTAGGCCTCATCGTACTTCTTTTTTCGAAAATCCTGACGGACCTAGAAATAGAACATGCTCTAAATATTTCCAACAGAACCAATTCCTATTAGGAAAACCGCTCGCCTGTATGCTGTTCCGACGGACCAAAAACGATGCATGCTCTATATGCAAGTATGAGATGGAAGCTATTGGCTGCTGGCTATTGACCTTCCTTTTTCTAGTCTCGTTGTACGTGCTGTACGTCACTGCGTTCATTTGAATGGAATTCCGTCGGAGAAACCTTCAGCGTTTATTCCGACGGCTAAACCGGTCGTGTGTATGCGGCATAACAGTGTAAGCATGAAGGACAAAGTTTGGCACTAAAAGGACGCCAAGAAAGTAGCAGAGATTCTGTATGCTCTTCATGGCGGAATGAGGAGACAATTTGCGGGAAATTCCAATGTGATATTTTTGAAGGATTGGATGAGTAGCTTTGGAACGTATTTAAGGCCAACCTTCGCATGGAACAAACTTGATTTGGTGAGGTGGTAATAGGATATAAATCCTCTTTTTGAGGTATTCCTGGCCAGTAGTTTCTAGGATGCCCTCCTGTCACCCATCCATGCTTACTAGGGTGATACAAAACCTCTTGGGGGTAGGATTTGGGAGTAAACTGAGTAACTGTTGTTGAAAACAAAACAAAACCCCACTGCTCCTGGGAAGGATGAGAATCTCATGCACCACTATTGTAGTGACCTGGTGAAACCCCTTCCTCCTTGGGTAAAAGCGCAAGATTTCCCCAAGTTGGGAAAGGATGTGTCATGAACTTTAATACTATATGCAGAGTAAGAGGACTAGAGGCCCTAAGCTACATGTGGGTACTGCAGCTCTTCTACTGGTGCTATTGATGATCCCCTGTGAAGAGTAAGGTAAATGTGATGTCTTCTGAACCTTATTATGGAGAAATATTGTATTTTGCACAGTTAAAAAAATATGTTGTATACTTTGCTGTTAATAGAAGTTATTGAAAATATACATTTTGTGTAAGCTGCAAAGTTAGCACTTTCTGCAATGAAGTATGTTCTTCCATTTTTTCCATGAAGACAGTGGTATAGCCAATGACTGAGTGAAGAAGTTGGCTATGAAAGGAATGGGTTAGTTGGTTTGTCATGGGGAAGAACTGGGGATGGTAATGAGTAGTGGGGTTTTCCGCCTTCTAAAAATAGTTGTTGACCTGTGAGCTCCTGTGTTTTCCAGACCTTGAGATCTCCAGTGTCCTTAAGACAGCTTAGAGCTACCATGATTAGAGAGGGCTCTTATGGACAGAGTTTCCTTTATAACACTGTACTGTGAAGTACTGGGCCCCAAGTTATGCCCTGGGTTACTGACCCTCCTATAACCAAATACCTTGAATGTTTCTGTGCAAGTTCCAAGCCTAAAACCTTGTTGTTGGGGGAATCCATCCCATAGAGTTATTGTGTTCTCCCGGCAGGCCGTCCCTGCCGGGAGAACACAGTGATTATTGCTATCCTACATGCTGGTTGTGCACAAGTAGATCGATGGATCAACTTGGGTACAATCAGCCTGCCCATACATGGTTTGAATCTCGGCCAGTCCCTGCAGAACCAGCTGAGATTTGAACCGTCTATAGCCGGCTTTAGATGGACCCACTGAAACGGGTGTGACAAGTTTAGTCTTCCTTTAAGAATACTCAAATAACACTTTAAAGTGTATTTAAAGCCAATACTTTTCTCATTTTAGCTTAAAGCGTTTGTTACAATACCCCAACATTTAATATTCCTGATATGCGTCTGCTGTACCATGTACTTGTATGAGAAAGTATCCTGTTCTCTTTGTATTGCTTCCTTTGTTCGAAATCCCTGATGTCCCTGCCAGTCCCTCTGCTTTCCTATTAAAAAACTGACCACACTAAGCAGGAGAGCACAGCATGGTCAGTTCTCTAGCTATGCTGGGAACTCAGGCTGCTCTCCTCCAATGATCAGACTTGTCCTGACATGCTGCCAACCCCCCACCCTGCACAGCCTTTCACTGGTAAAATGAGTGTGCTGCTGGCCACAAAAGCATGCAATGTGACGACATGACCAGAGCCTGTGGTATAGGGAGGGTCTATTATCACGATTTCTCCTTTATTACTGCTCTGATGACTGACAACTCAACATTTTGTATTTCCCATTACTTTCTCTCTTGAAGACAAAGGTCAGCAGGATAAATAGAGAGGGGGAGCTGCCACACAGAGAGCAATTAGAACCTGACAGGGCTCTAACCCTTCACCACTCTATCCAAAGGATAACTTTTGCTTTTAGATACACTGTAAATTATCCTTTCCTATTGTTTTCAATGCATTTACTTGAAATGGTGAAATCTCACGAAATGTCCAGATTTTCTCCAAATTTTTGGCAAAGCAAAAACAGTTAATTTAACTATACTATAGATCTCAGATCTAATATAAAAAGATCGTCTTCCGTCTCTCCAGATAGAACATAAGTGTCACAGGAACACTGTTTGTGAAGTGGTTTAGTGGTCTGGTCATCAAGGTTATACAAATACTGTATAAGGCAGTGGTCTTCAAAATTGTGGCCCGGGGGCTGGATGCGGCCTTTGTTTGCTTTTTTCTGGCCCCTGAGGCACTATGTCATCCACTGACATTAATGAAGGGGAACATTTCCTCCCAATGACACCAACAATGAAGCCCAATGGCACCACTGATGGGGCACAGTTCCTTCCAATGACACCAACAATGAAGACCAATGGCATCACTGATGGGGCACAGTTCCTTCCAATGACATCAACAATGAAGCCCAATGGCACCACTGATGGGGCACAGTTCCTTCGAATGACACCAACAATGAAGCTCTATGGCACCACTGATTGGGCACAGTTCCTTCCAATGACACCAAGGATGGGGCACAATTTCTATCAATGATATAAAAAATGGGGCATTGTTTATTCCCACTGATGCAGGGACATTTTCCACTTTTGATGGACACCGTCCGCCCCCCCTAAAGTCTGAAGGACAGTAAACTTGCCCGTTGTTTAGAAAATTTGGAGACCCCTGGTGTAGGGCAAGGTTAGCCAGCTTATTCTAGCTCTTTTTACATATGGTAGACATGGAGGGTGACTATAGCTACTACAAAAAAAGGTAAAGGTCACTTTCCTATTAATAACGTTCACAAGTCCCATTTTTATCTACCCAGTTATATATCAGCCATGGGGTGACTCTAAAGCAGTGGTCTCTAAACTGAGGCCCGGGGGCTGGATGCGGCCCTTTGCTTACTTTTATCCGGCCCCTGAGGCACTATGTCATCCACTGACACCAACGAAGGGGAACAGTTCCTCCCAATGACACCAACAATGAAGCCCAATAGCACCACTGATGGGGCACAGTTCCTTCCATTGACACCAACAATGTAGACCAATGGCACCACTGATGGGGCACATTTCCTTCCAATGACACCAAGGATTGGCACAAATCCTATCACTGATATCAAAGATGGGGCATTGTTTATTCCCAATGATGCCGGGACATTTTTTACTTCAGATGGCCACCACCTGGCCCCCCTAAAGTCTGAAGGACAGTAAACTCGCCCTTTGTTTGGAAAGTTTGGAGATCCCCGGTGTAGGGCAAGGTTAGCCAGCTCATTCTAGCTCCTTTTACATACAGCAGACATGGAGGGTGACTACAGCTACTACAAAAGAGGTAAAGGCCACTTTCCTATTAATAACGTTCACAACAAGTCGCATTTGTATCTGCCCAGTAAAATATCAACCATGGGGTGAATCTAAAGGAAACAACAAAACAACTACGGCATCCTTGCCTTGGGTGCCAGAGGTCCTTGCCCCAGTTATTACTGCTTGAAAATAGGTTCTCTGTACATGACTAAGGCACCTCAGATGTAACCGTCACCCTTGTAAGAATATCTGCTTACCAAACCCAAGCCTTTTACCCAAATTAAACTGTAAAAAACACATGACAGAGTTGTTGGAGTAAAATTGTCTGTCACAACCATTTATTAAACCAATAGTAAAACATAACAAACATTCCTTAAAACAGGAAACCAAAATAATTACTACAATATCCAAAAATAAGGTTGTAGATCTTTGGAGGCACCAAGTATCAATAATCCACTTTGTAGCTGCGTAACTACTTACACGTTCCCCAGCCGCACCACCACCGGCTCGGAGACTACCTCCACATACAGCAGATACCTCACAATTTTAACTTACCAGTTAACCCACCATTAACTGGCATTCCACCGGGGGACTCCATACCTTAGATGGGTCCCTAGTATGATCAGCACAGCAAGTTTTTTAAAATGCCTCCAACCACCAGGTCATTAGGAACACATGAAGAAGAACTGATCCAATACAGGGTGGGCGGGAACGTTCCTCCCCCACCATTCTTCTCCAGATGCCAGGAACTGCATGAAGAAGAACTGATCCAATACAGGGCGGGCAGGAACGTTCCTCTCCCCCCAATCTTCTCCAGATGCCAGGAACTGCATGAAGAAGAACTGATCCAATACAGGGCGGGTGGGAACGTTCCTCCCCCACCATTCTTCTCCAGATGCCAGGAACTGCATGAAGAAGAACTGATCCAATACAGGGCAGGCGGGAACGTTCCTCCCCCACCATTCTTTTCCAGATGCCAGGAACTGCATGAAGAAGAACTGATCCAATACAGGGCGGGCGGGAACGTTCCTCCCCCACCATTCTTTTCCAGATGCCAGGAACTGCATGAAGAAGAACTGATCCAATACAGGGCGGGCGGGAACGTTCCTCCCCCACCATTCTTCTCCAGATGCCAGGAACTGCATGAAGAAGAACTGATCCAATACAGGGCAGGCGGGAACGTTCCTCCCCCACCATTCTTTTCCAGATGCCAGGAACTGCATGAAGAAGAACTGATCCAATACAGGGCGGGCGGGAACGTTCCTCCCCCACCATTCTTTTCCAGATGCCAGGAACTGCATGAAGAAGAACTGATCCAATACAGGGCGGGCGGGAACGTTCCTCCCCCACCATTCTTCTCCAGATGCCAGGAACTGCATGAAGAAGAACTGATCCAATACAGGGCAGGCGGGAACGTTCCTCCCCCACCATTCTTCTCCAGATGCCAGGAACTGACCCACTGCGAAGAAGACCCCCCTGCAGCCCCTCCTCCCTGCTGGACAAACCAGTTAGGTAGGTGGCAGGTCTCTCCCTGCTTACCCTGTGTCCCCAGTCATGCTAGCCCTACGCTTATTTTATTTTTTTTGCTTCAGGCTATACCAGTGATGGCGATCCTCGGCACCCCAGATGTTTTGGAACTACATTTCCCATAATGCTCATGCATTTTGCAGTGTAGTTGAGCATCATGGAAAATGTAGTTCCAAAACATCTGGGGTGCCAAGGTTTGCCATCACTGGGCTATATTCTCAAGTCATTGAACGTATGGCAGATTTGGCAGAGATGATCTTGCTGTTGTTTCTTCTCTAGAACCAGAAGCGCGCCGGTCAACACAAAAAACGAATCAGAATTTGGACGCCTCGGCCTCATTTGGAAGGCTCCTTCCAAAAACCAAAAAAAATGTGCTCTTCAGAATTGCTCAGTGTATTCTCTTTGCGCTGACACTTGGAAGCCGTACACAGCCCCGATCACAACTGCGAAATATCACAAGAAGAAGTTGTGGTGCTGTAACATTCCGCAGCGTATCGAAGGTTGTGACCCGTTCTCAGAATGCACTGATGTATCATAGTGATACTCTGCCAGATTCTGCCAGAATACGTTACAGTAAAGAAAAGGAGGATTAGAAGAACAGATGGAACGATGAGACAGATAAACAAACCGGCCAGAACACCTCTGGGAAAATCTGCTCAATCCGCTCTATCCTATCTATCCTCTGCCGCGGCTTGAAGCGGACAAGATGCCGTTTTACTACGTGGGAGGAGGAATGTGGGAATCTGTTACAATCCACCGCTGAGCTGTGTCGTTATTTCCCCCCCCCCCACATTTCCTTATCACCTGCTGGGCAAATTAATAAGAAACTGCAGCCGGGGACTAAAAGACGAGAACCCCTCATGCTGTACAGGACACACTGCAGCTGTGCCAAAGTCCAAGAACCTAATCAGTTTGACATTAATATACGGCAGTAGATTTTTCAGGCTTTTTATTACAGGCCTTCATTGGAAGAGGAAACCCTTATTTCAGGTGCAGAGTCACCAGTAGAAATCATACTGCAGACATGTGCAGAACGAAAAAAATGGGTTTTGTTTTGTCTCGATTCGTTATTGACATAAATTTGTTTCATTTAATTTAATTCGTTTTTGGGATTCGACTCGTTTTTTTCAACTCAACCGAATTCAGAAAATTTGAATCAATTCGAATTCCATTTGAAATCCATTCTAAATCAAATTTCTTCTATTTCAAATTCAAATTTTCGAAGATGGTTATATTCTTTTATATTCCATTCTATTCCATTGTCTTTCTCTTCTATTCTATTCTATTTTTTTCCGTTCTATTCGAATTTGGATTTATTCTCTTTGAAATTCAAATTTCGGAAGGTGGTTATATTCTTTCTATTCTATTCTGTTCTATTCTTTTTTCTATTCTATTCTTTTCTATTATTTCATTTTAATCTCTATTCTTTTCTATTCTATTTGAATTCAAATTTATTCTATTTGCAATTGGAATTCTGGAAGATGGCTATATTCTATTGAATTTTTTTTCTATTGTATTCCTTCTATTTTCTATTTTATTTCATTCTATTGTTTTTTTTCTATTCTAGTTTTTTATTTTATAATCTATTCAAATCTATTATTTTATAGTCTATTCCAATTTAAATGTATTATATTTGAAATTCGAATTTGAGAACATGGTTATATTCTTTCTATTTTATTATATTCTATTCGTTTTTTTTATTCTATTCTCTTTTTTTTCTATTCTATTCCTTTATTTTTTATTCTATCCCTTTATTTTCTATTCTATTTTTTTAAATATAAATATATATTTTTTCTATTCTTTTATTTTGTATTCTGTTGTATTTTACTCTATTATTTTCTATTCTATTTTATTCTCTTCTGAAATTCAAAAACGAAACAAACCACCCCCCCCCCCCATGCTTAAATAAAAGTTCCTCAGGCCCCATCAGTTCAGCAGGGGGCCCAGGGGAGAGAGGGGACACTTTAAATACACTTGGGGGCATGCACAGTAAACCAATGGGCCATGGTTCTCAACAATTAAAGTGATGTTAAATGTAAAAAAATAAAAAATAAATAAAAAAAACATTCCTACCTGCTCTGTGTAATGGTTTTGCACAAAGCAGGCCAGATCCTCCTCTTCTGGGGTCCCCTACCAGCAGTCCTGGCTCCTCTTCATTTTGGAGGGCCCCCATAGCAAGCCACTCCATAAGGCACACAGAAATAGACATGTGCAATTCGTTTCGTTCCAAGTTCGTTTTTTAACAAATTTCGAATATTCGAAAATTCGTAAATTCGAAAATTCGAAGATCTAAAAATCCGAAAATTTGAAAATCTGAAATAATAACGAACTAATAATAACTTAAATATTACTAACAATTAAATAATAATTATTATAATTATATTAATTATTATAATTTCCTTTCAAATTTGGCTGTTAGTGAACGTAACGAATACAAATTTATCCGAAGCCACGAATTCCCTGAAATAATGAATGCCGTATGTAAACGAATAGAACGTAACACATTAATAATAATAAATGACAATAATAATAATAAAAACTTTATTATTATTATTATTATTTAGCATTAATTTGTTCCGTTCCATTTGTTTAGCTGCGGCATTCATTATTTCGGATGATTAGTAACTTCAGATAAATTCATATTTGTTACGTTCACTGACAGACAATGTAGCCTCCCTGGCGGTATTCCCGAGTGTGGCTCGGGGGTTAAATTTCAGCACCATTAGCAGCAACCCCGCACTTGGAAATACATTGCAGGATCCTGGTGCGGTGTACTTACCTTGTCCCCAGGATCCTGCGATGTCCTCCCCCGCGCTGTCTGCAGGCTCCGTACTCTGCCCGAAGCCTCTCTGTGCCGGGCCCTGTGACGCGCGGAGGCGGAGCCTGTCGGCAAATTAAAAAACTGTAAAAATCATAACACATACAGTACTGTAATCTTACAGATTACAGTACTGTATGAAATCATTTCACATCCCTTTTGTCCCCAGTGCTTTGTCCAGTGCCCTGCATGCAGTTTTATATTATATATACTGTTCTTTCTGCCTGGAAACTGGAGATTGTCCATAGCAACCAAAAAGTGTCCCTTTATGTCAAAAGTGGTTTTAGACCAGCTAGAAAACAGCGATAGTAAATTAGAACACTTGCAGAATTAAGCGATAGTGAATCGTGGGGAAATTTATTTTATTATTATTTTATTATTGTTATTTTTAATTATTTATATTTATTCATTATATTATAATTTATGATTTTGTGTTTCAAACTTCGACACAAAACAAGGGAAGGAAAGTGCACCAGAGATAAGCCACGTCCATAAAACACTGAGGATACAAAATAAGGTAGTACTTAGTATTACCAGGGAGGCGGACTTTTTAGGCTAAGAAACAGTGGAGAAGATATAGCAGTATAAAAAATATAAATTTATTGAAAAATACAAATATCTAAAAAACAAAATGACAGTTGTAACATAAAGCATCTATGATTATTGTGCAGTGAGCCCTTGTATGTCTACGCGTTTCGCCGTTAGGCTTCCTCACTTCCTTACTAATTATGGGAACAGCCATTAGAGGGAGGAAGGCCAACACCGGATGCACCAATTAGATCCAGGATTTAGTATCAGCAATGCTGAAGGCTCAATATAATCCCATCGCTGCATATTCAGGATACAAATACTCCAGCGTGCCCCTAGGAGACAGCATTACACTGCTGTCTCCCAGGGGCTGTTCCCATAATTAGTAACACTATCTACATGCCCCTGCTGAGATATTTAGCTATATCCAATATACTTTCTAACTGCTGATTGAACCTTCTCATCCTACCGTGATTTGCATGTTTTTGCATTTCAATTTAAGATAGAGACATATTTCCTTCTCTGTCTCATCTGTGAACCTTGGACGTGTCCTGAGGAAGCCTAATGGCGAAATGCGTAGACATACAAGGGCTCACTGCACAATAAACATAGATGCTTTATGTTACAACTGTCATTTTGTTTTTTAGATATTTTTATTTTTCAATAAATTTATATTTTTTATACTGCTATATCTTCTCCACTGTTTCTTAGCCTAAAAAGTCCGCCTCCCTGGTAATACTCAGTACTACCTTATTTAGTATCCTCAGTGTTTCAAACTTCATCATACCCGGGATGTCTACTAGACTCTTGGTGGACAGATCTAAGTGTGTTATTGTTAAGAATTACAGGCCTACAATATAAAACGCCAAATTTCTATGCAAAATAATTGTACCGCTTTCAGCACCTAAAATCCAAAATAATCATACCGCCAGGGAGGTTAAAAAGAAATTCCTATACCTATAATTTAATAGTTAGTTATTATTAGTTAGTTAGTTAGTCTTTCGAATTTCGGATTTTCTTTCTTATTTTCGGGTTTTCGAATTTATGAATTTACACATTTTTTTGAATTTACGAATTGCAATTATAACGAATGACCCGAAAAAACAAAAAAAAAAAACAAAACAAAAATGGATGAAACGAAAACGAATGTATTTTTCATCAGTGCACATGTCTTCACAGAACGTGGCTTTGTCCCACACTCTGCTCCTCCTCACTGGCTGTGATTGACAGCAGTCAATGGCTCCCACTGTTGTCTCCCAGCCAATGAAGAGGCAGAGACCCGGGAAGGCAGCTACTCTCGTGCACATCGCTGGATCACCATCGGGCTTGGCCAATCCGTATACTCAAAGGTTTTTTACCTTCATGCATAGAATTTGATTGGGATGGTTTCGTTAATGGACCCTATTCATTTCAGGAATTAGTATCTTCGGTATTCGGTTCTTTTCATTTGGAATAGCTAGCTGTTAAGGAGCAGGTGGCTGCCCCGTCCTTAACAACCATGACTCATCTGCTGTCAGCGGGATTCACCACTGTCAGCAGAATGTAGAAAAAAAAAGTGGAGGTTGAAAAAAAAAAAAAACAGCTTGTGGGTCCCCCCATATACATACTAGGCCCTTTTGGTCTGGTATGGATATTGAGGGGGAACCCCACACCAAAATTAAAAAACAAATAGAGCATGGGCCTTCCTCCAAAATCCATATCAGACCCTAAGGTCTGGTATGGATTTTAGGGGGAACCCCACAGCAAAAAAAAAAAAAAAATGGCGTGGGGTCCCCTTCCAAAATCCATACCAGATCCTTCTCCGAGTATGCAGACCAGAAGGCCAGGAAAAGCGGGGGAATGAGCAAGTGCTCCCACCCCTGAACTATACCAGACTACATGCCCTCAACATGGGGGGGGTTGCTTTGACGGGGGGGCTTGGGGATCCCCCCAATTAATACCAGGCCCTTCAGGTCTGGTATGGATTTTGAGGGGAAAACCATGGCAAAATTAAATTAAACATTAGTGTGGGGTCCCCCCCTCAAAATCCATACTAGATCCTTATCCAAGCATGCAGACTGGCAGGCCAGGAAAGGGGGGGTCAAGCAAGCCTCCTCCTGAACTATACCAGGCCACATGACCTCAACATGGTGGGGGGTACTTTTGGGGCAGGGGGGAACATGAGGGTCCCCCCAATCCTTTCCAGGCCCTTTGGTTCTGGTATGGATTTTGAGGGGATCCCCATGCCAAAATTAAAAAAAAACTGTGTGAAGTCCCCCCCAAAAACCTGGTATGGATTTTAGGGGAGACTGGATGGACAGAAATACGAATACTTGTTGGATAAAAGAGCTCCCATATATGTGCTTTGTCTGTGTATTTAGCAGTGTGCCTGAAGTTCAACTTTAAGGGTCGGTTTACACTAGGACGACTTGTCAGGCGACTTAGCCGCCTGACAAGTAGAGTCCCGTTCTGTACAATGGAACCATTCTAATCGGAGCGACGCAAGTCGCTCCGACTTAAAAAAAGGTTCCTGTACTACTTTGGGGGCGACTTGAGGCGACTTGCATAGACTTCTATATAGAAGTCGTTTTGCAAGTCGCCGCCCCTGTCGTGTCCAGGTCGCCTGAGGCAGTCGCGCTGCAAGTCGCGCTGCCTCAGTGTGAACCGGGGCTAAGTTGCCTTGTGTACCAATTGTGCCAGTTTTGGAGCACCACCTAGGAGAGGCCCGTGTAAAGAGGACTACAAAAATGGCCTGTTTTTAACCAGCCAGAAAGCCCTTCTAATCCCTCTGGATTCGTCCTGTCTAGTCTTGTCTGTATACCATCTCCCTCCCTCGTTGCTCCTCTGAAATAGGTGATGACTGAAAAGACAATGGGCGAATTGATAGAGACGACGGCCGAACGTGAGAAAGGGTCTAATGTTTCGTACGAGTCTGTGAAACGATACAGATGAGAACACGATGGGACCGCTGCGTCTTCTCCCGGTTTTATGCCTGCAGCTGTGTTAAGTGTTTGATGATGGCTAAAAAAACATTTATACATTTGTCACATAGTTAGAAGCTCCTGCCAAAATCAGACCTGGCAGAGAATTTTACGATAACAGAAAGGGGAAAATCATGATAGAGTGCTTTGGTGTCTCTTACATTTATTTAGCTTGGGAGGGCTTGCGGCCAGAACAAAAATCCCTTCAAAAAAGTAGTATTTTACCCATGACCTGGCCAGGATGCAGGCAGATTTGGAAGCATGTGCAGACTGTTATAGGTCAATTTATCAACGTCATTAAAGTGTGAGAGAGTATATGCGTGGCAAATCCTTCTAAAGTTCCACTGAGTATTTTTCTTGAATCGGCTAGACTATTTCTGATGTAACCTTTATTGTTCACAGAAATATATCCTTGTTACATTCTTTTAAGAGCTCTGCAGAACTATATAAGTCAAGCCTCCCATGGTGGACCCTAGTAACAGCTCTGGTATGCATTTCCATTATGGAGCCACAGATAAGTAAGGTTAGATGTACAGCAAAGATCCCAACAAGGCCATGGTATTAGGGATGGGATGGAATGGGATGGAATGGTAGGGTGGCTATCTGAACAAGCAGGATAGCAAATTGAGGATGGATCTTCAAGAGTCTGGGAATTCTATCATTGAGTATAAATCAACCCATCTAGGTGAGCATTAAGAGTTTGAAATGGTGTGTACATGCAGGAACTTGGGTAAGTAGAGTCTGGGCAAAGCATGGAAAAGCTAAGGCCTGGGTTTGTACTTCTTTGGGGGCCAAAAAGACCACAAGTGTCTGTGCAGTGCAATGTCTTATGAACACAGCAAATAATAAAGGTGAGTTACAGTACTGCCAGGTCCTCCAATTGCCTGTTTGTTGCCAACCCAGATTGACCTGAGACACAGATCTACTTTTATTTTAATTAGGTCAAGTAACTAATGTTGTATATTAAATAGAAAGGGAGGATCCCCACTATGCCAACATCCAATAGGTATATATAAAAGAATTGAGAATATATCCCAAAGAAGGAACGGACTTTGTGGGCATATCACGAGCCAAAAAATAGTTTAAAAAGGTTCTTTAATTAACAATCAATTAAAATGACATAAAACATTTAGATAACACCCTATTGTTAGACAAGGTCAAAAAATACCCAATAATAACAAATGTGAAGGTTAGGATCCTAAGTAAAAGAGAAATATAGTGTGTATATAATTGATGATATAACAAATTGTGATCCAACCACTCCTCCGCACATTGCTTGTCAACGCATTTCACACTTTTGTAGCTTCCTCAGGACAATACTGGGTAAGTGCTGATGAACCTTGAATCAAAATACCGGGACACCACACATCACAGACTGCGACTCACAACACATCTACGCCAGGAGACCAGCTTCAGATATCACAATCAAGATATATGTATATATATATATAAATTGCCTTTAGGTGGAAACATGTATATCCTCCAATGGGGACCACAATCACTGATAATCTCCAGTGCCAGTAAGCAGAATCCAGCAGTAACAGCCCTTGGAGAGGGCAAGCAAAAGAATGGGGAAGAGCACCCAAATTACACCGCCAGTATCAGGTGTGGATGTCAAGATTACATAGCATAGTATCTCTCTCTTACTGATAGTACTCCTATCCTGTATTCACCAAATAGTTTTTAAGCCTCATCCATCGACAAGGATACCTTGCAACAAGTTGTATAGTTTTCACCATGTTTGGGTTAACTATTAAAGCCAAACCCACTTGCCCTATGTAGGGTAAAGGCACCAGGTTTCCCAAGGCTGAATACTGATGGTGTCCCTGCAATTTGTCAATGACATATATTGGAGGATTTACATACTTCCTCCTTCAGTCAATTTAAACATATATCTTGATATATATCGTGATAGCTGAAGCTGGTCTCCCGGCGTAGATGTGTTGTGAGTCGCAGTCTGTGATGTGTGGTGTCCCCGTATTTTGATTCAAGGCTTATCAGCACCTACCCAGTATTGTCCTGAGGAAGCTTCAAAAGTGCAAAATGCGTTGACAAGCAATGTGTGGAGGAGTGGTTGGATCATAATTTGTTATATCATCAATTATATCCACACTATATTTTTCTTTTACTTAGGATCCTAACCTCCACATTTGTTTTTATTGGGTAACTGTTGTCCTTGTCTAACAATAGGTTGTTGTCTAAATGTTTTATGTCATTTTAATTGATTGTTAATTTCAGAACCTTTTTAAACAATTTTTTGCCTCGTGATATGCCCACAAAGTCTGACCTTTCTTCGGGATATATTCTCAATCCTTTTATATGTTGTATTTTAAATAGCATTTCACTTTGTCTTCTAAAGCAGAAGAGAACCAAGGCTACGATCACACACGGAATGAATTACCTCTTGGGTGTGATCGTCTAATACAAAATACCTAATAAGACATTGCCAAAGTTTTATCATAATTTTTGTTGGTCTTTTTAGCGATTCGGTAAAACAATTCCTTGATGGAAATGACCTTGTATATATATTTACTGTGGTCTACTCAAGCTAAATCATAGATGGTCCAGATTCCCATAAACTTCAATGAAACTTCAGAAGTTCTAAATATCTGAGGTTCATGAATGTTCAGAAAGTTTGCTCTTCTCTTATCAAGAGATGCCTTTGAAGTAAAAATAGAAGCTCCATGCTGGGGCATGTTTGCTATTACTGAAACTGTTAAATCCCATGTCATTGATTGGTTCCACCTGACTGAAGACTTAAAGTGAAACTAAAGGCACAACCTAACTAACTCTAAACCTACCCTCAGCCACATTCTAAAACCTAGCTCTGTAAAGAACAAAATTTCTATAATTATCTATTCTGCAGCCAGTCTGGTCCCAAGCTGAGCTGTCAGCGAAGGCTTCAGTGTGTAGAAGAGGCACCTGACAATGGAAGCCCCATAGAAAGTCTATACGAGACATCATTTCCCAGGCATGTCCCAGCCTCTTTCTCCTGTACACAGAAGGTGCCACTGGAGACCGGACCGGATCAGCATCAGAATAGGTAAGTATAGCAATTTTTTTCTTTACAGGGCTAGATAGATTAGGCTTAGAATGTAGCTGAGAGTAGGCTTAGAGTTAGTTGGGTTTTTCCTTTAGTTTAACTTCCAGAGGACATTGCCAAAGAATTACGAGGGCTATACCAAAAGTAATGCCAAAGCAGGCATATTTGTTTTATTAACTTACACAGGTCGTCTAAGTTTTCACATGTTGAAATGTTCACTCTTCCTCTTTATTAACTCTTCTTCTTTTTCATTGCAGGTAACTAATGGATTCCAAGCAGAAGCAACCTTCCGTCATTGAGTTCTTGATGAAGGAGGGGTGCAGGCCGTATGACGTCCATAGAAGATTACAGAATGTTTACAGAGATGACACCTTTGACACCAGCAATGTTCACAGGTGGAAGAAGACGTTTAAAGAAGGGGAAACCAACAACGAAGACAAACCACACAGTGGGAGATCATCAGCCGCGACCATTAAACAAATTGATTTGCACGGACAGACGAGTCACGATCTGTGAGCTTGGACTGTGGTCATAAAGAAAATGGTGGAAGACTTAGGGTATCGGAAAGTGTGAGCAAAGTTGGCACCTCAGCAGATAGGAGAGAAAGGTAAAGTCAGGTCTGATCTGTTTGAAGCCAATCTAGGGGGAGGCAATGAAATGTGGGCATTTTTTTTATGAACCAGAAACAAAGAATTAGTCCATGGAATGACGTTAAACATTTTCCCCAAGGCCTAAGAAGTTAAAGAGCTAGTGGTCAGCACAGTAAGTCATGGTGACTGTTTTCTTGGATGACAAGGGCGTCATTCTCCCTGATTTTCTGGAATTTGGCCATACCGTGTGCAGCACTACACTTAAAGCAAAACTTCATCCAAAAGAGGAAGTTCCATTTTCCACCTCCTCCCCCTCTCCTTTTACTTTTGGCTAAGTTTTTATTTTTTTGGGGGGGGAGCAGATACCTGGTTTTGACAAGTACCTGTTCCCTCTTCCACACGGATCACTTTGGCAATATGAACGGAACTTTGCCCCCACCTCACTGGTCCCAGAAGGTTGCGGGACCATTCGCAAAGCACAGCGCGGCTCGCACATGCACATTGGGAGGCCGACTGCGAAGTCACAAGGAGTGACAGCTGGTGCCAGGGCCCGAAAGTCCAGTGAAGAACTGGCCCAGGTGAGAGGACTATGCTGGATCCTTGGACAGGTAAGTGTTCTTTTATTAAAAGTAAGCAGCTACAGTATTTGCTGCTGACTTTTAATTTTTTTTTCATGTAGCCTGAAGATCCTCTTTAAGAAGATCCTCTTTAAGAAGCTTAAAACATTTATTTTTTTTTATTGTATTGTTAATTATCATGTTTATATTGTCATTAGTGTTAATAATTATTTTTAGTGTTGCACCGATACCGGTGGAGGTATCGGTGCAATGCTGATAGCGGTATCGGTGCCGATACTAAGCATTTGCATGACTAAGTTCAACATATGGGCAGCCGGTTTGCAGTGAGATTTCAAAGCTCATTCCGGTGCGATTTCGTTCATCGGTTCAGGTGGGAATCCAATGTGATTTGTAGCCTAAACCTAAACCAGACTGAAGTCCCACCAGACTTTTTTTTCAAATTGCTCTGCAAATAGGCTGTACAAACTCACTGAAACGCACATGAAAACTGATGTAAAACTGATGTCCCTGCAAGTGAAATATGTGCTGTTTTCCCCATTATTTTTGATGCATGTATGGTGTGAATGAGCCCAAAAAAACTGTCACATGACACTAAAAATACACTATATTGTCAAAAGTATTGGGACACCTGCCTTGACAAGCACATGAACTATAATGACATCCCAGTCTTAGTCCGGAGGGTTCAATATTGAGTTGGCTCCGCCCTTTGCAGCTATAACAGCTTCAACTCTTCTGGGAAGGCTGTCCAAAAGGTTTAGGAGTGTGTCTATGGGAATGTTTGCTGAGTCCTGCCCTCAACCCGATAGAACACCTTTGGAACTATATTAGGTACACCTTGCTACCCTGTTTCCCCGAAAATAAGACCTAGCGTGATTGTTGGTGATGGCTGCAATATAAGACCCAACCCACAAATAAGCCCTAGTTAAAGTCCTTGTAGGTCTTATTTTTAGGGTAGGGCTTATTTTCAGGGAAACAGGGTAGGGCTTATTTGGGGGGTAGGGCTTATATTGCAGCCATCACCGACAATCACGCTAGGTCTTATTTTCGGGGAAACAGGGTAGTACGGGGTTGGACCCACTTTTGCCTTCATTCTTCAACGGTGATCCCAGTAAGAAACTTTTCAGTCCCAGGGAGTGTAAGAGGACACAGGGCCACACGTTTAACCTTAAAGCGAAGTTCCGCTTAGAAAAAAAAAAAAGTCAGCAGCTACAAATACTGCAGCTGCTGACTTTTAATAATCGGACACTTACCTGTCCCAGGGTTCAGAGATGCGGGGGAACGAAGCCCCGCTCATCTCCCCCTCCTCTTTGCGACGCCGGCATTGTCACTGTGCATGCACTGCGCATGCGCGGGCCGCGCGGCGCGCTGTGACTGGTCGGGCAATCGTCTGGGACCTGTGGCGTGTCCCAGATGATTGCCGAGAGGGAGGGGGGAGAGGTGAACTGACTTCCAGCTCCGCGGAGCCCTGGGAGGAAGTGGGAGCCCCCCCCAAACAAATGACATGTCAAATGTGGCATATCAGGGGGTCACCTTCCCTTAAAGCGGAAGTTCCATTTTTGGGTGGAACTCCGCTTTAAGCTGCATAGGGGTTTTTCACTGTCAGGACGGCAAGGATGTGGAACTTTCTTCCACAGTTCAGACTGCGAGCCAGGCCTTCTCGTCCAACATCAGTGCCTGACCTCACAAATGCGCTTCTGGCAGAATGGTCAAACATTCCCATAGACACACTCCTAAACCTTGTGGACAGCCTTCCCAGAAGAGTTGAAGCTGTTATAGATGCAAAGCGTGGGCCAACTCAGTATTGAACCCTACGGACTAAGACTGGGATGCCATTAAAGTTCATTTGTGTGTAAAGGCAGGTGTCCCAATACTTTTGACAATATAGTATATGTATCAGTGATTGGTATCAGTGAGTACTTAAGAAAAAGTATCGGTACTCGATTTTAAAAGACCAGTATTGGTGCATCCCTTATAATTCTTCTTATTATTATATTATTATTATATTCTATATTAGTTGAATGAATAAAGGAAGTTGAAAAAAATGGACTTTCCAGGCACCAATCATAGAAAAAAAACCAATAATATTTTATTAACAATTAATACATAACAATAAAAAACATTTAAAATACTGCAAACTAATTGCAATAGCAGCTAAACCTCTCCAATGTGGACTATAAATGTCAGAAATCATGCCATATGTGACATGTGTGACTTAAATAGATACTAACATTCACTGTAAGCTCATAGGCTCTACATGTTTCGCGTAAACTCGCTTCTTCAGGAGCTTAATAAGCGTTCTAAGGAGAGAAAGAGGCAATCAAAGATTGTAACAGTTGTGTAATCATATAAATCTAACATAAATATGTAGAGAAAGAAAAAAGTCTCGACAAGTGCGTGAAAAACATTCACTGTAAGCTCATAGGCTCTACATGTTTCGCGTAAACTCGCTTCTTCAGGAGCTTAATAAGCGTTCTAAGGAGAGAAAGAGGCAATCAAAGATTGTAACAATTGTGTAATCATCTAAATCTAACATAAATATGTAGAAAAAAGAAAAAAGTCTCAACAAGTGCGTGAAAAACATTCACTGTAAGCTCATAGGCTCTACATGTTTCGCGTAAACTCGCTTCTTCAGGAGCTTAATAAGCGTTCTAAGGAGAGAAAGAGTCAATCAAAGATTGTAACAGTTGTGTAATCATCTAAATCTAACATAAATATGTAGAAAAAGAAAAAAGTCTCAACAAGTGCGTGAAAAACATTCACTGTAAGCTCATAGGCTCTGCATGTTTCGCGTAAACTCGCTTCTTCAGGAGCTTAATAAGCATTCTAAGGAGAGAAAGAGGCAATCAAAGATTGTAACAGTTGTGTAATCATCTAAATCTAACATAAATATGTAGAAAAAGAAAAAAAGTCTCAACAAGTGCGTGAAAAACATTCACTGTAAGCTCATAGGCTCTACATGTTTCGCGTAAACTCGCTTCTTCAGGAGCTTAATAAGCGTTCTAAGGAGAGAAAGAGGCAATCAAAGATTGTAACAGTTGTGTAATCATCTAAATATAACATAAATATGTAGAAAAAGAAAAAAAGTCTCAAGTGCGTGAAAAACTGCAGGGCAATATCAAAGGGTGGCCAAACAACAGGCATGCAGACATATTCTATATTATTATTATTATTATATTAATATATATATAAAGTTTATTATGTTATTATTATTTATTCACGTTATTATCTTGTAGTCTTTTCAGCAATGCAGTAAAACGTATCCTTGATGGAAATCACCTTGTACATACATTCATTAGGGGTCTACTCAAACTAAATCATAGATGATCCGGCCCAATTACCTCAACGCCGACTTCGCTCTCTCCCGGGAGAGGATCGCTTACCCGAAAACAATCTGTAATATTGTAATAAGATTGCTCCAGAAACAAGAGGAGATAAATAAGTTGACTCGAGCTATGCCATTAATGATTTAAATGCCTGCAATCACTGGTTTCTAACACAAGTTCCCAAATCCTAATAAAGCCTCAATTTATTGGTCCCGGTGGAAAATATACTTAATAAATAGTCATATCATCAACCTCGGGGAGTTTCTTTTTTTTTTTTTTTTGTTTCTTTTCCAGTCGAGGGAGGCTTCTCTCTCTCTCTCCATGTTCTTTCGACTTTGCTGCTCTGGATTTTATCTGCTCTTCAGTTTTCATACAACGCTGACGTTAAGTCGAAACAGCATGTGGGTTAAATAAGTTAAGGGGGTATGAAACTGTTCAGTTCAAAAAGTCAAATCATCTCTAATTATTTTCAGGATAGACATCCCCTCTAACATTCTGTTTTGCTTGTAAAAATGCAAGGTCAAGCTTTGCTGGAGAGTTGGCATTTCGCGAAACCATATGGAATTTATCTCACTCCTATTTCTTGCTCTCTTCTTGTTTTAATGTGGCAGGATTGGGTTTACTGCCAACATCTGCATAATAGGTAATGTGTGTATGGATGTACGGGGAGGATCGACACTCAGAGGTACAAGGGTGAGATCTAACATGTAGCTCAAGCCAAAACATTTTTTTTTTTTTTTTTTTTAAATAAGGTTAAACCCTTTTCAGGTCTTATTGTCATCTATATGTAAGCAGTGCCTAGGTCCAAGGTACCCAACCAGGGAGAGACCACACATTCAGTTTTTGATGTCCAATTTTCAATTGTATATTCTAGATACAGTCACTGGCCACTTTATTAGATGCACCTTGCTAGTACCGGGTTGGACCCCCCCCCCCCTTTTGCCTTCAGAACTACCTTAATTCTTCGTGGCATAGATTCAACAAGGTGTTGGAAACATCCCTCAGAGACGTTGGTCCAAAGTAACATGATAGCCTCATGCAGTTGCTGCAGATTTGTCGGCTGCAAATCCATGATGGAAATCTCCACCACATCCGAAAAGATGCTCTATTGGATTGAGATCTGGTGAGTGTGGAGGCCATTTGAGTTCATTGACCTCATTGTCATGTTCAAGAAACCAGTGGTGAGATGATTGGAGCTTTGTGACATGGTGCATTATCCTGCTGGAAGGAGCCATCAGAAGATGGGGACACTGTAGTCATAAAGGGATGGACATGGTCAGCAACAATACTCCGGGGTGCCGTGGTGTTTGAACCATGCTCAATTGGTACTAAGGGGCCCAAAGTGTGCCAAGAAAATATCCCCCACACCATTACACCACCACCACCAGCCTGAACCGGTGATACAAGGCAGGATGGATCCAAGCTTTAATGTTTACACCAAATTCTGACCCGACCATCTGAATGTGGCAGATGAAATCGAGACTCATCAGACCAGGCAACGTTTTTCCAATCTTCTGTTGTACGATTTTGGTGAGCCTGTATGGATTGTAGCCTCAGTTTCATGTTCTTAGCTGACAGGATGGGCACCCTGTGTGCTGTAGCCCATATACTTCAAGGTTGGATGTGTTGTGCATTCAGAGATGGTATTCTGCATACCTTGGTTGTAACGAACGGTTATTTGAGTTACTGTTACCTTTCTGTTATCTCCAACCAGTCTGCCCATTCTCCTCTGACCTCTGACATCAACAAGGAATTTTCCTCCACACAACTGCCGCTCACTAGATATTTTCTCTTTTTCCCACCATTCTCTGTAAACCCGAGAGATGGTTGTGTGTGAAAATCCAACAACCCTGCAACGCTCAAAGTCACTTAAATCCCCCTTCTTCCCCATTCTGATGCTTGGTTTGAACTTCAGCAAGTCGTCTTTACCACGTCTAGATGCCTAAAATGCATTGAGTTGCTGCCATGTGATTGGCTGATTAGCAATTTGTGTTACTAAGAAATTGAACAGGTGTACATAATAACGTGGCCGGTGAGTGTAGACTAGTGGTAATGAACAAGACAACTTTTGGGCAGATAGTAGTTGGTATTTGTACAATGTCACCAGGCTTGGTCCTGTATTACCGGAGGATGGCTCCTGCTGGAAGGGTGGCGGTCTACCGTGTACCTAAAAGGCACTCTGATGCTGCTGAGAAGAGCCCCACTTTACTGGTCCAGGTACCGGAATGTTTCCTCTGAACAGCAAGAACCGCCCTATATTGTCTCCCTAACAGTTGGGAGGCCTCTCTCCCTTTCCTTCCACTCACTCCAGTCATGCCTGAAAGATAAGGGTACCCTCTTTTTAAAAGGTCCCACCCCAAGATGGCCGCCAGAGGTTGCAGCATCCAATCAGATAGCTGGCTCCTGATGGAGTCCTTAGAGGGACAATACCCCTAACAGACTCCACTGCATCTGTAATAATGGCACAGTGCCACCTACAGGGCGGAGGGAAAACCTGCACCTGTATTTTACTATGAAGACCTCTTGTTCTGTAGATACAGCAGGAAGTGACAGAAAAGCTCTTCACATTGAAGGATTTCTCCTCCCCATTGGAAGATTATCCATTTATTCCTGTTCTGAGGACAACCCAAAATTTGTGATTTTTCCATCACTTTCTGTGTCCTGCCGACACTGGTAACCATGACAGAGAGGTTGAATCTCATCAACGGGGACAGAAATAACAATAAAAAAAACTGACAGGGGCTCCAACCCTGATCAGTGTACCGACTCATTGCTGGTACCATGTGACCGCCTTGACCAATCACAACAGCTCACATGACAGTTGTACACAATGGCTTCCTTTCAATGCCATCGATTGTGTACAATTTTGTTGCTGTGATTGGTCAATTTGATCACATTGTACAGACAGGGCCAATCGCAGCCCATCTGTACCATGTGATTAGCTTTGACCAATCACAGCTAAATCACAACAAAACAAACTGAATGGTTCAGTTTCATTTAGTAACATGTTTGCTTATAGCAATGTAATGCACTGCTATAATCAATCATAAAGTGTAAAAGAAAAAAATTCTGATCACTTCCCCAGTGTAGTACAATAATACTATGGTAACATTATATTGCTCTGGTCACAGTGTGTTAAAAAATCATTAAAAAAAAAAGAAAAAAAAATGTAATAAAAAAAAAATTATAATTTTTTTTTTTTTTCGTACTGTCGCCAGTTAGTGTCCCTGATCACTGCCACACCAGTTATATGATGGCGCTGTACTGCACTGGTGGTGACAGTATGTAAAAAAGAAAAAAAAATAGTGACATTTTATTTTTTAATTTCTTAAAAATGATGTCAAAACAATTACAACTTAAAAAAAAAAAAACACCATGCCTCTTACTAAATACCTTGGACTGTCTACTTTCCAAAAAGGGACTATTTGGGGGATATTTGTACTGTCCTGGCATTTTTTATGCATTTTTGACATTGAACAATTTTCAGATATATCCCATAGTTTGTGTATAACTTTCCTACAGACTAAGGCCCCTTTCACACTACTGCGACTTCAAAGTCGTGCAATTTTACCTCAATTTCACGGCTGCGATTTTGCTGCGATTTTGCAGCGATTTCAGGGAATGCCTGTGTAACTGCCATCAAAGTCAGATCAAAACAGTGCGGGGACTACTTTGAAATCGGAACGACTTGAAGTCGTACTAATATGAATGGTTGTCATTGGAAATCATGGGGAACGACTCGTCATGCTACTTTGCAGTCACAAATCGTGGGACAAGTGGTACAAGTGTGAAAGTGGCCTAAATAATATACAGTGGAACCTCGGATTGCGAGCATAATCCGTTCCAGGATTATATCAAAGCAAGTTTTCCCATTGAAGTCAATGGTAACTAAAATAATTCGTTCCGCATTGACTTCAATGGGATGCAATACCGCATGCGGCCAGAGCGGGGGGGGGCACCAGAGAGCCTCAGAAATGGCCGAAAAGGCCCAAGGACACTTTGGCTGACCTCAGCAAACCTCGGAAAGACTTCCTTCCCGAGATTTCCAGAGGGAAGCCGAAGTGTCCTCGGGCCTTTCCGTGCATTTCCAAATGGCGCCAATCGGCTGCAATCGGCGACGTTCGGCTCTGCTCGGCTCCGGCGCCCCTCCACCTCAAGCCAAAAGTGGTACTGCACACCGCTTTGACCTGAATCGTGCTCGTTTTGCGAGACAACACTCGCAAACCGAGTTCCGATTTTTAAAAATACAGTTTGAGTATTGCGAAACGCTCTTTAACCGCGTTTAATCCGAGGCTCCACTGTACACTGATTTGGGTTATTTTCACCAGAGAAATGGAGCAGAATACAGTTTGGCCTAAATATATGAAGGAAAATTATTTATTTGCAAAATTTTACAACCGAAAAGAAGAATGTTTTTTGTTTTTTTTTCAGATTTTTTTCAGCTTTTTTTCGTTTATTGAGCAAAAAAAAAAAAAAAAAACACAGTGGTGATAAAAATACCACCAAAAGAAATTTCTATTTATGTGAACAAAATGATAAAAATGTCATATGGGTACAGCGTTGCATGACCCCGCAATTGTCATTCAAAGTGTGACAGCGCTGAAAATTGCCCTGGGCAGGAAGAGGGTGAAAGTGCCCGGTATTGAAGTGGGTTAAATTGCAAAAGTATGAAGAGCAATTTTGGGAAAAGGAGGCAAAAGTAATAAAAAATTCCACCACCGCTCAAAGAATGATACATATAACATACATAATTGCTTACTTAGGAAAAGTGTACACAGACATCGAAATCAGAAGCAGCGTGCTTACCGAGAAAGTGGCTTACACTGCACAGTACATATACATTAAGTTGTTCGGAGGGATTACAGAAAACGCAATGCAAGGCATGGTCATAGCAACCCGAGCACCGCTCAATGCAAAAAATGTACACATCGCATTTCAGATCCTTCCAAGATGTTTCACAAACACTCATCAGAAGCAAAACACAACCATTCCTGTTCTCCAACCCTTCCTGTTATTGCGTTTCAGTCTGCTCAGGTTTTCCAAAAAATGCAAAAAAATCAAATGTTGATCTGTACAATGCTTATCCATGCCCCCCCCCCCCCCCCCAACTCATACATGTACACACGGGAACTCTCAAGGGCTTATTTGGTCAGAAGTCAATTAACCTTCCAGCATATTCTGGGATGGCAGAAGGAAATATTGAAACATAGAAGACGACGATGACAGAAAAATGTCTGTTGTGGTCTGTTGAGTCTGCTCATTCTTATTATTTATTTTATTTTTTATTATTTTTTATTCTTACTAGGGATGTACCGATACCATTTCCTTTACTATGAGTACAAGTACCGATACTTTTTTTTTTAGTACTCGCCGATACCAATTACCGATACCTAACGCAACCGTTTTGTTTTAACTGTCAGCTGTCAGCAATGGTACAAGGCATTGAAAAGTTATTTACAAATTAAATAAATTGTTATTTTTTTTAAATTTAGCGCTTTTTCAATGCGAAATGTGTAAATATATGTTAATATATATGTGTGAAAATATTCACTAACAAAGCAAACAAAAAAATAAGTTTTAATTGTTTAGCGTTTATAAAATAGATGTGAACAAAAGCAAAAAAAGCAAGAAAATAATAATTAAATGGAGGAGAATAGGGAGTTAATTAAGGCCGATTAGAGTAAATGAAGGGTTATTAAGGGGTTAAACAGAAGGAACATTTGTTCATCCCTTTGATGTGCAGATGAAGAAACAGAAATATACAAAAAGAAACAATGTTTCTTTTTATTTTAGTGTTTCAGGGCTGAGCAATGTTGTTTATAAACATTGCCGGCTGCTTTTTTTTTTTTTTTTGACAGATCCAGTTACTGGACTTCTGGGGAGACCCCACTGACAGCTCAAAGAGCCGAGCCTGAAAGTATCGGTTTTAGGTATCGATGCATTTGCATGAGTACCGATACTTGTGCAAATACTTGGTATCGGCACCGATACCGATACTAGTATCAGTGCAACCCCAATTCTTACGATAGGTACTTACCGTATTTTTCGCTCCATAAGACGCACCTGACCATAAGACGCACCTAGGTTTTAGAGGAGGAAAACAAGAAAAGAAAATATTTTGAACAAAATGGTGTACTAAAGTATTTACCAGTGCCCATGAAATGCAGCCTGACCTGTGCCAATTAAGTGCAGCCTTACCAGTGCCAATTAAATGCAGCCTGACCTGTGCCAATAAAATGCAGCCTGATCAGTGCCATGAAATGCAGCCTTACCAGTGCCAATTAAATGCAGCCTTACCAGTGCCAATTAAATGCAGCCTTACCAGAGCCAATAAAATGCAGCCTTACCAGTGCCACTTCACCTCACACAGACTGACATTCCTGTATGCATCCATTCCGCCTGTCAATCAGATAGAAGACAGAGCAGGCCGAGCGGCCGCGGTGGCCATACTCCATTCGGCCGCTCTGGCTGCTCTGTCTTCGCTCTGTCGCTGAGTGACAGGCCCAGCGGGAGATCGCCTGGGGCTCACGGGAGACGGCCGCACCACTGCCGTCCTGGTATTGTAACATGGCGATGACAGCGAAGGGGGTGGGGGCTGCTTGATCAGTATTCGTTCCATAAGACGCAGAGACATTTTCCCCCATTTTTGGTGGGGAAAAAAGTGCGTCTTTTGGAGCGGAAAGTAACGGTAATATTGACTAACTCACTACCTTCTCCAAGCATCAACTAGTCTTTCAGTAAAATAATACTTTCTAAGAATAATTTTGAACTTTCCTCCTGTTAGTTTGAGGTCATGTCCCCGTGTCCTTGATATTAGCTACATATTGTAATCCTGCTCTCCTGAACCTTATACACACCCTTCATGTACTTAAAGGTTTTAGTCATGTCCCCCCTTTTCCCCCTCCTTTTCTTAAAACTTTACATATTAAGTTTCCGAAATCTCTCCTGATATGTTTTATTCCTCAGAACTTTCATCTTATGTGTTGCCTATGTCTGGACTCCTTCTGTCTTATCCATATCTTAGAGGTCTCCAGAACAGAACACAGTATTCAAAATGAAATTTGTCTAAAGACAGGGACCTCCTTCCTCCATCTGGTAATTCCTCTAGTGATTAAAAAAACTATATGGAGGATTCAGGACCTCCTTCCTCCTGCTGGTGATCCCTCTAGTGATATAAAGATCTATATAGAGGAATCAGGACCTCCTTCCTCCTGCTGGTGATCCCTCTAGTGACATAAAGATCTATATGGAAGGAATCAGGACCTCCTTCCTCCTGCTGGTGACCCATCTAGTGATATAAAGATCTATATAGAGGAATCAGGACCTCCTTCCTCCTGCTGGAGACCCCTCTAGTGATATAAAGATCTATATAGAGGAATCAGGACCTCCTTCCTCCTGCTGGAGATCCCTCTAGTGATATAAAGATCTATATAGAGGAATCAGGACCTCCTTCCTCTTGCTGGACACCCCTTTAGTGATATAAAGATCTATATAGAGGAATCAGGACCTCCTTCCTCCTGCTGGTGACCCATCTAGTGATATAAAGATCTATATAGAGGAATCAGGACCTCCTTCCTCCTGCTGGAGACCCCTCTAGTGATATAAAGATCTATATAGAGGAATCAGGACCTCTTTCCTCCTGCTGGTGATCCCTCTAGTGACATAAAGATCTATATAAAGGAATCAGGACCTCCTATATTCTGCTGGTGACATCCCTAGTGATATAAAGATATATATATATATATATATATATATAAATGAATCAGGACCTCCTTCCTCCTGCTGGTGATCCCTCTAGTGCAGGGGTCTTCAAACATTCTAAACAAAGGGCAAGTTTACTGTCCTTCACAGTTTAGGGGGGCCAGACTGGGACCAGTAGGAGTAAAGTAAAAGTCCTGGCATTGGTGGGAGTAAACAATGCTTCATGATTGGTATCAAAGGAAAGAATAGTGCCCCTTCATTGGTGTCAGTGGGAGGAATAGTGCCCCATCATTGGTGTCAGTGGGAGGAATAGTGCCCCATCATTGGTGTCAGTGGGAGGATTAGTGTCCCATCATTGGTATCAATTGGAGAAATAGTATGTCATCGTTGGTGTTAGTTGGAGGAATAGTGCCCCACTGTTGGTGTCAGTGGCAGAAACTATGTCAGCAACAGTGGGGGGAATAATGCCCCAAGGGTCAGATGAAAGCAAGCCAAGGGCTGCATCCAACCCCAGGCCGCAGTTTACAGACCACTGGTCTAGTCAAACTTTTTTTCGTTTTGGATAGGGTGGAGAAGCATTAGAACGGCTGTTGGGTTTGCACTATTATTCTGGACTTCGTTGGAGAGATTTTCCCTTACTTGCTGTTCCAGTGGCAATGGAAAGCGAAAATATTCAATAACAACATAGACTAAAAAAAAAATGCCTTTTTTATAGATGAGGCTAGAACCCACCTGTCAGATTTTTCCTGGCTGGTAAAACTTGTCACTGTGACATCAAGTGAGGAGAGATCTTTCTCGGAGCTCCTGATAGTGGTAAAGACTTGGTAAGGGTTCCAATCCTCCCCATCTGTATCCAAATGGTGCAAAAAAAGAAATGTTTTGCCTGCACATACACTGTAACTGGTTTGCCAGTTCTAGGTTACTCCATGCACATTCTGCATCTACTGCCCTTAAAGTCCCAAAGGAGGTTCCTTCTTTTTTGGTAAATAGTCATCTGGGATGTGGCAGTACAGTCACTAGACTAAAGTACAACACTAGTAAAGTTATTTTTCAAAGCCTATGGTTCATGACGCACAGGCACAGAAACCAGTTTTGTTTTTTTTTTTACTTCTCTGATCATAAATGGGCCTCTGCTATGGGTTTTTTAACAGGGACCTCTCACAAAAAAACAAAAACAAAACATATTTAGAAGGGAATCCACGCAAAAAGTTTAAAAAACTTCATACCAGACCCCTATCATGGCATAACAAGCAGAGAAGAACGTGCTTCTGAATTCAGTGATAAAACACTTTAATGACAAGGAAGGGTTAAAACACTTACAAGATGGAAGTGAAAAACAGGCATTTCAATGAATCCAACACGTCCAGCAGGATGCCTCCTGGGAATAAAGACAGCTGCAGGTGGAAATTACACCCGACCAGCGGTGGGACACACTGTGTCTCTGATCCAAGATGGAGAGCTGCGCTGTCAGGGCCAGCATGGAATGCAGGCAAATGGAAGTGACGTCAGAGTGGGCAGAACGTGACGTCAGAGTGAGCGGGACATGATTGCAGAGCATGCCCAGTCGCTCCTTCTGGTTCATGCTCCGAAACATGCGCCGCCCACTCTGACGTCACTTCTGGTTGTTTGCATTCCATGCTGGCCCTGACAGTATGGCTCTCCATCTTGGATCAGAGACACAATGTTTCCCATCACTGGTCGGGTGGAACTTCCACCTGCAGCTGTCTTTACTCCCAGGAGGCATCCCACTGGACGTTTTGGATTCATTGACATGCCTGTTTTTCACTTCCATCTTGTAAGTGTTTTTAACCCTTCTGTCACGTACCTGAAGGGAGACTGAATTGACGAGGTCAGCCTCTTTTGTATCTCCAGTCCAGGTCCAGCTGAGAGTGAAACAGAAGGAGCCAAGGAACAGGAGGCACACGAGTGCCTGCAGGTGGGAACCAGGAACCCTGTTGCAGGAAGTCGCAGCTGGTCGCAGGACTGTAGTTGCAGAGCAGGAAGTCGCAGCTGGTCGCAGGACTGTAGTTGCAGAGCAGGAAGTCGCAGCTAGTTGCAGGACTGTAGTTGCAGACACTCAGGTAGTTGTGTTGGGCCAAGCTGGGCACCAGGGCCAGGTCACAGCGATAGCCGGGTTCATCAACAGGCGGGCAGCAGGGTACCGGAACATCAGGCAGAGATGAGTCAGATGGGAAGCCGGGATCAGGAACCAGAGATCAGGTATAACAGAGTTCAGAGCCGGGTAAACAGGAGCTAAGGTCAGCAACGGGTGTCAGGCAGAATCAGCAACGATCAGTTGCTGGGGCCTCCTTTAAATAGGCCCACTGGCCCCAACTGGCGCTAGGGCGCACTTCTTGCTTGTGCACGCGCATGCGCACAAGCGTGCACAGGCATCTGTGGTCTCCTGTGTGTGCGCGCATGCACACCAGCGCGTGCCGGGCGATTTCTGCTGGTTTCCTTACATTGACCCCCCTTAAGGGCAGCCTCCGGATGCCCACTAAGGGTTTTTTCTCAGGATGGAGGCGAAGGTAGGCTTGAACTAATCGTGGAGCGTGCACATCGGAGCTGGGTTCCCATGAATCATCTTCAGGGCCGTAGCCCTTCCACTTAATAAGAAACTGGGTCTGGCCCCTTCTCTTCCTGCAATCCAGGACATCCTCCACTTCGAACTCCTCATTTCCTTCCATCAACAAAGGAGCAGGAGTCTCGGATTCTCGGTCAGGAAAGGGATTATCCACAGATTGTTTCAAGAGGGACACATGGAACACCGGATGAATTCTTAGATTTTCTGGTAGGCTTAACTCGAAAGCAACAGCGTTAATCCTTCTTTTAATAGGGAATGGGCCAATGTATCTTGGTCCTAGCTTCCTTGAAGGGCAGGCCAGCTTTAGATTTGTGGTAGATAGCCATACCTTATCTCCGGGTTTCAGATCCAGATTACCTCTTCTTCTTCTGTCATAGAATCTCTTGTCATCTACTTGGGACTTGGAGATAGCTTCTTCCAGGAAGAGGTTGTTAACTTTCCAGAACTCCAGACGATCCTGTACTGCCGGTACTGAGGATTCTTGGGGGACATTGGGCAAAAAAGATGGATGGAACCCATAATTAGCAAAAAAGGGGGTTTGCTTGATAGAAGAGTGTATTGAATTATTGTAGGCAAATTCTGCTAACGGCAAAAGAGATGCCCAATCGTCCTGTGCAAAAGAAGAGAAACATCGGAGATATTGCTCCAGAGTCTGATTTGTTCTCTCTGTTTGGCCGTTAGTCTGGGGGTGGTAAGCAGATGATAGGCAGAGTTTAATGCCCAAAACCTCACACAAGGATTTCCAAAATCTGGACGTAAACTGAACTCCGCGATCCGACGTTGACAGGGATACCATGTAGGCGTACCACTTCCTTGACGAAAGATGAGGCAGTCTCTGCAGCGGAAGGGGTACCCTTTAGGGGAACAAAATGCGCCATCTTTGATAGGCAATCCACAAAAACAAAGAGGGTGGTAAACCCTTCGGATGGGGGTAACTCGACAATGAAGTCCATGGAGATCATGCTCCATAATTTATCTGGTACAGGGAGTGGTTCCAGCAGACCCCAATTCTTAGATCTGTCCGTCTTGTTCCGTAAGCACGTAGTTCAAGATCTTACATAGTCTCTGCAGAATTTTATTAAGTCTGGCCACCAAAAGGAGCGAAGGGCCAGTTTCGAAGTCTTGTGTACCCCGAAATGCCCTGCCAGCGGATGATCGTGGCACATGTAGAGGACTGCTGTCCGTAATTGCTCTGGAACAAAGATCTGTGTACCATGGAAGTAGAGACCCTCTTTAAGCTGAAGATGGAGTTCTTGGGAGGGAGGTTGATTCAGGACTGCTGTCTTGATTTGGGAGATGAGATCAGTTTGTAGTAACAGGAAGTTCTTAGCGGGTAGGATGGTATCAGGTTCGGGAGATGCTTCAGTATCTTGAAACATGCAGGAAAGAGCATCGGGCTTCCCATTCTTTGACCCGGGCCGGTAAGTGATGTGGAAGCAGAATCTTGCAAAAAAAAGAGCCCACCTGGCCTGGTGAGGTCTTAATCTTTTCGCTGTTCTTAAGTATTCCAGGTTTTTGTGATCCGTGAATACAAGAATAGGGTGCGCAGCTCCCTCTAGCAAATAACGCCATTCTTCAAGGGCAGACTTAATAGCGAGTAAATCCCAGTCACCGACATCGTAGTTCCTTTCAGGATTACTTAGTTTTCTGGAGAAGAAAGCGACAGGATGGAGTAGCGATTTTGTTCCTTGTCATTGGGACAATATGGCTCCCACAGCTATTTCAGAGGCATCCACTTCAAGGACATAGGGCAGAGCAGGATCTGGGTGTTCCAGGATGGGTGCGGATGTGAAGAGGCCTTTCAGTTTTTCGAATGCTGTCTGAGCTTCTGAGGTCCATGTGAAGGTCATGCATAGCTTGGTTAGCTGGGTGATAGGGGATACAATATAAGTAACAGGAGGCACACGAGTGCCTGCAGGTGGGAACCAGGAACCCTGTTGCAGGAAGTCGCAGCTGGTCGCAGGACTGTAGTTGCAGAGCAGGAAGTCTCAGCTAGTTGCAGGACTGTAGTTGCAGACACTTGGGTATTTGTGCTGGGCCAAGCTGGGCACCAGGGCCAGGTCACAGGGATAGCCGGGTTCGTCAACAGGCGGGCAGCAGGGTACCGGAACATCAGGCAGAGATGGGTCAGATGGGAAGCCTGGATCAGGAACCAGAGATCAGGTATAACAGAGTTCAGAGCCGGGTAAACAGGAGCCAAGGTCAGCAACGGGAGTCAGGCAGAATGACACGGGTTCAGAGTAACAGAGAAACAGCTGAAGACCCACTGGCGACAACTGGCGCTAGGGCGCGCTTCTTGCACGTGCATGCCACACGTCGTGCACACGCATGCGCACAATCGCACACGGGCATCTGTGGTCTCCCGTGCGTGCGTGCCAGGCGATTTCTGCTGGTTTCCTTACACCTTCCTTGTCATTAAAGAGTTTTATTACTGCACTTAGAAACAGTTTCTTCTCTGCTTTGTTTTTCCTATAGAGTGTGCTTCCATCTTCTGAAGTGCTGCTGTGGTGCATTAATCACATTTCAAGAGCCAGTCATGTACTGTTTGATAAAGTCTCCTTGTTATCCAGAGCGCCCTATTCCCCACACTCCTTATCATGGCATGCAGCCTGGCTGGACAGAAAAGGGTGGGGCATTGAGCTCCCTTTCCCGAACCATACTAGGCCACGTGATGTCAGCATGAGAAGGGTATCTTGCCAGGGCCCCCATACCCTCGGCATGGCACCATGTCCTCATATTCATTGCGACAACAGTCTAATCTCCATATCCCTGACCCAATGGGAGTCTACGGGTAAAAGGGGGTAATCTGAAAGCCCCCCCGGTCAACTGCTTCTTTTGTCTTAGGGGTGAGCAGAAAAACTTATATTCACCCAATCCTTCGATCCTCCGGAAAAACAGTGCTTCCCCACAGTTCAGCAGTGGACTGTTCCAGGCCAATGGAGCTTGCTCTGGGAGTGATGACATCAGGAACAGTCCACTATTCAAGATTTCTGGAAGGCAGGGGTGCATGATCAGTCTTGTGCTGGAAGGATCGGAGGATCAGGTAAGTACATCTCCGCTCTCCGTTCTCCTAGAAAAAAAAAAAAAAAATCAAGCGGTCAACCTGTGTAGTGCTGCCACAGCCTCAATGTATGGGAACATTTCTTTTTGGCTTTAAGAAAAGTCTTATTGTGGAAATCCATTGCCGTCCTGTTCTCCAGCGATGTCGATCACCCTAACGAACCACTGTCAAAAACATGATTGCTCCCAAACAACTCTTGATGAGAATGACAGCTCGTTGATCAGCCGGTGATGTTGTCTGACGTCATTGCCCAAATATGATCATGACCATATTTGGTCACTGACGTCACCCGGGATGTGAAACAAGCCAAAAAACTGACTAGGAAGTCACTAATTAGTGACAGTAGTGATAGCTGCAGTAGCAGCCAGAGCTTCAGATGGATGAATAAGGCCATTTAGTTTGCCCATTTGGGAAACATCGAAGATTTAGAGTTTGGATTGAACTCTACATCGACCTGAACTCGACGTTCATTATTACTAATAGCACAAAGCCTCTATGAAAGACACAACTACTGTGAGGAGCCCCTCGCCAATTTTTTCAGAGTACTCTAGTTCCAGTGTGGTGGCACTCGTGTGTCATCGGGCCTGAGACCCCTCCAGATGTTCACCTGTGTTACCAGAGCTCTTTCACTGAGAGAAACGCATAATTCCAATGAGACATGGTCGATATCCAAACTTCTTGCTATATACACTCACCGGACACTTTATTAGGTACAACTTGCTAGTACCGGGTTGGACTTTTGCCTTCAAAACTGCCTTAATTCTTTGTGGCACAGATTCAACAAGGTGTTGGAAGTTCCACAGAGAATTTGGTCCATATTGGCATGATAGCATGTGCAGTTGCTGCAGATTTATTGGCTGCACAGCCATGATGCGAATCTCCCGTTCTACACCATCCCAAAGGTGCTCTATTGGATTGAGATCTGGTGAGTGCAGAGGCCATTGGAGTACACTGACCTCATTATCATGTTCAAGAAAACAGTTTGATATGATTTGAGCTTTGTGACATGGTGCATTATCCTACTGGAAGGAGCCATCAGAAGATGGGGACACTGTAGTCATAAAGGGATGGACATGGTCAGCAACAATACTCAGGTAGGCCGTGGCATTTAAAATGATGCTCAATTGGTACTAAGGGGCCCAAAGTGTGTCAAGAAAATATCCCCTACACCATTACACCCACCACCACCAGCCTGAACCGTTGATACAAGGCAGGATGGATCCATGCTTTCATGTTGTTTATGACCCCACCATCTGAATGTCGCAGCTGAAATCCAGACTCATCAAACCAGGCAACGTTTTTCCAATCTTCTATTGTCCAATTTTGGTGAGCCTGTGCGAATTGTAGCCTCAGTTTCCTGTCCTTGACTGACGGGAGTGGCACCTGGTGTGGTCTTCTGCTGCTGTAGCCCATCTGCTTCAAAATTCGATCTGTTGTGCGTTCAAAGATGGTTTTTTGCATACCTTGGTTGTAACGAGTGGTTATTTGAGTTTCTGTTGATTTTCTAACATCCCGAACCAGTCCTCTGACTTCTGACATCAACAAGGCATTTTGCTCCACACAACTGCTGCTCACTGAATAGTTTCTCTTTTTCTGACCATTCTCTGTAAACCCGAGAGATGGTTGTGCGTGAAAATCACAGTAGATCAGCAGTTTTTGAAATACTCATACTAGCCCATCTGGCACCAAAAACCATGCCACGTTCAAAGTCACTTAAATTCCCTTTCTTCCCCATTCTGATGCTCTGTTTTCTTCAGCAAGTCATCTTCACCATGTCTAGATGCCTACATGCATTGAGCTGCTGCCATGTGATTGGCTGATTAGTAATTTGGGTTACCAAGCAATTAAACAGGTGTACATAATAAAGTGTCCGGTGAGTAAATTTTGGGTACATCTTCCCTTGTTAATAAGTCACATTTTTCCCCTGAGCCTCCTACAAGGTCTTCGTACAAAAATGTTGAGGATGGGGGTCTAGCATATCCTTGGGTCTGGGATCCTTCTGGCCGTTTGCCTGTCCTACCAGAGCTGTCCTGGACTTCACTGTGAGGTTCACTGTTTATGAGGGTACATCTTCGATTGTTGATAAGTCACATTTTTCTCCTGGGCCTCCTACAAAGCCTTCATACAAAAATGTTGAGGATGGGGGTCTGGCATATCCTTGGGTCTGGTATCCCTCCAGCCATTTACCTTTATTACCAGAGCTGCCCTGGACTTTACTATGAGGTACACTGTTTATGAGGGTACATCTTCCCTTTGTTGATAAGTCACATTTTCCTTCTGAGTCTCTCACAAAGCCTTTGTACAATGATGTTGAGGATAAGGGTTTGGAATATCCATGGGTATGGGATCCTTCCAGTCATTTGCCTGTGTTACCAGAACTGCCCTGGACTTCACTGTGAGGTACACTGTTTATGAGGGTACATCTTCAATTGTTGATAAGTCACATTTTCTCCAGAGCCTCCCACAAAGCATCGTACAAAAATGTTTAGGATAAGGGTCTGGCATATCCTTGGGTCTGGAATCCTTTCAGCCATTTGCCTGTATCACCAGTGCTGTCCTGGACTACACTGTGAGGTACACTGTTTATGAGGGTACATCTTTGATTGTTGATAAGTCACATTTTCCCCAGAGCCTCCCACAAAGCATTGTACAAAAATGTTTAGGATGAGGGTCTGGCATATCCTTGGGTCTGGGGTCCTTCCAGCCATTTGCCTGTGTCACCAGAGCTGTCCTGGACTTCACTGTGAGGTTCACTGTTTATGAGGGTACATCTTCGTTTGTTGATAAGTCACATTTTTCACCTGGGCCTCCTACAAAGCCTTCATACAATAATGTTGAGGAAAGGGGTCTGGCATATCCTTGGGTCTGGCATCCCTCCAGCCATTTGTCTGTGTTACCAGACCTACCCTGAACTTCACTATACTGTTTATGATTGTACATTTTCCCTTTGTTGATAAGTCACATTTTCCTTCTGAGGCTCCCACAAAGCCTTCATACAAAAATGTTGAGGATAGAGGTCTGGAATATTGGTATGGGATCCTTCCAGCCATTTGCCTGTGTTGCCAGAACTGCCCTGGACTTCATTGTGAGGTTCACTGTTAATGAGGGTACATCTTTGTTTGGTGATAAGTCACATTTTTCTCCTAAACCTCCTACAAAGCCTTCGTACAAAAATGTTGAGGGTGGCGGTCTGGCATATCCTTGGGTCTGGTATCCCTCCAGACATATGCCTGTGTTACCAGAGCTACCCTGGACTTCACTATGAGGTATACTGTTTATGAGGGTACATCTTCCCTTTGTTGATAAGTCACATTTTCCTTCTGAGCCTCCTACAAAGTGTTTGTACAAAAATGTTGAGGATAGGGGTTTGGAATATCCTTGGGTCTGGGATACTTCCAGCCATTTGCCTGTGTTACCAGAGCTGCGCTGGACTTCACTATGAGGTTCACTGTTTATAAGGGGAACATCTTCGATTGTTGATAAGTCACATTTTCAACAGAGCCTTCCACAAAGCCTTCGTACAAAAATGTTGAGGATGGGGGTCTGGCATATCCTTGGGTCTGGGATCCCTCCAGCCATTAGCCTGTGTCGCCAGAACTGTCCTGGACTTCACTGTGAGGTACACTGTTTATGAGGGTACATCTTCCCTTGTTGATAGGTCACATTTTCCTCCTGAGGCTCCCCCAAAGCCTTCATACAAAAATGGCTAGCAGTTTTAGCAGAAGATGTCATCTAATCCCCATGATTTTTTCATTGGCTGAGAATGTGTATTGAGCCTAAAAATATTCATCTGATCTACTGGTATTTAAAACCAAACGTGATGAGTCAGAGATCACAATCTCAGCAAGAGCCAAAGGTTAAACAAAGTTCCTCAAAGCATAGGGCATTTATTGATGCCCCGGACTTGTATGTTTCTGAAGACTTAACTTGATTATTCTAAAGGATAAAAAGAACATTGGAAACATTGAATCATTTCCAGTTAGTAAGTGTGTTTCTGGGCTGTTGCTTGTATATTTTAATTATTGTAGCCACGTGTTTTCCTTTAAATGTATTTATGATTAAATTACACGCCGCCATATTGCACTCATTCTTTTTCTTTTTTTATTATTTAGATGATTGTATTTTATTTGCTACAATAAATAACAATCTATCAGTTACCCTTTTAACTAAATGTTGTGGCCCCTCTTTTTATTAAAAGCAAAATAAGATCTTGGCCAAAAAAAATAAAAAATTCCACGTGTTATTAATTTCCAAATAAAATTATGAAGGTTCTGTCATAGGATGCATTAACCCCTAACGATGTCCTTATCTTCAGAACAAACTTTAATCACCGTCACATCTGGAACAAATCCAGAGCGCAGGAAAATAATATGTGCAAATGTAGCAGCGGGGTCCATCCATCAATGTCTCCGAAATAATTAAGACCGCTGTTCAAAGTCATTATTAGATGAAAGATTTCAAGTCGGGGCAATAATGGAACAGTTTAACAAAGTCAATAACTTCCAATACTTCTATGAAAGAGCTTAGGATAAATATCCAATTATATGATTTACCTTTAGTCTAATATTTATTATTATTAGTATTACTGTTAAAGTTACTATTATAACTCTTCCTTTTACAGAGGACATTAAACTATCCCCACCATTCTCTGCACCGGAGTTTGGGGGTGGAGGATCTTGACTGGCCTCCACAGAGTCCTGACCTCAACCCTATAGAACACCTTTGGGATGAATTAGAGTGCGAGCCAGGCCTTCTCGTCCAACATCAGTGCCTGACTTCACAAATGCGCTTCTGAAAGAATGGTCAAACATTCCCATAGACACACTCCTAAACCTTGTGGACGGCCTTCCCAGAAGAGTTGAAGCTGTTACAGCCGCAGAGGGTGGGCCAACTCAATATTGAACCCTACAGACTAAGACTGGGATGCCATTAAAGTTCATGTGCGTGTAAAGGCAGGCGTCCCAATACTTTTGACAATATTATATAGCTGTATATATAACTTTTTTTTCTCATGGAATAGGTGCAGGTGCTGCCCACCTTGCGAATCACCCCTTGGCTCCGCCTCCTACCCACCTCCCACTACCACCCCTTTTAAGAAATAAAGAACCAAAAAAATTGTATGGAGTTTGACACTGATAACAAGAAGAGCAATAAAATAGATAGCAATAAAAGAGATCCCCTGCAGCCAACAACAACAGACCCCACATCAACCATAGACCCCCCCCTTCTCCCAGATACAAAAGATCCATCCAACAACAGAGCCACCACAAACAACTACCCACCCCAACTAGACCCCTCCCTCTGGAGTAGAACCCTCCCAGCAACAATTGACCCCCCTCCAGCAACAGTAGATACCCCACCAGCAACAATAAACCTCCCCAGCAACACTAGACCCCCCCACAACAATAGACACCCCCCCCCCAGGACCATAGATCACCCAGCAACCAACATCAATAGACCCTCCAGCACACTCTAGTACCTCATGCCGGAAATGCGTCCTGCTGAAAAAGAGCCCTGTATATATATATCTAGATATATAGATCTATATATCTCTATCTATCTGTCTATCTATCTATCTATCTATCTATCTATCTATCTATCTATCTATCTATCTATCTATCTTTATATATATATCTATCTATATATATATAGATAGATATAGATATATCTATTCTTTTTTTTTAGAACAGAATAGATTTTATTTTTTTTCTATTGGCAGAGCCTAAAGCAGCTTTTTCATATAAAAGATTGAATATTTCAGGTACAGTAATCTTTCAGCCCACTATGGTATATGTTCACATCTGCAAACTATTATCCTTTATCCTAATATAAACTTACTGGAAGAATCCAAGGCTACATGTTTTGACAAGGTGAAAAATATATTTATGAAATATTAGACAATAAGAGGTTAAGTGAATTAGGTTGGATTACCTTCCAGTGAGGAACATTTTATAGGCTGGAATATTGTGTCTGACTGTCTTATCTGTGCTGGAAAACTAAATATAATCTCTCTGTGTATATGCTCCGCTTTTGTGACGGTTTATACACGATGGGGCGGATTTACTTAAAGGAAAATAGAATGTCCACTTTGCAAGAGAATTTTCCCTTAGCTTGGGGAGTGCGGTGAAATTTCACTTTCTGCAGAATACTCAATCAGGTGCAAAAACAACATTTTTTTGATCGCACATGATTGGAAGATGGAAGTCAGCAGAACTTCACCTCATTCATTAAGGCTGGCCATACACTGTACAATTTTCCTTTAGATTTACCAAAACCATATAATCTGAGGTCAAAACTTAAACACTTTCAATTTGTATGCTGTTAGGTACTATATAGTTAAAGGTAAATCTAAAGGAAATTGAATAAGAAAATTGTATAACGTATGGGCAGCTTAAAGCTGAGTTCCACCCAAAAGGAATGGCGGCGCCTAAACCCGGGAGCTGATCCGAAAATCGTCTGGGGTGCCGACATCGCAGGATCCCGGGACAGGTAAGTGTCCTAAAATTAAAAGTCAGCAGCTGCAGTATTTGGAGCTAATGACTTTTATTTTTTTCTTTATTCTCCTTCACTCATTTATTTCCTCCCCCACCCCCTTTTTCTTTCTTTCTTTCTTTCTTTCTTTCTTTCTTTCTTTCTTTCTTTCTTTCTTTCTTTCTTTCTTTCTTTCTTTCCCCCCCCCCTTTTTTTCCCTCTTTCTTTCCTTCCCTTCTTTCTTTCTTTCTTTCTTTTTTTCCTTCCTTCCCTTCTTTCTTTCTTTCTTTTTTTCCTTCCTTCCCTTCTTTCTTTCTTTCTTTTTTTCTTTCTTTCTTTCTCCCCCCCCCCTTTTTCTTCCTTTATTCCTCTTCACTCATTTCTTCCTTTATTCCTCTTCACTCATTTCTTTCTTTCTTTCTTTCTTTCTTTCTTTCTTTCTTTCTTTCTTTCTTTCTTTCTTTCTTTCTTTCTTTCCTCCCCCCTTTTTCTTCCTTTATTCCTCTTCACTCATTTATTTCCTTCCCTCTTTCTTTCTTTCTTTCTTTCTTTCTTTCTTTCTTTCTTTCTTTCTTTCTTTCTTTCTTTCTTTCTTTCTTTCTTTCTTTCCTCCCCCCTTTTTCTTCCTTTATTCCTCTTCACTCATTTATTTCCTTCCCTCTTTCTTTCTTTCTTTCTTTCTTTCTTTCTTTCTTTCTTTCTTTCTTTCTTTCTTTCTTTCTTTCTTTCCCTTCACTCATTTATTTCCTGCACCTAACAGTGCCCATCAGTGCTACCTATCAGTGCCCATTGGTGACTTGGTGGTATTATATTGTAATTAGGGCCCTGATTACATGTTTTGTTGGTCCCTGCGAGGAGACGGCGCTGATCGGCTCTCCTCGCCACACAGTCTGTCAGTGTGAGGCGAGGAGCGTCGATTAAGGGCATCTCCTTGTTTACATGTGACCAGCTGTGATTGGACACAGCCGATCACATGATTAAAGTGCCACGGACACGGTTCTTTATAGAGATTGGGGGGCGCGTTGTGTCCTAGTAACACGGCGTGGCCACAATTGCCACTGTTCATATAACGGCGTCCCAGAACGAGAGCCGCATCGTCCCTCTGTCATTTGGCGGTGGGCAGGCGGCAAGTAGTTAAAGATGGTTGACAGAAAGTGTCAAAGCTTAATACATTGGGGTTGATTTACTAAAGGCAAATCCATTGTGCACTGCAAGTCCACTTGGAAGTTCAGTCGCTGGAGATCTGAGGGGAAGATCTGACATGAGGGGAAGCTCTGCTGGTTTCTATCATCCAATCATGGACTTGTGTCTTTTTTCAACCTCACCTACTATGTAACTATGTGCAAGCTAAAATGCTGTTTTTTATTTTCCTTGCACGTCCCCCTCAGATCTACAGCGACTGAACTTCCAAGTGGACTTGTAGTGCACAATGGATTTGCCTTTAGTAAATAACCCCCATTACATCTGTGTTGTTATGGTGTGGAAGGTGAGTGCACTCTACATAAACATTGGGTTGGATTTACTAAAGGCAAATAGACTTTGTACTTTGCAAGAGCAGTTGCTCCAGAGCGTAGTAAATGAGGGGAAGCTCTGCCGACTTCCATCATCCAATCATGTGCAAGCAAAAATAATTTTTTTTCCCCTTGTACGTGATTGGATACTCTTTGCAATGTGAAGCTTCACCTCATTTCCTAAGTTTTGGAGAAACTGCGCTTTGCAGAGTGCGCAGTCTATTTGCCTTCAGTAAATGAACCCCATTGCATACACAGATCAGTGGGGCGATCTCCTGACGACTTTGAATAGTCCTGTCTCGGGCCGTACGCGCCAATCTCCCCCCCCCCCCCTCCAGGTCTCTCTGCCACAGACTAAACAAAGGCGTTTTTTTTCGTCGCGCTCTTCCTCGCTGTAATCCTCGCCGTCTTCATAACTTCTGTTGCTCTTTTTTGTACTCTTTCCAGTCCTATAATTCGGTGCCTATGATGTGGTGCCCAGAAATGTACGACGCGGGCCAAGGCGGAGTCCAGCAAACCTGAAAGCATTTCCAATATTCCCAGTGCTCTGGTATCAGGCTTCCCACGTATTCTTAGCTCAGAGATTGGTTGCAAAAATAACAGGGCTATGACATCATCACTTCGCGGAAAAATAGGAAAAAAAAAAAAAATCATAATGTCCATTTAAATATAGACATATTTCTCTGCATTAGACAGGTGCATTCCGGTGCGTCAAGGTGACTTTCATTTGTGTACTGACATGCGTGAGGCTCCATTCACATGCGACTCCAAAATCCCAATGATTTCCCATGCGACTTTGATGCGACTTTGACTTCACAATCTCTGGACCAAAAGTTGCATCAAAGTAGTTTTAGCAGAGGCCCTAAAGAATAAAATGGAGATTGTTGCAATACTTTATGTCACAACGTATTCGGTCTTACAAACGCATTTTTTCGGGGAAAAAAATACACTTTTTTGAATAAAAAAAAAAAAAATTAAAGTTAGCCAACTTTGGTAAAAAATACATTTCACTGAATTAAAAAAAAAAACTAACCAGTAAAGTTAGCCCAATTTTTTTGATAATGTGAAAGATGATGTTACGCCGAGTAAATTGATACCTAACATGTCACGCTTTAAAACTGCGCCCGCTCGTGGAATGGCGACAAACTACGGCACTTAAAAATCTCCATAGGCGACGCTTTAAATTTTTTTACAGGTTACCAGTTTAGGGTTACAGAGGAGGTCTAGTTCTAGAATTATTGCTCTCGCTCTAATGTTTGCGGCGATACCTCACATGTGTGATTTGAACACGGTTTACATACTTACGTATGTGTTTTCTTTGGTGCTCGAGCACGCGGGGACAAGGGCATGTTAAAATTGTATTTATTTTTTTCTTATTTTTTTATTTTTTTTTATTTAACACTGTCCCTTTAAAAAAACAAAACATTTTGATCACTTTTATTGCTGTCACAAGGAATGTAAACATCCCTTGTGACAGTAATAGGTGGTGACAGGTCCTCTTTATGGAGGGATCCGGGGGTCTAAAAGACACCAAATCCCTCCTTTGCACTTCAAGGTTTTCAAAACACCAAAATCTGCCTTTTTGAACACTTTTAATTTTTTTAAATCGGCACCGTTGGCAGCTAAATAAACCAGAAGTGACGTCACTTCCGGGTAGGGTCGCCACCTGTCCAGGATTCACCCGGACAGCTCGGGTTTCGAATCATGTGTTCGGGTTCCAGTCTGAATATTGTGTCCGGGTTTCAGTCTGCCTGAAACCCGGACACAATATTCAGACAGGGCTGTGGGCTTGTCACCCACAAATCTGTTGCTGTCCGGGAGCTGCGGCTTCTGTCTGGGGGCAGGTTTGCATACCTCCCAACTTTTTTGGAGATGGGAATGAGGGTCACCTATTAGCAAAAGTATAGCTCCCAACTGTCCCTGATTTCAAGGGACTGTCCCTGATTTGGAGCAATGTCCCTCTGTCCCTCATTCCTCCTCATTTGTCCCTCATCTTGGTCAGATCTTTATAGTTGTGTATAAAATTCACTTTTTTTCTTTCAAAAAGTGTTTCCCAGTGCTAAACCTTTCATCCAAATTCTAAATTGTTGCATTTGTACATTTCAAAAGCCAATATAAAGGAATAGTAGTAGTAAAAAAAGCACTTGTGCATTTAATTAACCGTTTTTTTGTTAATTCTCCTTTAAGGGGGTGTGGCAGGGGGGCGTGTCCTATGCCTACATACATTAGTTAGTAGGTGTCCCTCATTCCCATCTCAAAATGTTGGGAGGTGTGGCAAAAGTATGTAGGCATAGGACACGCCCCATGCCATGCCAAGCTCTTGCTACGCCCCCTTAAAGGAGAATTACACAGAAAAATTATTGGTTAAATCCACAAGTGCTTTTTTTTACCACTACTATTCCTTTACATTGGCTTTTAAAATTTACAAATGCAGCCATTTAGAATTTGGATGAAAGGTTTTTTGAAAGATAAAAAGTGCATTTTATATACAACTATATACAGGCATACCCCACTTTTAAGTACGCAATGGAGTTTATTTACTAAAGCTGGAAAGTGCAAAATCAGGGTCACTTCTGCATAGAGACCAATGAGCTTTTAACTCCAGCTTGTTCAATTAAGCATTGGTAATAAAACCTGGAAGCTCATTGGTTTCTATGCAGAAGTGAGCCTGATTTTGCACTTTTCAGCTTTAGTAAATAAACCCCATTGTGTACTTAAAAGTGGGGTATACCTGTAGGTCAGAGCAAAAAGAGGGACAGAGGGACTTTATTCCAAGTCAGGGACAGTCCCTCAAAATCAGGGACAGTTGGGAGCTATGGGTTCGGCATCACTGGGTGGTGGTGGGGGGGGGGGGGGGGGGGGTGGGACAATGATGTCAGCAAGAGTAGTTTGGCCACACCCACTGTTTGCCATAGCGCACATAGTTACATACCTCCCAATTTTTTTGAGATGGGAATGAGGGACACCTCTCAGCAAAAGTATGCAGGCACAGGACACACCCCTGCCATGCCCCCTTAAAGGAGAATTGTACAAAAAAACAAGATTGGTTAAACCCACAAGTGCTTTTTTTTTTACCACTACTATTCCTTTATATTGGCTTTTGGAATTTACAAATGCAGCAATTTAGATCAGATGAAAATCAGATGAAAGGTTTAGCGCTGGGAAACACATTTTGATGGATAAAAAGTGCATTTTATATACATCTATATAGATCAGACCAAAATGAGGGACAGATGAGGAGGAAAGAGGGACAGAGGGACATTGCTCCAAATCAGGGACAGTCCCTCGAAATCAGGGACAGTTGGGAGGTATGTGTTACTACTCCCCTTAGGGCACCTAAAGGTGTCCTGGGTCTTTTAGAATCCTGTAGTCCATGGGTGCTCAACCTGTGGCCCTCCAGCTGTTGCGGAACTACAAGTCCCATGAGGCATTGCAAGCCGCTGACAGTTACAAGCTTGACTCCCAAAGGCAGAAGCATGATGGGAATTGTAGTTTTGTAACAGCTGGAGGGCCACAGGTTGAGCACCCATGCTGTAGTGTATACCACAAAAAAAAAGTTCCCTGAGCCTCTAAAGTGTTCGGGTTTGGCTTGAAGAAAAGGCGGCAACCCTATTTCCAGGTTACTACAGCGGACGTGACGGTGGGACGGGAAGTCCTGGGCGGAGCGGCGGGAGGGGGGGGGAATTTCCCCCCCTCCTGTTCCATGTGATAACGGCTGAGCGGCTGCTAAACCGCATCTGTTGTTATCACCAGAAAGTCGACCGTCCGCTCTACAAAAACGGTCCCGGAGTTCAGCCTGCAGCTGCAGGCATCATCACCCCGGTACAACCCCTTCCTCTAAATGACGTACAGGCACGTCGTTTTCGCGGGAAGTGCCACACCGATCTGAACGGGTGGTGCCATTTAAAAGAATGGGATGCGGCTTGTCATGTCCAAAGTCAAGTCGCACAAGTGTGAATGGAGCCTCAATAACACAACTTTGCCACTTTTTTGAATTTAGGATTTGGAGTGGATGAAGTTAACAGCCATTGACCAAGGCTTGTCAGGACCCATTGAAAAATGCATGAAAACTCATGTATTCTGATGCGTTGCCGCTGAACCTCCCAACGCACTAAAATGAAGGGGAAAAAATGGACATGCTGAGATGAAAGCAGGCGCCGTCGGTTTATGGAGAACCTGGATGCGTGCATTTTAGTGCGTTAAAACACAACGGCACAATGGTCTATTACTACCAGCCGCTGTGTTACAATGCAGCAGCTGGTTGCGTGGTAGGGTTGCCACCTGTCCGGGATCCACCCGGACAGTCCAGGTTTGGAATCCTGTGTCCGGGTTTCAGTCCACCTGAAACCTGGACATATTATTCAGACAGGAATGTGGCTCTTAACAGGCTGTGACAGGAGGGTGAGGGGGGCACTATGTGTGCCCCAATACCATTCTCTTTGGGGTGCCCAAAGGTGTCCCAGGTCTGTTACAATACTATAATGTATACAAAAAAAAAAAAAATGTACTGTGGGGCACTAAAGTGTTCAGGTTTGGCTTGAAGAAAAAGTGGCAACCCTAGTGTGCGGTATCATGCAGTTGTAAGCAGGTGCAGTTAGCTAGTCTGCCACTAGGTGGCTCTGTTCCAGAGTAGTGTCCATTTACAGAAAACCGTGTCATCAGGTGTTAGTAGGGTTGCCACCTTTTCTTCAAGCCAAACTCGAACACTTTAGCGGTGAGGGGCAAATTTTTTTTAAAGGGGGACACTGTTAGTGCAAAGGGGAACTTTGATGTAAGGGAGTTTCTACTCACCAAACCTCCCACTTACATCAGAGTTCCCAGCATTCTCCCTTAACCGCTTGCCGACCAGTGCACAAAGGTATACGTCTGCACAATGGCACGGCTGCGCAAATGGGCGTACTGGTACGTCCCCTTTAAGAAGGGCCATTGTGGGCACGCGTGCCGCATGCTCCGTGACCGCGCCCATGGGACCCGTGGACTCAGTGTCTGCCGGTGTCCCGCGATCGTGTCACAGAGCGGCAGAACGGGGAGATGCCTATATAAACAAGGCATTTCCCCGTTCTCCCTTGTGACAAGACAGAGATCTACCGCTCCCTGTCATCGGGAGCAGTGATCGCTGTCATGTTACTGGAAGCCCACCCCCTCCACAGCTAGAATCACTCCCTAGGACACACTTAACCCCTTGATCGCCCCCTAGTGTTAACCCCTTCCCTGCTAGTGTCATTTATACAGTAATCTGTGCATTTTTATAGCACTGATCGCTGTATAAATGACAATGGTCCCAAAAGAGTGTCAAAAGTGTCCGATGTGTCCGCCATATTGTCGCAGTCATGATAAAAATCGCAGATCGCCGCCATTACTAATAAAAAAAAATTATAAAAAAAAAATGCCATAAATCTATCCCCTATTTTGTAGACGCAAAAACTTTTGCGCAAACCAATCAATATACGCTTATTGCGATTTTTTTTTTACCAAAAATATGTAGAAGAATACATATCGGCCTAAACTGAGGAAAAAACTTGTTTTTTTTTATATTTTTGGGGGATATTTATTATAGCAAAAAGTAAAAAATATTGCTTTCTTTTCAAAATTGTCGCTCTTCTTTTGTTTATAGCGCAAAAAAACAAAAAACGCAGAGATGATCAAATAGCACCAAAAGAAAGCTCTATTTGTAGGAAAAAAAGGACATCAATTTTGTTTGGGTGCAACATCACACGACCGCGCAATTGTTAGTTAAAGCGACGCAGTACCGTATCGCAAAAAGTGCTCTGGTCGGGAAGGGGGTAAAATCTTCCGGGGCTGAAGTGGTTAAATTAGGGTTTCCAAAGCCCCTCTTACATCAGAGCCCACAGGGCACCCCTTACATCAGAGTCCCCCTTACCTTAGTGTACTCACTCACTTGGAGGCAGGAGAGAGACGGGAGGGAGAGTGGGGGCTCAGACATCGACACCTTTCATCCACAATGTATCTGCCGGTTGCTGAGCTTCAAACTTCCAGCCCACACGTCCCCTTCCCGAGGCACAGAACGGGATTGGTGTGTCGGTGGGCAGACAGAGGGGAAGGTGCATGAGAAGGAGGAGCAGATCAAGCCCTCTCTCCTTTCTGTGTATGGGGGTGGGGCCCGTTTGCACACCTATGCACTTGGTGGTTGTGGTACTTGGTGGCTACTTGGGGAGCCACAATCCATTCTGAATATTGTGTCCTGGTTTCAGGTGGTCTGAAACCCGGACACACAATTCAAAACCTGGACCGTCCGGGTGGATCCCGGACAGGTGGCAACCCTAGGTGCTAGGCCCCTTTTAGTAAGAGCCCTCATGTAGTGATGTCATAGGTGAGTCATGCCCATATAGTAGCCAGGCTGGGAGGAGCCCTAGGGCAGTTGGGGCATGGGAGGCAGAGACCCCACCATCAGGCAGATGTAGCCGAGCAAGTGGAGGCTCTGAACAGGGGTAGAGGCCGGCGAGAGGTAGACCCGCAGCCAGAAGCATCACTCTGGTACCATTTCTTTAGAGCTCGGCCGTTATCACAAGCAGCTGGAGGGGACGTCCCCCCAAAACCCCCCCACCCCCCACCCCACACTATCCGGGTCTCCGTCCCACTGGGAGAACAGAGCGACCAGTCGGCACGTCCGCCAGCTGGCCGGAGTCCCGAAAACAAAGCTGGAACCAGCTTCGATCGGGTCTTCGATGTAGTAAACCGGAAGCGTCGTCACAGCGTCACTTCCAGTTTACTCGGCAGCCAACGGCGCCGATTAAACTTTTTTTTTGCGTTTTGAATACTACAGTGGCGCTTTGCAGGCGGTTTTAACCCCTTTTTCGACCACTAGCGGGGGACTGCTAGTGGTCGATTAGCAACCGCTAAAATTACGGTAAACCCGCCCCAGTGTGAAAGATCTCTTATACTTGGCTATGTGTTTTACTTCAAATGACAGTTTGGGTGTCGGCAGTTACATTTTAAAAAATACAATGTAAAATTGACAAGGGACACCAACATAGTTGTATCTTTGATCTTAAAAACTCCAGGATAATGATGTTGTGGTAACTTGCCCAAAAAAAAACCCATAATAATATTATTCTTGATATCACTAGAAAAAAAAAAGCCTTTGAAAATTAGTTTGCAATAACTCCATCAGTATCACCAGCAAAGCAGCTTCATTATTATCCCATTAAAGAAGAAGAGAATTGTGCGCTGCATTTCCAGATTTCATAATTTGCCGCGTCACGAATGTTTCCATTACGAACGCTAGTTTACTAGACGACCGCTTCTGGCTCGTCCTTGCTTCTGAGCATGCGTGTTTGTACTTTGGACTTTTGTTCGACGGACTTGTGTACACACACTCAGAAAATCCGACAACAGACATTTGTCCGCGGAAAACTTTAAAGCCTGCCGATGGAGCGTTCAAACGGTCGGATTTTTCGCCAACAGCCTGACATCACACATTTCCTGGAGGAAAATCCGATCGTGTGTACGAGGCTTTAGGGTGAAATCAATTGATCCCCCACGATTGGCCAAGGCGAATACACCTGGAAAGTAAATTTCGGAGTGACCCGCCTAAACATCAGGGTGCTACAGGAACAACTCTCCGAATCCCGACCCTTCACACCCCCCACATGGAGAAGCCGCGATCCGCACCTTTCACAGCACTGATCTGACCCAATAACGTCTGCAGGTGCTGTAAGATACTTTCTGATTTTTTTTTGCCCATTTTCTATTTATTTAATAATTTGGTAGTTTCTTTGAACGTTAATATTAGAAGCAGGAAATCCCGAGCGAGAGCGTCTTCAGTTAGCCAAGGAAAGCATGTTTAATGAGGAGTGCCAACAAGCCAACATCGCGGCGTGCCACTGTTCTTACAGAGCGAATAGCGGAGACGTCCAGAGCCTGAACTCCGTCTGCACTGAAAACCTCACTGCATCATAACATGCTTAAGGCTACATTCACACCTAGGCGATTTTGAATCGCAGGCGGAATCGCAAAAAAATCTGCCCACCGTTCCAAAATCGCGGCAAAACACAGGACACATTTGCGATGCCATTCTTTCTCAATGGCTCCCCAAACGCGGTGTGATTGCGCTGCGATTAGTCGTGCGACTAAATCGCGCAAACCAAATCCAGAACTTCTTTTGGGTGGCACGCGTCCCCCAATTTTTTTTTTTTGCACGATTTTACGGCAGTTTGTCGCGCGACGGTCGCGGCAAAATCGCACCGCATTTGGGGTGGCATTGGCATTGCAAACGCGTCCTGCATTTTGCTGCGATTTTAATCGCCTAGTTGTGATTGGAGCCTGAATCTGACCTCCAGCCTTCCTTTTAGTCTTGCGCGGTTGTAGCGGCTCCTCTCCTTTACTGAAACGGATTCCTCTGATTTCACCGCACACTGTGAGCTTCTCACAATGCCATGAGCTGGGATAGCTAAAGTGTCATTAAACCCACATCATAAAAAACGATCAGTAAATGGTGTATTATATGCTGTTCATACTCAGTCACTATGAGATTCCTTTTCTGTGTTCTGCAAAAAAAAAAACATGGTTGATCCTGCTGCTCTCTATCTCCCCCTCCAGTCCATGTCCCCAATGCAGCTAGGGATTTTGCAGGCAGTGTTGACAGCTCTGCACATGCTCAGTTTTCAGTGAGTTTCTATGCTTTTTCTTCCTATCACATTGTCAGAAACCATGAAATCAGACCGAGACAGAAGTACAGTCCAATCACACTTGTTTAATAATAAAAGTAAAAGAACAAAACGTAGTCAAAGCATAGCCAGAGTTCAGTAACCCTAACGGATAGTCAGCCAAGCCAGAAGTCAGGGATCAATGTAGTGCAACAGCAAGCAGGATCTGGAGCCAGAAGGGATGTCAGCAAAGCAAGTCTTTAAGCAGGAGTGCAGGAGATGAGTCTCTGTGATGTTGACCAAGGCGAAGGCAGAGATCCTCTGGACTGGACGGCCTAAGTAGGCAGGACTGACGAGCAGGAAATCATCAACAGCTGAGTAACTATGGAGAGATAGGAGCTGGCAATTAGCCGACAGCTGAGCGGCCAGCTCAGAGAAGGAAGGGCTGAGCCCAACCCTGACAGACATCTGAGCAGCCCATGTGACTATAGAGTCACACATGTGGGCGTATACACTGTGGTAAATGACAGCCCACTCCCTCCTTCCTCCTCCTCCATGCCCACTAACCAGCTAAACACAATGGGAGCGAGATATTACATGTAGATTAATGGAAGCTTCACCTCCCTCTTATTCTAAGACACAGGCTGGAGGGGAATGACACAACCTGTGACTGGCAGAAATCCACCCCCACACCATCTTATTTCCACAAAATAATAAATATTTGATTTCAAATATACAATTTATCGCCAAAAGTATTGAGACACCTGCTTTACATGCACACAGTGGCGTATCCAGGGTATGGCACATATGGCAAGTGCCATGGGCGCCATATGAAGGGGATGCTCATGAGTGGCTCTTCTTCCCAGGGCTGGATTATAGATTCTACACACAATTACCAGTCGGCCGCCAGCCGCTATATTGCCTTGCAGTCTTGCCAGACAGCTGAATTATAGGCCCAAGACAGCGAGCCGGCCTGCGGCAGCAGGCGCTACATACATTGCCTTGCAGAGAATGCTGCGCTACATAGGCCCTGTACTAGTGCGCTGAGACTGAGCGGACTCCTCCCCTTAATGTCCCGGGGTGACATGACCTCATCCAGAGGCCGGCCCAAGAGGCTGGTGGGAAAGCAGTGTGGGCCGCGCCGGCGCCACTGCAAGCAGGGAGGAGGAAGCGCCGTACAAGTACAAGAACAAGTAAGCTCCGCCTCTGCATGGGGCTGGGGAAGACGGGCAGATAAGTGCAGCTCAGTGTACTGGCTCTGCCTGAAGAGGGTTAACTGTTTGGGAGGCTTGTCAGGGCCTTCTAGGTCTATCACTACCAGTGCTTATTAGTGCAACTCATCCGTGCCAATGTCACCTATCTGTACCAGTGTCACCTATCTGTACCAGTGTCACCTATCTGTACCAGTGTCACCTATCTACCAGTGTCACCTATCAGAGCCACCTATCAGTGCAGCTCATCAGTTCCACCTATCAGTACCAGTGTCCAGGCCCGGATTGGCCATAGGGCAAACCGGGCAAATGCCCGGTGGGCCGGGGCCGCCGGGCTGCATGTTCATGCTTGCAGGGACAAGGCAGGCTGCTCTTTAAGCCCGCGCCAGTCCCCCGGCCTTTCCGCGGCCGCCCGGCTTCCAATTCAGCTCAGGCTCAGCCATCGGCAACAGGGGGATGGAAACATGAAGGGGGGAGGAGCTAGAGGAGACACCTCTCCATGGCCGCCAGTATAGTTCAGCCGTTCGAGCTGGGGGGCGTGACCACGAAGGGGAGAGGAGTCTGCTGCAGGCGGATCAAAGAGAACGAAGGTAAGTGTGGCGCCCTGTAACCTGAATAGGAGGAGCGGTGGGGGGTGGCTGCATATAGAAGAATTATTCTCTCCATCTTCCTCCCGCAGTCTCTGAATGCCTGCCTCTGCTCCTCTCCCTCTCGCAGGCTGTCAGGTACTGCGGGAGGAAGATGGAGAGAATAATTCTTCTATATGCAGCCACCCCCCACCGCTCCTCCTGTCCTGCTTATCTCTGCTGCCCCCACAGTGTTCTCTACCCCCCACAGTGCTCTCCACCTCCCCCATGCTCTCTGCTGCCCCTCTGTGCCCTCTGCTTCTCTCCATGTGCTCTCCACCTCCCACCCTGTGATATCTACCTCCCCCATGCTCTCCGCTGCCCCCTGTGCCCTCCACCTCTCCCCCAGTGCTATCCAGCCCCCGCTGTGCTCTCCACCTCCCCCCATGCTCTACGCTGCCCCCCTGTGCCCTCCGCCTCTCCCCCTGTGCTCTTCACCTCCCCCATGCTCTCCGCTGCCCCCCCTGCCCTCCACTTCTCCCCCAGTGCTATCCAGCCCCCGCTGTGCTCTCCACCTCCCCCCATGCTCTACGCTGCCCCCCTGTGCGCTCCGCCTCTCCCCCTGTGCTCTTCACCTCCCCCAATGCTCTCCTTTCCCCCCATTGCTCTCCAGCCCCCCCAGTGCTCTCCACCTCCCTTCTGTGCTCTCCACCTCCCCCCATGCTCTATGCTGCCCCCCTGTGCCCTCTGTCTCTCCCCCTGTGCTCTCCACTACCCCCCTGTGCCCTCCGTCTCTCCCCCTGTGCTCTCCACTACCCCCCTGTGCCCTCCGTCTCTCCCCCTGTGCTCTCCACTACCCCCCTGTGCCCTCCGTCTCTCCCCCTGTGCTTTCCACTGCCCCCTGTGATATCCACCTCCCCCATGCTCTCCACTGCCCCCCTGTGCCCTCCACTTCTCCCCCAGTGCTCTCCAGCCCCCCCTGTGCTCTCCACCTCCACCCAGTGCTCTCTAGTCCCCCGTGCTATCCAGCCCCCGTGCTCTCCTCCTCCCTTCTGTGCTCTTAACATCCCCCATGCCCTATGCTGCCCCCCTGTTCCCTCCGCCTCTCCCCCTGTGCTTTTCACCTCCCCCCATGCTCCACGCTGCCCCCCGTGCCCTCTGCCTCTCCCCCTGTGCTCTCCACCTCCCCCTGGGCTCTTCACCTCCCCCCAATGCCCCCAGCCCCCCCAGTGCTCTCTAGCACCCCCCCAGTGCTCTCCAGCCCCCCTGTTCTCTCCACCTCCCTCCTGTGCTCTCCACCTCCCCCATGCTCTCTGATGCCCCCCTGTGCCCTCCACTTCTCCCCCAGTGCTCTCCAGCCCACCCAGTGCCCTCTAGCTCCCCCGTGGTATCTAGCCCCCCTGTCTCTCCTCCTCCCTTCTGTGCTCTCCACATCCCCCATGCTCTATGCTGCCCTCCTGTGTCCTCCGCCTCTCCCCCTGTGCTTTTTCACCTCCTCCCATGCTCTACGCTGCCCCCCTGTGCCCTCTGTCTCTCCTCCTGTGCTCCCCACCTCCCCCATGCTCTATGCTGCCCCCCTGTGCCCTCTGCCTCTCCCCCAGTGCTCTTTAGCCCTCCCAGTGCTCTCCAGCCCCCCTGTGATCTCCACCTCCCCCATGCTCTACGCTGCCCCCCTGTGCCCTACGCCTCTCCCCCAGTGCTCTCCAGCGCCCCCATTGATCTCCGCCTACCCCCTGTGCTCTCCACCTCCTCCCATGCTCTCTGCTGCCCCCCTGTGCCCTCCGCCTCCCCCCAGTGCTCTACAGCCCCCCAGTGATCTCCACCTCCCCCCTGTGCTCTCCACCTCCCCCCTGTGCTCTCCACCCCATGCTCTCCTGCCCTCCCTGTGCTTTACGCCCCACCCTGTGTTTTTGCTTCCCCCTGTGCTCTCCAACCCCCCACCCCCTGTGCTCTCCAGCCCCCCATGCTCTCCGGCCCCCTTGTGCTCTCCTCTTCCTCCCTGTGTTCTCTGCCTCTCCCCCATGCTCTCCCGCCTCCCCCCACAGTGCTCTCCAGCCCCCCTGTGGTCTCGCCCCACCCCCATGTTCTCAAAGTTCTTCCCTGTGCTCTCTGCCCCACCTGCTTTCCCTGTCCCCCTCACCCCCCGCACCTTTGCCGGGTTTCCCCCTCCCCTCTCCTGGGGGATCCGTCAGGATGGAGAGTGGGGAAGGGGCCGGTTAAGATGTCATGGGCTGCTCATTCCAAAATGCCCGGGCCTATTTTTTGTCCCAGTCCGGGCCTGCCAGTGTCACCTATCAGTGCAGCTCATCAGTGCGACCTATCAGTGCCAGTGTCACCTATCAGTGCCACCTACCAGTGCAGCTCATCAGTGCCACCTGTCAGTGCCATTGTCACCTATCATTGCCACTTATTAGTGCAGCTCATCAGTGCCAGTGTCACCTATCAGTGCCACCTATCAGTACCAGTGTCACCTATCAGTGCCACCTATCAGTGCAGCTCATCAGAGCCAGTGCCACCTATCAGTACCAGTGTCACCTATTAGTGCCCGTCAGTGCAGCTCATCAAGCAAGGTCCATAAAGACGTGGATGAACGATTTTGGGGTGGAGGAACTTGACTGGCCTGCACAGAGTCCTGACCTCAACCTGACAGAACACCTTTGAGATGAATTAGAGCAGAGACTGCGAGCCAGGCCTTCTCGTCCAACATCAGCGCCTAACCTCACAAATGCACTTCTGGAAGAATGATCAAACATTCCCATAGACACACTCCTAAACCTTGTGGACGGCCTTCCCAGAAGAGTTGAAGCTGTTATAGCTGCAAAGGGTGGGCCAACTCAATATTGAACCCTACGGACTAAGACCGGGATGAAATTAAAGTTCATGTGCGTGTAAAGGCAGGCGTCCCAATACTTTTGGTAATATAGTGTGTATTTTAACAGAGACCCTCGGGAATAAAATGGCAATCATTGCAATTTTTTTAGGTCATACGGTATTTGCAAAGAGGTTTTCTTTTCTTTTTTAAAGGCAGGTGTCCCAATACTTTTGACAACATAGTGCTTTTATTCTGTTTTTGGGGTTTAATACAACTTTAATTGCTGATGACGGGATGTACTCCGGAGGGATAACTGGGAGCGTCTAATATTACCGGGGGAGGGACGGACTTCACCTCTGTTGGTGGCAGTTATAATACGGAACGGGGGGGGGGGGGGGGATTTATGACCGGCTTCTGAATTAATTTCAGACACTTGTTATGACAGATGCTCGGCCCGCGCAGACATTCGATTCGTATTCTGACATGTCCTTCGCGGGCCACACCTTGCAGCAGGCAACGGAAAAAAAAAAAGGAAAAAAATTCAGCTGATCGAGTTACAGATCGTTTCTCCGCCGTCCGTCTCCAGACCTTGGAGGTGAACTTTTGGAGCGCTGCGTTATCTTGGAGGGTAATAATAGCCCTGAACTAATAGGAAAACTCTCATCTTGGCAAGAGCGTCGACGGCTGAGCACCGCGAGGGACCCCACCACGCCGCCTGCATGTGTGGGAAAACGCAGCCCCGCTGGCGACTAATCCAAGAAACACGCTCTGCCCCCCCCTTGATATTCTCTTCTTATAATCTCAATTAGCATTGCATCAATGCGTACGTTACGTCACTTATCGGTGAGTCGTTCCCGATGGACGGACGGGGGGGCGTTCTCCGATGCATCGCGGTTTCCTCTTGCGGCAGACGCGTGATAAACCGAAAAAAGAGCAAAAGACGAACTTGTAAGAGATTTCATCGGGAGAAGTCGTTCGACGGTTTTGTTGAGGGATCCTTTCCATATTTTTTCTTTCCAGGGAGAATTTGTGCTGTTTGCCGTGAAGAAAATAGCGCAGGGGGAGGGGCTTTATTTTTCTGGTCGCTTCTCTGAAATACAGAATAAGTTCACCGTCTCCGATATCAAACTGCACAGGAAACGCGCCCTTTTTCACGCACCTCGAGAAACGCGCTGCAAACGCGCATCGCTTTTTTTGCGCTGCTGTTAAATGTGAATTGCGCACCAAGCTGCGGGTAGCGGGTGCGCGTTTGCCGTGTGTGTCCTGTCGCGCGACGAACGCACCGATAAAATGCGGTGTGAAACCACGCCGCGCTCCTCTCTAAAAGGACGTACGGGAGTTAGGAGATTGGCCATTTGTCTTGCGTAGGGCGGCCCATTTAAGTGAAGGGGCATTTTTTTTGCCCCTTCAGTACTGTGTGTGTAAGGTCCCTAATGTGGAACTATATTGTCAAAAGTATTGGGACACCTGCCTTTACACGCACACAAACTTTAATGACATCCCAGTCTTAGTCCGTAGGGTTCAATACTGAGTTGGGCCGTGTTAATCTTTTTTTGGGGGGGCGGGCGGCAAACAGTAACACCCTCCCCCTGCCGGTAAGTCGGCGGGCGTGTCTGGTGCACTTACCCCATCTATGCAGTGCTTCACCGGCGGCTTCCCTTGCTCAGCGGTGGCGGCGACGGCTTTCCCTTCTTCTGCTCTCCACGGGCATCAGCGCCTTCCGTTTCCTCCCTCCTCCTCGGCGGCCAGTCGGGAGTCTTTTTTTTTTGCGGGCCAATCGGGAAAAGGGGTCTCAGACCTGCTTCTGATTGGCCGTATTGAGGATCGGTGTTACACCAGTGAATATTCATTCGCTGTTGTAACACCTAGGTGGGCTCCTGGCGCAATGCTCTGCGCTCCGAGCCCACCCTATTTTGAAGCCTAATGGCAGAAAAAGGACGGCTGCACTTAAAAATAACGTCTTTATTGAATAAAACTTAATACATACATCAATCAGAGACACAGGTCCAGGTGAATACTGACGCGTTTCGCACCGTTAAAGGCGCTTAATCGTCGTCAGCTATGATTAAGCACCTTTAACGGTACGAAACGCGTCAGCTCTCATCTGGACCTGTGTCCCTGATGTATGGATTGAGCTTCATTCAATAAAGGCATTTTTTTGGAGTGCGTCCGCTCTTTTTCCATTTTCTAGCCATTTGACTTTGCTGAGACGGCACCATTCATCTCCTACTACTAGGACGGTGTGAACACAAGCGATACCACCTGGAGTGGTAATTACCTTGATTTGCTATTTTGAAGCCTGTTAGAGCCTCTGGCTCTAATCAGGTGCTTAAAGAAACCCCCCACCCCCGCCACTGTAATTCAGGTGTCCCTGAAGAAGACCATAAATGCACAGGTCGAAACGCGTTGGGGTTTTCTACACAGTCAAACATCAAACTATGGAATACTGTGTATAGTTGTATTTGCATCGTTGTACCTTGGAATATTGTATGTACAGCTGGTATCTTTATATATTTTAATTGTAACATGACATTTGAACTTTTTGAATTTTTAATAAAGTAATTTCTACATTCATTCTATTTTGAATCTTGTTATATTGCTGCTAAAAAGCCCCATGGGGGTAACTTTCCTTGCTTGTAGGTTCATGCTATGTTTGAATCTATCCATTAACCATATAGGGGTAGCGCCCAGGCACCCCTAATGGACCGGCAGCCACTGATTGAACCCTACGGACTAAGACTGGGATGCCATTAAAGTTTATGTGCGTGTAAAGGCAGGTGTCCCAATACTTTTGACAATATAGTGTTTGTGCAAAATCAAAGACTAGCACTAACACAGTAGTGTTTTTTTTTTTGTTTTTTTTGTTTTGTTTTTTATTCTGTGAAGGGTTCGGACCCCCTTTCCCCCCTCTTATCTACGCCCCTGTCCACTAATGATTCTAAAATCGAATGGATGTTCTTTTGAACAAAATTCTGCTGGTGTATAGCTTTATACTGACATGTAGTTTTAGTTGTGCTACTGCAGTGATAGCAGCAGGCTTATATGTGTGAGCATCGTTCCCGACTGTCCCTGATTTCGAGGGACTGTCCCCGATTTGAAACAAAGTCCCTCTGTCCCTCATTCCTCCTCATTTTGGTCTGATCTATATAGTTGTATATAAAATGAACTTTTTATCTTTCAAAAAGTGTTTCCCAGTGCTAAACCTTTCATCTAATTTCTAAATTGCTGCATTTATAAATTTCAAAAGCCAATATAAAGGAATAGTAGTGGTAAAAAAAAAAAACACTTGTGGGTTTAACTAATCTTTTTTTCATATAATTCTCCTTTAAGGGGGCGTGGCAGGGGTGTGTCCTATGCCTACACACTTTTGCTAATAGGTTTCCCTCTTTCCAATCTCAAAAAGTTGGGAGGTGTGGTGTGAGTCTGTTCATTTTCCTGTAACATGGTAACAACGTTGTTTGTTCTTAATAGAAATGCCACAGCAGCGTTGCCCCCTAGTGGACAGGGTCGTTTTAGATGATCATGTCACTTTTGATTCCCTGTAATAGTCACATATACTGCGGTGATAGCAGCAGGCTTCTGGGTCCGGTGCTGAGGGGCAGAGGCGGCTCTCTAATTAGGCAAATTAGGCGGTCGCCTAAGGCCTCGCACTCGTAGGGGCCTCACGGCCGCCAAATTTGCCTGTGATCAAACACCCCCGCTGGGACTCTGTGGCCAGCAGGTGCGGGACAGCAAAGGCCTCTAGGTGGCGGCAGTGTCCGGATGACGGCACCCAGCTCCAGGTGCCACCTCTGCAAGACGTGTGGGCAGCATGTCCATGTGGGTCCCTAAGGCAGCTGGGGCTGCTCCTTCAGCCCGCACCACTTACCCAGCCGCCCCACACCTGCCTGGCCGCCTATTGGAGTCAGCAGTCCCCATGACTGTAAAGAGGAAGGACGGAGCTCCAATCTCTTTGATGCTGCCTGGCTGACCCCCACGACTGATGGGAAAGTAAGTGCCCATGCAGCCCCCCCTTGTGCCTGGATAGGAGCAGCAGTGGGGCGACTACATATAGAGAAATTGAGCTTTTCATATTCCTCCATGCAGCCGCTGAATGCTAGCAGGAGGAAGAGGAGGAGAATCAAGCATTCAGCGGCTGCATGGAGGAAGATGAAAAGCTCAATTCCTCTATATGTAGTCGCCCCACTTTTCCTTCCATCCAACTTCTTTTGCTAACCCCCCCTGTGCTCTCCAGCCCCTCCTTGTGCATCCTGACTCCTCCCCCAGTGCTTTCCGCCCCTTATGCCCCCCCACAGTGCTCTCCAGCCCCCCAGTGCTCTCTGCTCCCCCCTGCTCTTTGTCCCCCCCCAGTGCCCTCCAGTCCCTCCATGCTCTCCACCCCTGTTCTTTCTGCCCTCCCAGTGCTCTCCCCATCACTCCCCAGCCTCCACCCTTGTGTTCTCCAGCCTCCACCCCCCAGTGTTCTCTGCTCCCCCCTGCTCTTTGTCCCCCCAGTGCTCTCCAGCTCCTCCGTGCTCTCCACCCCTGTTCTTTCTGGCCTCCCAGTGCTCTCCAGCTCCCCCATCACTCCCCAGCCTCCACCTCTGTGCTCTCCAGCCCCCACCCCAGTTCTCTCCACTCCCCCCAGTGCTCTCCACCCCCCACAGAGCTCTCTAGCCCCTGTGCTCTCCACCCTTGTTCTTTCTGCCCCCCCAGTGCTCTCCGCCCCCCACAGAGCTCTCCAGCCCCGTGCTCTCCACTCCTGTTCTTTCTGCCCCCCCCCCAGTGCTCTCAAGCTCTCCCATTGCTCTCCAGCCCCCACCCCTGTGCTCTCCGCGCTTCAGTGCTCTCCATTCCCCCAGTGCTCTCCAGCTCCCCCAGAATGCTCTCCAGCCCCCCGTGCTCTCCACCCCTGTTCTTTATGCCCCCCCGTGCTCTCAAGTTCCCCCCAGTGCTCTTCGCCCCCCAGTCCTCTTTGCCCCCAGTGCTCTCCGCTCCCCTTAATCTCCGCCCATGTTCTTTTTAGCTCCCCCCAATGCTCTCAAACTCCCCCAGCGCTCTCCACTCCCCACCCCTGTGCTCTCCACTCCCCCAGTGCTCTCCACTTCTCCCTGCTCTTTGCCCCACCCATGTGCTCTCCAACCCGTCAGTGCTCTCCGCTCCCCCTGCTCTTCAGCTCCCGCCCAGTTCTATCGACTCCCCCCAGTTCTCTCTACCACCCCTGTGCTCTTTCCTGGCTCCCCTCACTCCCTGCAGCTCTGCTAGGTTCCCCCCTCCTTTCTCCCGTCGGTTGCTGCAGGGGGTCTGTCAGGATGGAGTGCGGGGAAGGGATGGTATCATGGGCTGCTCAGTCTAAAATGCTGGGCCTATTTTTTTGTCCCAGTAGGGGCCTGGCAAGGAAGATGAGCAGCGAGGGCAGCAAGCGCCAATAGCCTTGGAGGGAGAAGAGCTCTGAAGACCTCCCTGGACAGGCTGACTGGGGCCGGAAAATGAGGACGGGCAGAAGGTGCAGGTGGCCAGGGACGACTTCATCTCACACCAAACAGATCCTCTGGAAGGAGAAAAATACTGTTCCCATCCAGAACGATAACAGACCCTGCCTGCTGCTGGCATGGAAGGTACCGTACTGAGCATCACACACACACCTTCTCACAGACAGGGACTGCAGACTGGGACATGGGGCACAGAAGGGGCTGCAGACAGGGACAGAGCTAGAGATCTCTCTCTCTCTCACCCCTCCCCTCTCTCTCCCCCTCCTCTCTCACTCCCCCCCTCTCTCACTCCCCCTCTCCCCTACCTCTCTCTCCCCTCCCTCTCTCCCCCCCTTCTTTCTCTGCCCCCCTCTTTCTCTCTCTGCCCCCCTCTTTCTCTCTGCCCCCCCTCTTTCTCTCTCTCTCTCCCCCTTCTCTCATTCCCCCTCTCCCCTCCCTCTCTCTGCCCTCTCTCTCTCCCCCCTCTTTCTCTCTCTTCCCCTCTTTCTCTCTCTCTCCCCCGCTCTCATTCCCCCTCTCCCCTCCCTCCCTCTCTCCTCCCTCTCTCTCTCCCCCTCTTCCTCTCTCTCCCCCTCTTTCTCTCTCTCTCTCTTCCCCTCTCTCTCCCTCTCTCTCCCCCTCTCTCTCTCCCCCCTCTCCCCCCCTTTTTATCTCTCTCTACAAACCCTCTCTCTCCCTGGGCTGTGCTGGGATCCCCCCACTCTCCTTCCCCTGTGGATGTAGAATGACTCAGTGACACCCCTCCTCATTCTCCTAAGACATGGGGAATATTCCTAGAGGGGTTGTCACCTTTCTGGGTCCCAGGTGTTTTATTGGCTGCATATTTCTGATGGGTGAGGAGGGTGCCCTGGAAGTGGTGCTGGTGAACTGTGTGCTAGATCCGTGCATCTTCCTGCAGCCATTTTTATTGTTTGAATTATTTTTCCCATTATAGGAGTGAGTGGGGCCTCATGTCTAAGTTTTGCCTAAGGCCTCACAAAGCCCAGAGCCGCCTCTGCTGAGGGGTTTTCCTCACTTGGCACTGCTGCTATTAACCACTTCAGCTCCCAAAGATTTACCCCCCCTTTATGACTAGGCCATTTTTTGCAATACGGCACAGCGTTACTTTAACTGAAATTGCGCGGTCGTGCGGCAATGTACCCAAATTTTTGTCCTTTTTTTTCCCCCACAAATTGGGCTTTCTTTTTGTGGTATTTGATCACCTCTGCAGTTTTTAATTTTTGTGCGCTATAAACAAAAAAAAGACCGAAAATTTTGAAAAAAACCCCCCGATGTTTTACTTTCTGCTATAAAAACAATTTCTTCATCAATTTAGGCCGATACGTATTCTGCTACATATTTTTGGTAACAAAAATCCCAATAAGCGTATATTGTCGGGTTTGCACGAAAAAAACAGTTTTTTTTAAAAAAAAACATGAAACCCCCCCCTTGATGGGTGGGACTTTGGAAGTGACCAAAAAACAATACTTGTATCATATAAAAGAAGTTTATTACAAAATAGTCTATTCAATAAAAATAATTTTCATCCAAAAAGCCTACATGTGTCTGTATATGTATCGTAATCCATACAAATGGTAATGTATACTTTTGTCTTTTACAACTTAAAGTGGAGAAAAAAAAAATAATTAATGTGCATGAAATAAATTAAAAAAAAAAAAAAAACATTTGGAGAAATTTTGTTTTTTTACTCACCTCTTAATGCCTGTTGCTATGTGGTCCCTCGTAATCTGCCTCCTTACTCACCTCGGCTCCTTACATCACTTCCCTCGGCGCCGGAAGGGAGATTGCGATTCGTGCGCTAGCGTTCGTGGGCGCGCGTGCGCTCCGAATTGGCCAGCGGGGGGAGCTAATCAGCGGGATTCGTGCACTAGCATTCGTGGGCACGCGCCCACCCCGATTGGCCAGTGGGGGGAGCTAATCAGCGGGATTCGTGCACTAGCATTCGTGGGCGCGCGCACGCTCTGAATTGGCCAGTGGGGGGAGCCAATCAGCAGGTCCGGCGGACTCAATATCTGCCAGCCGCCCCCCCGTGATCATCCCCTGCAGAGAAAGAACGGGGATCTGCCAAAGTAAACCAGGCAGATCTCAGTTCTGTCCGGGGATGACACTGAGATCTCTGTGTCCCCCCCCCCCCCGTCACACCGCCCCCCATACAGTTAGTAATCACAAACAGGGAACTCATTTAACCCCTTTGAACGCCCCTGATGTTAACCCCTTCCCTGCCAGGGCCAGAACAATGTCAGCGCATGTTTTTAGCACCAATTACTGTATTAGTGTCACCGATTCCCAAAAAAGTGTCAAAAATGTCAGTTAGGTGTCCGCCGCAATGCCGCAGTCCCGCTAAAAATCGCTGATCGGTGCCATTACTAGTAAAAAAATAAATAAATAAAAGAAAATGTCATAAATATATCTCCTGTTTTGTAGACGCGATAACTTTTGCACAAACCAATCAATGTACGCTTATTGGGGTTTTTTTAACATAAAGATGTAGAATATTTATCAGCCTAAACTGATGAATACTTTTTTTTTTTTTAGACTTTTTTTGGATTCGTTTATAGCGCAAAAAAAAAAACCCCCGCAGAGGTGATCACATACCACCAAAAGAAAGCTCTATTTGTGGTAGGGAAAAAAAAGGACATGAATTTTATTTATTATTTACGACGTCGCACGACCACGCAATTGTCAGTTCAAGCAGCGCCGTATCGCAATAAAAGAAAATGGCCTGGTCATGAAGGGGGGTAAATCCTTTCGGGGCTGAAGTGCTTAAGGAGAGAGCAAGGGTGGGGCCGAGCTGTGCCCCTTGTGTGAATGAACAGTGGCTCGGGAGTAAGCCTGCTCTGATGCCCCATAGCAAGCTTCTTTTTATAGGGGCACTAGGCTGGACTTGAGGGGCCTGGAGAACCGGCAGGGGACCCAAGAAGAGGAGGATCAGGGATGCTCTGTGCAAAACCAGGTAAAAATGTTATTAAAAAAAAAATTCTTTTAATATCACTTAAAATAATGGATCTACAGACTTGAGTTTTGGACCCCCAAAGACTGCCGCTATCACTGTAGTAATAGCGACTATTTACAGAGATTTGCAGCTTCCATATGGATCGCTCCGGAAAGCATAGCTCCCAACTGTCCCTGATTTGGAGGGACTGTCCCTGATTAGGAGCAATGTTCCTCTGTCCCTCTTTCCTCCTCATTTGTCCCTCATTTTGGTCTGATCTATATAGTTGTATATAAAATGCACTTTTTATCTTTCAAATAGTGTTTCCCAGTGCTAAACCTTTCATCCAATTGCTAAATTGCAGTGGTAAAAAAAAGGACTTGTGGATTTAATTAACCTTTTTTGGGGGTTAATTCTCCTTTAAGGAGGCGTGGCAGGGGGCGTGTCTTATGCCTACTTACGTTTGCTAGTAGGTGTCCCTCATTGCCATCTCAAAATGTTGGGAGGTATGGGTAAGTGAATCAAGCACAGGGTCTTCATGACTGTGTGAGAGGCGGTATGAAGGCGTAGCCCCCTCTAGTGTGTGCTAGGAGTAGTGTAGGTTTGTTAGCATAGGTACATTTAGTTAGCTCAGGGCTAAGCCTGAGCTTTGAATCTGGGTCAGGGTTCAGGGAGTCAGGGCTGGGTGACTCATCCTGACAGCTCCTTTGGCGCCTCCCCCTGGTCTGGAAGGTTGTAGAAACTTCTAGAGCTAGTGGGTGGCAGCTAGGAGGGGCTGCCTGGAATATTTATGAGGGCCTCTGCCAATCCCCAGTAAACGGCTGGCAGGGGGCAGGATTCCCTCATAAATAGATATGGGCCATGCCAACAGGGGCAGTCTGGTGGAGGATGGAAATATAGTGCCATACCGCCCAACATTTTGAGATAGAAATAAGGGACACCTACTACCAAACATATGTAGGCATAGGACACGCCCCCTGCCACACCCCCTTAAAGGAGAATTAACCAAAAAAAAGGTTAATTAAGTCCACAAGGGCTTTTTTTACCACTACTATTCCTTTATATTGGCTTTTAAAATGTACAAATGCAGCAATGTAGAATTTGGATGAAAGGTTTAGCGCTGGGAAACACTTTTTGATAAAAAATGAATTTTATATACAAATATAGAAATCAGACCCGAAATGAGAGACAAATGAGGAGGAATGAGGGGCAAATCAGGGACAGTCCCTCAAAATCAGGGACAGTTGGGAGCTATTATAGTGCTGTGGAGGCTGTCGGTGACCCGCTGGGTGCCCCCTAGTCTGGAGGGTGACCTTGGGCCGGGGTGCTGGAAGGATCCTGCCATAACACATGGAGGAAGCCCTTCCTGGGGGCATGGGACAGTTAGGCCCTGTCAGCTCCCTTAAGGAGTGAGCCAGCAGGAACCAAGTGTGTGTAGGTGGCTAAAGAAGAGGAGACTGTATATAGCAGGGGTCGGCAACCTACGGCCCGCAGACCGCACCCAGTCCACCGCTAAATGTCCGGCCCTTCAGTACATGTGATGAATTTACATGTACCCGACCCGCGGACGTTTTAACCCTGGTCGGCTTTCTTGGGATAATAACCGCTCTAAGAAGCCGCTCTGCTGTTATCCCAAGGAGCAGGAAGGGAGGCCCAAGCGACCAGCCAGTACATCCACTAGCTGGCCGGAATGAAGCCGGAATCAGCTTTGATCAGGTCTCGGATCTAGTAACCCAGAAGCGATGCCATGACATCACTTCCGGTTTACAGAAGACTTAAAGGGGCTGTAAACCTTTGTGTTTTCTCCCCTAATGCATCCTATGGCCCCCCAGCCCCCCCGTTTTACTTACCTGAGCCCTGGAACTTGACTGCCCAGGGTTCCCGGCTCTTGATTGGATAGATTGATAGCAGTGCAGCCATTGGCTCCCGCTGCTGTCAATCAAATCCAATGACGCGGGTGCCAGGGGCGGGCTGAGTCATACATTCGGCCGGGACGCCAAAAGCTGGACTCGGGAGCTCACCCGCAAGGCACCCTCCTCGGGGAAGTGCTTCTCCGTGGGGGTTATCTGAAGTGGGAAGGAGCCGCGAGAGCCGCCGGGGGACCCCAGCAGAGCAGGTTCGGGGCCACTCTGTGCAAAACGAGCTGCACAGTGGAGGTAACTATGATATGTTTGTTATATTAAACAAAAAAAACGAACCCTTACAATTGTTAGAGTGAGAGCAATAATTCTAGTACAAGACCTCCTCTGATTTTTTAAAGCTTATGGAGATTTTTAAGTACCGTAGCTTGTCGCTGTTCCACGAATGTGCGCAATTTTAAAGCATAGCATGGGGGGGCTGTGTATTATGCAGAGGGGGCTGTGTGATGTGCAGGCGTGGCTGTATAATGTAAAGGGGTCCAGAGGTACGGGGGCTGTGTAACTCCTAGGCTGTAAGCTCTAACGAGCAGGGCCCTCTGATTCCTCCCCTATTGAATTGTATTGTAATTGTACTGTCTGCCCTACTGTTGTAAAGCGCTTCGCAAACTGTTGCCGCTATATGAATCCTGTATAATAATAATAATGTAAAGGGGTCAAGAGGTGTGGGGCTGTGTAATGTAAAGGGGTCCAGAGGTGCGGGGCTGTGTCATGTAAAAGTGTCCAGAGGTGTGGGGTTGTGTAATGTAAAGGGGTCCAGAGGTGTGGGGGCTGTGTAATGTAAAGAGGTCCAGAGGTGCAGGTTGTGTAATGTAAAGGGGTCCAGAGGTGCTTGGCTGTGTAATGTAAAGGGGTCCAGAGGTGTGGGGTTGTGTAATGTAAAGGGGTCCAGAGGTGTGGGTTGTGTAATGTAAAGGGGTCCAGAGGTGCGGGGTTGTGTAATGTAAAGGGGTCCAGAGATGCGGGCCTGTGTATTGTAAAGGGGTCCAGAGTTGCGGGGCTGTGTAATGTAAAGGGGTCCAGAAGTGCGGGGGCTGTGTAATGTAAAGGGGTCCAGATTATTATCCTAATTTATTAGCAGGTGAATGCAGCCCTCCATGCATTCACGTACATTGAATCCAGGCCCTTAAGTGGAAAAGGGTTGCTGACCCCTGGAATATAGAGACTGTACATAGGAAGTTGTCCCTGAAGTTATTGAAGTCAAGTGCGCATCCCATAATTTCTCATCCAAATTGAAACTCCTTAATAAAACATAAAAACAAAGATAGGGACTGTTCTCTGTGTCTGGAGTGCTGCTGAAGATTTGGTGTGCCTGGCTGTGCAGCTCCTACATGCTACAAAGGTAACCGGTTCCAAAAGTATAGTGGTGGCACTTACTGGACATAAGAAACAATCTAATAGGTAGGAGCATGGGAGGATAGTTTGCTGGGAGGAGTACGGAAGATCAGTGGAAGATCTGAAGTCTTCACATAAGTGCTCTCCCTCCCACTCTATTTATCGTCTCTGGATGGTCTGGGTTCAGGTCGTAGCAGATTGTGGCGGTTTGGTCTCGAAGATGGTTTAAGTCTGGTGTTTTGGGGAAAACGGTGGGAACCCACCTTTGGCATGGTGTCCTCAAGTTGGTCCAGTCAACCCATAATAACTGGGTAGCTGAAGACCAGAACTTGTCTGAGATAGTCTCCAAAGCAGTGTTTTTCTTGGATGTGGGTATAACTTAGCTTACTTTTGCCACAGACACAAGGTTTGTGGTATGGTTATATGGTACCTTCGAGAACCTGCAACCTGACATCTATGCATTTCTTTTTTTATCCAGATTTATCACCTTCTGCATTAATCCTCCATGTCCGCCGTGGGGGGAACCTTTGGTGGCTGATATATTTGCTTGGTCATAGAGTCATTGGTAAGCAGTCATGCCCTTTTATTTTGTTTTGCTGTTTTGTTGTATCCATTGTATATGCTGTTTGATATATCATTCAGATGTATATACTTCTTATGACCGTTGATCTATACCCTTTATCTTTATAGATTTATCCTCCTGAAGAAGCGGTCCTACGATCACGGAACTATTGAGGATTGTATACATTTGTGAACATACTCTTTAACCAGTTATCAGTGTTGACGTCTACAAGTATTGTAATACTGTATAGACCTTCCTCTATTGTTTTGATAATTAATGTTGTGATTTATGTTTTTATATGTAAAAAAATATATATTTTATGTTATTCAAACTCTGTGGTTGGTGCCGAGATAGTCCATATTTTTTGGAGGCCATAGTAGACAGCTTAAGCAACTGTCCCTATTTCCCTCCTTCCTCTCCCCCTATATTTACTGTTCTGGATAATGGTACCCTTCAAATTTTAATTGAGCTCTGATAATGATTGAGGCTAATTTATAATCTATGTTTGCTATTCTAACTAAAAAAAATAAAGCTTTAATGTCGCTTTAATGTGTTAAAGCAGGGGTGTCAAACCCAATTTTGATTGTTGGCCGCATCAGCATTATGACGGCCAGTTGTATCTGTAAGACTTGACCAGTAGTCAAGAGTCCCCCACTGTCCCTTACATCACAGTGCGCCCTCTTCACCTTATGCTGCATCTGGGAAGAAGCTGTGGATGGGGGGAGGGGCAAACAAACCTCCCCCCTTCACTCGGACCACTGACACTCGACCAACATCCCAACCCCACCCCGCGGGTGACGATGGACGGTAATGCGGCCTTACCTTAGGAGATGAGGGCCGGGGCTTCTCCTCCCGGCTCCCGGAGGTTCTCCTTCCAGTCGAACAGACAAGCTTTTCCTCCCGGCCGAAGAGGAAGTGGGTCCCCAAGACTCCCTGGCCAATCGGGTCCCAGGATCTGCTTCCTGATTGGCCGGGAGGAGAATCAGGAAGACAATTTTAATTCGCTATTGTCACACAACTGGGTGGGCTCAGGACGCAGTGCTCTGCGCCCCGAGCCCACCCTTTTTTGAAGCCAATTGGAGCCTCAGGCTTTAATCATGTGCTTCCAAAAAAAAAAAAAAAAAACAATTCCGGCGCCCTGCATGTAGATTAGGGGGCCGGGCGCATTGATGGGGGGGGGCGGCACCCCTGCGCCCTGCATGACGGGCCGCAAATGTTCAGCTCCCAGAGTCTACTGAATGCAGAGACTTAAGGCGAAGACATGGGGGTACTGCGGCTGCACGGAGAAGTGCAGGATCTGGTGGAGAAGTTCTGTCCTCTTTGCTGCTGACTGCTGGGACAAGCTGGGGGGCAGAGAAGAGGGAGATGCCGCAGCTGCAGGAAAGGTGTGAGGGCCACATTAAATGGCCTGGATGGGCGCTTTCAGCCATGTGTGTATATGTGTTAAAGCATCTAGGAGATTTTGGGGGGACATATCTTTGGTGAGCATTTGTATAAAAGTGGTTGTATACCTGCAACAGACATTTTTTTTATTAAAAAAAAAAAAAAAACCTGTAGGGCAAAGGCATAATGAGCTAGTATGCACCGCATACTAGCTCATTATGAAATACTCACCTTAGAACGAGGCGTCGGCATCGGACCCCGGTCAACGCCAAGGGAGCTGACATTTCCCCTCGGCGTGTCTTCCGGGTTACCGGCTCCGGCGCTGTGAGTGGCCGGAGCTGCGATTACGTCACTACCGCGCATGAGCGAGGGGGAGTCTTCTTCCCAGCAAGGTCCGGCAGCGTCTGCCGAACCTTCAGCCGGGCCTTCACAGCGCACGAGCCGCTGACGTCAGTGGCTGCATGCAAGGTGAATATCTCCTAAACCGTACAGGTTTAGGAGATACTAATTTTACCTACAGGTGAGCCTTATTTATAGGCTTACCTGTAGGTAAAAATAAAAAAATAGGGTATACGCTTTAAGACAGGGGAATAAGGAAGCGCCACTTTTATTGTTATTAAATATGCTGGTTGGGTACATTTCATGAACGTACGGACGGAGAGATATATTTTGAGCCCATAGAACAATCAGGAATAGCCCATAAATCAAGTGGTTGCACACTTCATTTTGACGTGCTTTTTCGAGTAGGCAGAGAGAAGTTTATTAGAATTGTAAAGTTTTATAAAAGTTTCATCTCCTGTGCTTCCTGCAGGATTTGATTCACAGTCCTCCCCGGGTCTTTGAAGTGCTCTATAATCTCCAGATGGTCGCACCATGGGTTCTCAGGATGGAGGGGTATAGGGGGGGATTGGTTACATCTAAACGCAGGTTATAAAGATAATTTATTGTAACCTCTTCAGTTTAGATACACAGGTAGTAAAAGATGAAGTCAGCCGTGCAAAGATTAATTGTATTATTGCCGATCATGGCTGGAAAGTTATAGAGGGTTGTTGATGTGGGAGAGATCAGTGCAATTCTAATGCTTTCTTAAGGGTCGGTTCACACTGGGGCGACTTGGGATCCGACTTGTACGCCCTCAAGTCGCCCCAAGTCGCCCCAAGTCGCTTTGCATTTAGGTTAACATGGTAGGCAATGGGAGCGTCTTAATTGACACTACTGAAGTCGCTCCGACTTCAGAAAAGACTCCTGTACTACTTCTATCCGACTTGTAGGCGACTTGTACCCATTCAACTCAATGTAAGTCGCCTGCAAGTCGGATCTCTCTGTAAAGTCAAGCGACTTTGCAGAGAAAACCCCTCCCTCCCCCCTCCCTCCCAGAGAGGTGATTGGCCACAGGCGAAGTCGCCTGTCATGGAGGCGACTTCAAGTCGCCTCGTAATTTGCAGAAGTCGCGCTAAAGTCGCGCTGAAGCCGCGTTGAAGTCGCGGTACAAAGTCGCGCTAAAGTCGTGTTGCCCATGTGTGAACCGACCCTAACTGGTTGCTTTAATTAGATTTTTAACCACTTCAATACCGGGCACTTAGACACCTTCCCGCCCAGGCCAATTTTCAGCTTTCAGCGCAGTCGCAGTTTGAATGACAATTGCGCTGTCATGCTTCTCTGTACTCAAACACATTTTTTATCATTTTGTTCCCACACATAGAGCTTTCTTTTGGTGGTATTTGATCACCTCTGCGATTTTTATTTTTTGCGCAACAAATAAAAAAAGACCAGATTTTTTTTTAAAAAAAACAAGTTTTTCTTTGTTTCTGTTAAATTTTTTTGTAAATAAGTACGTTTTCGTCTTCAATGATGGGCACTAATATGGCTGCACTGATAAGGTGGCACTGATGGGCACCGATGAGGTGGCACTGATAGGTGGCACTGATGGGCACTGATAGGTGACACTGGTATGCAGAACTGATGGGCACTCATATGTGGCACTAATAGGCACTCATAGGCCGCACTGATGGGCACTCATAGGCGGCACTGATGGGTACTTATGGGTGGCACTGATGGGTACTTATGGGTGGCACTGATAGGTGGCACGGATGGGCACTGATAGGTGGACACTGATGGGCACAGATGGGCACTGATGAGGTGGCACTGATGGGCACTGATGTGCACTGATAGGTGGCACTGATGGGCACTGATAAGTGGCACTGGTATGCAGTACTGATGGGAACTCATAAGTGGCACTAATGGGCACTCATAGGCGGCACTGATGGGCACTCGTAGGTGGCACTGATGGGTACTTATGGGTGGCACTGATAGGTACTTATGGGTGGCACTGATAAGTGGCACGGATGGGAACTGATAGGTGGACACTGATGGGCACTGATAGGTGGCACTGATGGACACTGATGGGTGGCACTAATGACACTGATGGGTGGCATTGCTGGGCATCCCTTAATTATTCTGTTACATAATGGTGCCAGTAAGTGCCCATATGTGGGCACTGATTGGCACAGATTTGACATTAATTTGCACATGTGGTTGGCCATGGGGTCTGTACCTGGCCATCCACATGTTATGTGCCTCCCTGGTGGTCCTGGCGGCTTCCCTGGTGGTCCACTGTGGGCATCCGAGGGGGAGCTGCACTGATAAACAAACAGGGCAGACCCCCCATGTCAAGAGAGCCATCGCCAATCAGCTCTCCTCTACTCGCATCTGTCAGACGCGAGTGAGGCAAAGACGATCACCGGCTCTTCCTGTTTACATCGTGATCAGCCGTGATTGGACACGGCTGACCACGTGGTAAAGAGCCTCCGCCTGGCCGTCATTCTGCTATAGGCCGGGTTGGAAGTAAATAATGTAGTGACTCCAATTAGGAACCTGAGTTTAGTTTTCTTTTTAAAAAAATATATATATATACAAATGGTCACTCAAGATCTGCAGAGAAGTGTTGGGTTCCAATTTAAAAAAACTGGATTTGAAACACTTTTGGATTGTGTAGAAGGTTTAGAACCTCTGCCAGATTTATCTTGATGGGTAACATGCACAAGAGGCGCTAGATCTTCTATTGTCAATATCAAGGGACCGGACTGTGGATAAGGGGTACCATCGGTCCTCCTGTGTGGGGCCAAGCCCAGCAGGGTGAATCATATTTGGGCTGAGAGGGCGATTGGCAGCTGGAAGCCAGCTTCTTCTCCTCTCCCTACCACCGGCTTACAGCTGCTGCAGAGAGGGCCAGTAATTGCCCCCCCGCCGCCCTACCGATCACCCTCACTCCGCACCATACATTTCTGCCCAGGCCCCCACTTGTGTCCCCACTGCAGTGCTGCCGGCTTCCCTCCTCTCCTTCCTGCTGGGTCTGTGCTTTGTCTCTCTTGCTGAACTGGTAAAGAAATGTGAGGTGGAGAGGTATTTCCAGGTATGTTGCACTATGTTAGGTTCTTATGGGGAAACAACTAAAGAACTGTATGTACAAGTACTTTACTTCAGTAAAAGAAGTTCTGGTTAAGTAGTAAATATCTGGTTTGATTCTTGAAAAGAGAGAGAGAGAGTTGATTCTACAGTAAATACTATTTGGGGGATGAAGTGTAAACCTTCACGTTCACCTTCTGGGTGGTGAAGAGTATTAAGAGCAGGATGGAGGAGGAGATATCTCGGGAGAGGAAGTGGTGGTGTCTGGTGATGGAGGAGATATCTCGGGAGAGGGAGTGGTGGTGTCTGGTGATGGAGGAGATATCTCGGGAGAGGGAGTGGTGGTGTCCGATGATGGATGAGGAGATATCTCGGGAGAGGGAGTGGTGGTGTCCGATGATGGATGAGGAGATATCTCGGGAGAGGGAGTGGTGGTGTCTGGTGATGGAGGAGGAGATATCTCGGGAGAGAGAGTGGTGGTGTCTGGTGATGGAGGAGGAGATATCTCGGGAGAGAGAGTGGTGGTGTCTGGTGATGGAGGAGATATCTCGGGAGAGGGAGTGGTGGTGTCCGATGATGGATGAGGAGATATCTTGGGAGAGGGAGTGGTGGTGTCTGGTGATGGAGGATGAGATATCTCGGGAGAGGGAGTGATGGTGTCCGGTGACGGAGAAGGAGATATCTCGGGAGAGGGAGTGGTGGTGTCTGGTGACGGAGGAGGAGATATCTCGGGAGAGGGAGTGTTGGTGTCCGGTGATGGAGGAGGAGATATCTCGTGAGAGGGAGTGGTGGTGTCCGGTGATGGAGGAGGAGATATCTCGGGAGAAGGAGTGGTGCTGTCCGGTGATGGAGGAGGAGATATCTCGGGAGAGGAAGTGGTGGTGTCCGGTGATGGAGGAGGAGATATCTCGGGAGAGGGAGTGGTGGTGTCCGGTGATGGAGGAGGAGATATCTCGGGAGAGGGAGTGGTGGTGTCTGGTGACGTAGGAGGAGAGATCTCGGGAGAGGGAGTGGTGGTTTCTGGTGATGGAGAAGGAGATATCTTGGGAGAGGGTGTGGTGGTGTCTGGTGATGGAGGAGGAGATATCTCGGGAGAGGGAGTGGTGGTGTCTGGTGACGGAGGAGGAGAGGTCTCGGGAGAGGGAGTGGTGGTGTCTGGTGATGGAGGAGGAGATATCTCGGGAGTGGTGGTTTCTGGTGATGGAGGAGGAGATATCTTGGGAGAGGGAATGGTGGTGTCCGGTGTTGGAGGTGGAGAGATCTCAGGAGAGGGAGTGGTGGTGTCCGGTGATGGAGGAGGAGAGATCTCAGGAGAGGGAGTGGTGGTGTCTGGTGACGGAGGAGGAGAGATCTCGGGAGAGGGAGTGGTGGTGTCCGGTGATGGAGAAGGTGAGATCTCAAGAGAGGGAGTGGTGGTGTCTGGTGATGGAGGAGGAGAGATCTCGGGAGAGGGAGTGGTGGTGTCTGGTGATGGAGGAGGAGAGATCTCGGGAGAGAGAGTGGTGGTGTCTGGTGATGGAATAGGAGATATCTCGGGAGAGGGAGTGGTGGTGCCTGGTGATGGAGGAGGAGATATCTCGGGAGAGAGAGTGGTGGTGTCTGGTGATGGAGGAGATATCTCGGGAGAGGGAGTGGTGGTGTCCAGTGATGGAGGAGGAGATATCTCGGGAGAGGGAGTGGTGGTGTCCAGTGATGGAGGAGGAGATATCTCGGGAGAGGGAGTGGTGGTGTCTGGTGATGGAATAGGAGATATCTCGGGAGAGGGAGTGGTGGTGCCTGGTGATGGAGGAGGAGATATCTCGGAAGAGAGAGTGGTGGTGTCTGGTGATGGAGGAGATATCTCGGGAGAGGGAGTGGTGGTGTCCAGTGATGGAGGAGGAGATATCTCGGGAGAGGGAGTGCTGGTGTCCAGTGATGGAGGAGGAGATATCTCGGGAGAGGGAGTGGTGGTGTCTGGTGATGGAGGAGGAGATATCTCGGGAGAGCTAGTGGTGGTGTCTGGTGATGGAGGAGGAGATATTTCGGGAGAGGGTGTGGTGGTGTCTGGTGATGGAGGAGGAGATATCTCGGGAGAGGGAGTGGTGGTGTCCAGTGATGGAGGAGGAGATATCTCGGGAGAGGGAGTGGTGGTGTCTGGTGATGGAGGAGGAGATATCTCGGGAGAGGGAGTGGTGGTGTCTGGTGATGGAGGAGGAGAAATCTTGGGAGAGGGAATGGTGGTGTCTGGTGATGGAGGAGGAGATATCTCGGGAGAGGGAGTGGTGGTGTCTGGTGATGGAGGAGGAGATATCTCGGGAGAGGGAGTGGTGGTGTCTGGTGATGGAGGAGGGGAGATCTCGGGAGTGGGAGTGGTGGTGTCCGGTGATGGAGGAGGAGATATCTCAGGGGAGGGAGTGGGGGTGTCTGGTGATGGAGGAGGAGAGATCTCAGGAGAGGAAGTGGTGGTGTCTGGTGATGGAGGGGGAGAGATCTCTGGAGAGGGAGTGGTGGTGTCTGGTGATGGAGGAGGAGAGATCTCAGGAGAGGGAGTGGTGGTGTCTGGTGATGGAGGAGGAGAGATCTCAGGAGAGGAAGTGGTGGTGTCTGGTGATGGAGGGGGAGAGATCTCAGGAGAGGGAGTGGTGGTGTCCGGTGTTGGAGGAGGAGAGATCTCAGGAGAGGGAGTGGTGGTGTCCGGTGTTGGGGGAGGAGAGATCTCAGGAGAGGGAGTGGTGGTGTCTGGTGATGGAGGAGGGGAGATCTCGGGAGTGGGAGTGGTGGTGTCCGGTGATGGAGGAGGAGATATCTCAGGGGAGGGAGTGGGGGTGTCTGGTGATGGAGGAGCAGAGATCTCTGGAGAGGGAGTGGTGGTGTCTGGTGATGGAGGAGGAGAGATCTCAGGAGAGGGAGTGGTGGTGTCTGGTGATGGAGGAGGAGAGATCTCAGGAGAGGAAGTGGTGGTGTCTGGTGATGGAGGGGGAGAGATCTCAGGAGAGGGAGTGGTGGTGTCCGGTGTTGGAGGAGGAGAGATCTCAGGAGAGGGAGTGGTGGTGTCCGGTGTTGGGGGAGGAGAGATCTCAGGAGAGGGAGTGGTGGTGTCTGGTGATGGAGGAGGGGAGATCTCGGGAGTGGGAGTGGTGGTGTCCGGTGATGGAGGAGGAGATATCTCAGGGGAGGGAGTGGGGGTGTCTGGTGATGGAGGAGCAGAGATCTCTGGAGAGGGAGTGGTGGTGTCTGGTGATGGAGGAGGAGAGATCTCAGGAGAGGGAGTGGTGGTGTCTGGTGATGGAGGAGGAGAGATCTCAGGAGAGGAAGTGGTGGTGTCTGGTGATGGAGGGGGAGAGATCTCAGGAGAGGGAGTGGTGGTGTCCGGTGATGGAGGAGGAGAGATCTCAGGAGAGGGAGTGGTGGTGTCTGGTGACGGAGGAGGAGAGATCTCGGGAGAGGGAGTGGTGGTGTCCGGTGATGGAGAAGGTGAGATCTCAAGAGAGGGAGTGGTGGTGTCTGGTGATGGAGGAGGAGAGATCTCGGGAGAGGGAGTGGTGGTGTCTGGTGATGGAGGAGGAGAGATCTCGGGAGAGAGAGTGGTGGTGTCTGGTGATGGAATAGGAGATATCTCGGGAGAGGGAGTGGTGGTGCCTGGTGATGGAGGAGGAGATATCTCGGGAGAGAGAGTGGTGGTGTCTGGTGATGGAGGAGATATCTCGGGAGAGGGAGTGGTGGTGTCCAGTGATGGAGGAGGAGATATCTCGGGAGAGGGAGTGGTGGTGTCCAGTGATGGAGGAGGAGATATCTCGGGAGAGGGAGTGGTGGTGTCTGGTGATGGAATAGGAGATATCTCGGGAGAGGGAGTGGTGGTGCCTGGTGATGGAGGAGGAGATATCTCGGGAGAGAGAGTGGTGGTGTCTGGTGATGGAGGAGATATCTCGGGAGAGGGAGTGGTGGTGTCCAGTGATGGAGGAGGAGATATCTCGGGAGAGGGAGTGGTGGTGTCCAGTGATGGAGGAGGAGATATCTCGGGAGAAGGAGTGGTGGTGTCTGGTGATGGAGGAGGAGATATCTCGGGAGAGCTAGTGGTGGTGTCTGGTGATGGAGGAGGAGATATTTCGGGAGAGGGTGTGGTGGTGTCTGGTGATGGAGGAGGAGATATCTCGGGAGAGGGAGTGGTGGTGTCCAGTGATGGAGGAGGAGATATCTCGGGAGAGGGAGTGGTGGTGTCTGGTGATGGAGGAGGAGATATCTCGGGAGAGGGAGTGGTGGTGTCTGGTGATGGAGGAGGAGAAATCTTGGGAGAGGGAATGGTGGTGTCTGGTGATGGAGGAGGAGATATCTCGGGAGAGGGAGTGGTGGTGTCTGGTGATGGAGGAGGAGATATCTCGGGAGAGGGAGTGGTGGTGTCTGGTGATGGAGGAGGGGAGATCTCGGGAGTGGGAGTGGTGGTGTCCGGTGATGGAGGAGGAGATATCTCAGGGGAGGGAGTGGGGGTGTCTGGTGATGGAGGAGGAGAGATCTCAGGAGAGGAAGTGGTGGTGTCTGGTGATGGAGGGGGAGAGATCTCTGGAGAGGGAGTGGTGGTGTCTGGTGATGGAGGAGGAGAGATCTCAGGAGAGGGAGTGGTGGTGTCTGGTGATGGAGGAGGAGAGATCTCAGGAGAGGAAGTGGTGGTGTCTGGTGATGGAGGGGGAGAGATCTCAGGAGAGGGAGTGGTGGTGTCCGGTGTTGGAGGAGGAGAGATCTCAGGAGAGGGAGTGGTGGTGTCCGGTGTTGGGGGAGGAGAGATCTCAGGAGAGGGAGTGGTGGTGTCTGGTGATGGAGGAGGGGAGATCTCGGGAGTGGGAGTGGTGGTGTCCGGTGATGGAGGAGGAGATATCTCAGGGGAGGGAGTGGGGGTGTCTGGTGATGGAGGAGCAGAGATCTCTGGAGAGGGAGTGGTGGTGTCTGGTGATGGAGGAGGAGAGATCTCAGGAGAGGGAGTGCTGGTGTCTGGTGATGGAGGAGGAGAGATCTCAGGAGAGGAAGTGGTGGTGTCTGGTGATGGAGGGGGAGAGATCTCAGGAGAGGGAGTGGTGGTGTCCGGTGTTGGAGGAGGAGAGATCTCAGGAGAGGGAGTGGTGGTGTCTGGTGATGAAGGATGAGATATCTCGGGAGAGGGAGTGGTGGTGTCTGGTGATGGAGCAGGAGAGATCTCGGGAGAGGGAGTGGTGGTGTCCGGTAATGGAGGTTCCATAGGTAGTATGGTGTGGCACATAATATACCCTACTGAGTGGCTGGGTCTGTATTTTAGGACCTATTGCAGAACGAAACAAATCTTAGGGACCTGAAACTGGCGGTGTGCGAGGTCTCGATGCAGTGCGATTCGGGCTGAATTGGTAAAGAAATGTGAGGTGAAGAGCTGGTGGAGGGAAATTAGTGCTCAATGCGGTTCCCCTCAAATGACTCTGTAGTGAATGCTGAGACCGGTGTCACTGGCAGGTGAAAGGAAGTTATCCTTCAGAATGTGGGGCCGGGTAAAGTGGCCCTGAGGGGGAGCAGAACCCATCTGAGTGACAGTAACATTATCAATAGAATGCAGTTCCTCCATTCTAACAGCCCAATCATTGGTATTAGTGGTAAGAATAGTGCCTCATCATTAATGTCAGTGGGAGGAATAGTGCCCCATCATTGGTGTCAGTGGGAGGGGAAATGCCTCATCATTGGTGTCAGTGGGAGGGGAAATCCCCCATCATTGGTGTCAGTGAGAGGGGAAATGCCCCATCATTGGTGTCAGTGAGAGGGGAAATACCCCATCATTGGTGTCAGTGGGAGTGTCAATGGGATAAATAGTGCCCCATCATTGGTGTCAGTGGGAGGAGAAATGTCCCATTATTGATGTCAATGGGAGGAATAGTGCCACATCATTGGTATCAGTGGGAGGAGAAGTGCCCCATTACTGATGTCAATGGGAAGAATAGCGCCCCACTATTTTATTGATGTCAATGGGAGGAATAGTACCCCATCATTGGTGTCAGTGGGAGGGGAAATGCCCCATCATTGGTGTCAGTGGATGTGTCAATGGGAGGAAATAGTGCCCCATCATTGGTGTCAGTGGGAGGGGAAATGCCCCATTATTGATGTCAATAGGAGGAATAGTGCCCCAACATTGGTATCAGTGGGAGGAGAAGTGCCCCATTATTGTTGTCAATGGGAAGAATAGTGCCCCACTATTTTATAGATGTCAATGGGAGGAATAGTACCCCATCATTGGTGTCAGTGGGAGGGGAAATGCCCCATCATTGGTGTCAGTGGGCGTGTCAATGGGAGGAATAGTGCCCCATCACTGGTGTCAGTGGGAGGAGAAATGTCCCATTATTTTTTTTTCCAAGTCAATGTTTATTGTACGTTTAGGTTAAAATACACATTGAAGTACACAATAGTGGTACAAAGTAAGAATGCATTAGGTGAAGAACAGTGTTTAGGAACGGAATATTAGATACATTGACCTTATTTGTTCATTATATAGTATACATTAATAGTGAAGTTTGGTAAAAGTCAACAAAAATCATAAGCTTAAAACATTTAACAAAGCTGAACGCGGGCGGCTAGCCCATCAAAAACGAAATAGAGGATATTTCTAAACGGATACCCCATTAGAAAGGTATGTTGTCATTTCCGAGCTATGACGAGGTAGTCCCTTAAGCTGGTAAAGAGCACAACTAAGGAACGATCAAATGGGGTTCATAGTTTAGTTTGTGGAATTGTCAGTGAACAATAGCCTACTTTCATGTGAAGTAACAGTTACTATCAGGATTGCGGTCACCGGACCACTAGCAATCCCTTGGGATGGTTTATCCAGTAGGTTTAGAAAATAGTTAGGTTAAGGTATGAGATTGGTTGAATGGGGTTCTAATGTGAGCGAGGAGAGGGTCGGAAATGGAAGGTGGTATGACATTTTCCAGGAGCATATAGTAGGCCTATTAAATGTGTATTATTAGTAAAGATGGAGGGGAGAGTGGGATGGGGGGGAAGCGGACAGTATAGAAATAATCTGGACCTCATCTCTCCTGGCTCTAACTGTGCCTAACGGGCCTTTGTGTGCTCCTAAGACATTAGACGGGTGTATTCGTCTGTTCTTTGGAAATGTTGCCAGCAAGACCAGGTAGTTCGGAATTTTGTAGACGTGTCTTTGGATTGATGTATTAACTCCTCCATTTCAGCTATACGCTTGAACCATTCGACAATGGATGGGGGTTTGGAGGATTTCCAGAGGGGAGGGATGCACATTTTTGCGGCATTTAATAGATGTAGCGTTAGGGAATGGTGATAGTCTTTTTTGGGGATAGGGGAATGGTGTAGAAGCATTTGCGCAGGGGTAAGATTGAACTGGTATGCGGTTATGTTAATAATGATGCGTTGGACTTCCTTCCAGAAAGGCTGGATAAGTGGACATGACCACCAAATGTGGAGTAAAGAGCCATCTCCTTCAGAGCACCTCCAACAGTTGGGGGGAATGGTGGGGGAGATTTTATGTAGTCTGGAAGGAGTTTTATACCACCTAGAGAGGACTTTAAAACCGTTTTCTTGTACCGACACGTTTACTGAACCCTTATGAATGTAGGTGTAAATGTTTTCCCAATCTTCTTCTGATAGATGAATTGCAAGATCTCTCTCCCAATTGCGAGAAATGTCCCATTATTGATGTCAATGGGAGCAATAGTGCCCCATCATTGGTGTCAGTGGGAGGAGAAGTGCCTTGAGTCAGTGGGAGGAATAGTGACCCGTCATTGGTATCAGTGGGAGGAGAAGTGCCCCATTATTGGTGTCAATGGGAGGAATAGTGCCCCATTATTGGTGTTGGTGGGAGGAGAAGTGCCTTGTGGCAATGGGAGGACTAGTGCCTCATCATTAGTGTCAGAGGGAGGAGACGTGCCCCATTATTGATGTCAATGGGAGGAATAGTGCCCCAAGGGATGAATAAAGACAAGCAGAGGACCACGACCGGCCCATGGGCTGCAGTGTGGAGATCATTGATCTATTAATATGAAGGTGCCCAAAGTAGACCAACGTTTCTTCCTCCGGGGGAAAGCTGTAAAAACAGGTTCCTTTTCTAATATTCCCGGTTTCCAGGCATTATTCTTCTGGTGAATAATGATATGTTGATGTCATTCCACCTACACGACCTTCACAAAAAAAAGAGAGGCATAATATTGTTATGATTTACACTCCGATCGAATACTAATGACCGCCATCCAATCCTAAATAAATACTAATGACCGCGCATTTGTTTGCCTTGGTGTTCCATTATTTGAGAGTCGTAATGTCATGCTTCATTTTCCACACATCAAACATCTCATCCGGCTGTTTCCATTTAAAAGGAAAAAAATCTTTAAAAAAAAAAAAAAAGGAGCCTAACGGAAAACACGTCTATATATCGTAGTCATCTGTCGATTGACCTCGAGCGCTAATTCTTACATGCTTGAATTTCATGTCGAGCGCTGGTGTCAAGTACATCTTGGCATTATGCGCGTTGCGGAGTTTCGGGGGGGGGGGGAGGTTTTGCAGCGTTAGCCTCTGCGGGGTTCTCTTTGATAATATTTTGGAATTTGTACATGACATCATTTACTCTGAGCCCCAACGCGCCTTGGGGAATTTGTGCTAATCGCCATGCTAATCCCAACAAAAAAAACCAAAAAACACAAAAACCTTCGGCTGCGCCGGAGAGGAGTGAAGTCACAGAGACCAGCGCATATTTTTTTATTTTTTTGGAACTGTTTCTCTAAGGGCACGTCGGGTCAACAACCTGCACACGTGCGCAATTACAGCATCGCGAAAAACCTAAAGTATGCAATAGAAAAAATAAATAAATAAAAACGAAGGCAAAGCGGGAATTGCACTTAATTTTTGTTTGGCTCGGCTGATAATTGAGACGAAGCTCTTGAGTTTGCGATCATTTTTTTTATGTCTTCTTCAATTCGTCCAACGGCTGGAGATGAGACGGGAGATACCGCGCCAGAAGAGCATATCTCAATCATCAAGGTCTCCTCCCCGGTGGAGCGTCTCGCGGGAACCGCCGCAATCACCGTTGTATGAACTATTACACTTGGAGATGAGTTAAAAAGTTGAGCGCCCCCTTGGGTCTCCGTCCACCATGGGCCATTTTATGTGTCAGGAAACAGTTCATCGAGTTTCTGAAATAAACCATTTTTACAAGAAAAAGTCACGGAGAGGTAATGCAAGCGCTATTTAAAAAAAAATACAATAAACAATTTGAAATCCATTCCCTCCTACCCAATCTTTTTTTTTTTTTTTTTGTCTACCCACTTGCCCTATATATATATATTAGGGCTGTGGAAATGAAAGATTAATTCCTCAATTAATCGTTAATTTTTTTGATCGGTACTCACCTCTCCGCCGGCTTCCAGGTCTTCAGGGAGTTCCGTCGGAGATCCGGTGACGTCACGGACATCGACGTCTCCGGACTCCTCCCCCCCTTCCCCAAGTTAAATAGACAGGGGTTGGTGCTGGGTTGGTCTAAGGGGTAGGTGAACCCACATCCCAAGTTAAACTAGCTACGTGGAAATTGATCCTCTTACGGGACTTTAAAGGGAACACCTACTCATAGGTCATAAAGAGTATTGAAGATGTGAGAGTTGTATGATAAAGTGTTTATTAATAGTATAGATCTTTAAATGGATCTGTGGTACATGGGGTAAATATGCAGCATACGTGATACATACAAAAAAATAGCAACACAAAATGCAAAAAATAATTCACAATCATAGAACTCCAATGCACATGGAACACATATGCGGGGAGTACCCGACGCGTTTCGAGATATACTCTTCCTCAGGGGTATCAGATTGAAATCAGCAAACAAAAGGTATGTCTATAAATAAAAAAAAAAAACAGTTATAAACCAATTGTAAGGATGTTGTAATCAATATATATATAAACATAGATGTATAAAGAAAGGCGATGGTTAAGATACGAGTATACAGTATATGTGGAAAAACACGGTAATTACTGATCATGTAGTATTGCTTGGAGGGCATGTGTCTAATGCTGCATCCGTATTAAAAAAAAAAAGAGGATAAAGGGGTCCCCAAGTGCCTCCGTCTGTTAACGAAGGGAAGGGGGGAGGGGCCCGGTGACGTTGATGTCCGTGACGTCACCGGACAGCCTGGACAGTGATGGTAAATATGGATGTTGGTTAACTGGGATCATTCAGTGAGCTAAGTGTAGGCAAATTTGATAACCAAATTTGACAGTCAATATTAGAGCTGGGGAAAAAAAATCGATTTAAATCTTGAATCGAGTTGAGCGGTCAAATCGATTCAAAATTTAAGCAAATCGATTTTTTTTTTCACCGCGCCGGTCCCGAGGAGCTGCGGGCAGGAGTTTTTAGGCCCGGACGCCGCAGACTAGGACTGAAGCCGCGGCCTCGCCTAAAAACTCCTGCCTGCAGCTTCTCGGGACCGGCGCGGTGTCCAAAAAAAAAAAAAAAAAACTCGATTCGAATGGTGAATCGAGTTTCTTTTTAAGAAAATCGCAGATTTTTTTTTTTTTTTTTAGAAAATCGCCCAGCCCTAGTCAATATACTAGATAAGTTTTATGATTAAAGTTAAAATAACTTTCTACGTTTTTCTTAAAGTTTAATAAAGAAATTTACTTACGTCAGTGCTATAGGGCGTACACACGGTCGGACTTTGTTCGGACATTCCGACAACAAAATTCTAGGATTTTTTCCGACGGATGTTGGCTCAAACTTGTTTTGCTTACACACGGTCGCACAAAGTTGTCGGAATTTCCGATGAGGTGGTGTACGTGACAACCACGCGGTCACGTACACCACGTACGACGAGACTAGAAAAGGCCGGTTCAGAACCAAGCGCGGCACCCTTTGGGCTCCTTTTGCTAATCTCGTGTTAGTAAAAGTTTGGTGAGAGACGATTCGCGCTTTTTCAGACTCGTGGCTTTCAGATCGTTTTCTGCCGTTCAGTTTGTGCTTGTGGGTTTGTATCTGCTCTTCAGTGCGTGCAGTCAGTTCGTATCTGAGTTTTCTGTGTGATCTTGCCTGCTCGTTGCTGTTTTTCAGGTCGCTCTTCACAGGCCTTGCTGTTCTTCAGTGCGTTCTGTTACTTCGTTATGAGCAGCCGACCGTTTTCTAGCCATGTTGCGTATGCGTACTCCTCGTAGAGTTCGTGCTGTGCGGGGGCTTGGTGTTGGGGTCCTGACCTTGACACAAGTCCAGTCCATGAACAGGGTGGGGAGGAGTTCATGGACCAAGAATTGGTTGCTTCAGCGTGACCAGTTCTCTCATATGCCTTTGCTCCGTGAGATCCGTGAGAATAATCCTGATGATTTCAGGAACTTTCTCAGGATGACGGACCCCGTATTTCACCATTTGTTGGCTTTGCTGACCCCCTATATCAGCAGGCAGGATACCTGCATGAGGCAAGCCATCACTCCGGAGCAGAGGTTGGTCGCTACCTTGCGGTATTTGGCCACAGGGAGAAGCCTGCAGGACCTCAAGTTCTCGACGGGCATCTCCCCCCAGGCTCTTCTTTGTGGACATTTACTGCTTGTGTTTGTTTTAGCTGACCCTGACAGAAATGTGTGGAGTCCAGAAAATGTCGTGATTGTGTAACCTTACAAAGCACTGTTGGCTGTTATTTACTAAATGCAAAGACACTTTGCACTACAAGTGCACTTGCAACTGCACTGAAACTGCACTTGTAGTGCAAAGAGGATTTGCCCTTAGGAAATTACCCCCATTTTCTCATAAAACAACAATTACATCACCCCAAAAGTGTTGTAGTGTTGAGACAATAAACCACACATTCTTGATGAGCAATCTTTTTAATACCTGCACAATCACATGTGCATTTACCAAAGGTTTTTCTGACAAACCGACATGTTTGTTGTAAAACAATTTTTGTGGTGCCATTATCCAAAATCAAAATGTGCATTTTATAGAAAACAGGCCTGTGTAAAACCCACAAGAAAGACACAAATCTTGATCTTACAAAGTTCACATTTGGTAGAACTGGAAGGCAATATCAGACATGAGTATTTAGGAACTGTGTTTGATATTGCGTTCAGATGGGGGGAAATCACCCCTGGAAAAGCCAAATTTGGAAGATGCACACCAATTTCACAATGTCAACATGTGCTATCTGCCATCACGGGGGATCAAGGGACGTGTTTTGGGGGAGCAAGCCCTTCCTCACCGCTACTTTATAATTGAGGAAGGGGTTGCACCCCCAAAACGCGTCCATTGATCTCCCGTGATGGCAGATAGCACATGTTGGCACACTGTGTGCATCCTCCAAATTTGGCTTTGGGAAAAATCACAAAAACATTTCGCACATTGTAGCACACAAAAGAAGAAAGTGATTTGGAGGGGCTTTAAACTCGCCCCAAAACATCAATGATGTTTTTATATTTTGGAATAACATCATTGATGTTTTGCTTGATGATTTGCAATTGTAAATTACACCCCATGATCTCCCCGATCAGGATCTGGGCACTTTCGGATGTGAAAGGATCTTCATCCACAACCTCACGATCACCTAAAAAGAGAGGAAACCCAAAATAAATTAGGTTTGCCCAAAAATGCCGCCATCCATCTCTTATCGGAGCCTGTGGTCGCAGACACTCACCTGTTGTGGTGACTAGTTCCACCACGTCTTCATCCTCCTGCTCTTCTTGTGTTGGGGGGATTTCCCCTTCTTCCAGAGGTGGGGGGTCTCTGGTCTCCTCGGATGAGGGGTGTCCTCCGAGTCTTTTATCCCCTATGTAAAACAAAAATGGTATAATTAGCACACAGATATTTGATGGCAGAACTATAAAGATGAAACATTGCTTGGAAGTGGGGTACAAAGATCTATTTTAGCAGAGTTCCAAGATGTAGCTTTTTTAGTGTCCTTTGTCAAGCTGCAATACTTTACCTGTTTAGTACAAGCTTCACAGATGTAGCCCCCCCTATAGTATACACTGGAGCACCTGTGTGCCCCCCCTAATAAAAATGGTGTTCTTGTGTCCCACACTAGTGCTCCAGTGTCCAGATGTGAAAACAGCTGCTCAGTGTCCTCTCCTTACACAGAATCTAGTTTGCATTTCATTCTAGTAACAAAGCCATCTACACAACCCAATTCTTTGAAGACAAGTATAGGGCGTCAAAATGGTGGCCAAATGCATATGGGCTAAACAATGGTATTTTATCGTCCGAAATAAAAATGTGTGATCCGAACGAATAATGTGTCCATGAACATGAAAGTTGCCATTTTAAACTGTACAACAGTTCCTAAAAGCACATGGAACGTAATAAACACAAAAAAAATAGGAACACAGGACAACTACTTATTTTTTTGCAGCACTCTCCGGATCTTTCTGTACTGCTCATGTTCTCGTAATTTCAGGTCCGACCACCGCTTCCTGAGCTGATCTTTCGATCGTCGTACCCCGAATTTCCGGTGCAGACTCCTGACCACTTTCGCCATGATCTTGGCCTTTCGGACATTGGGGTTGGGGTAAGCCCCATACTTTCCCTCATAGTCAGCCCTCTTCAGGATGTCCACCATCTCCAACATCTCCCCAAAGGACATATTTGAGTCCTTTAATCTCCTTCTGGATCGGGACGTTTCAGGCTCCAGCCTTTCCTCCTCCTCCTCCTCGTTGCTGTAATTAGCACGATCCTGCTGTCTATCCGCCATGTGCTCTTCCCCCACTGCGCCGAACGAAAAGGGGCGGGGAATAGACTAGAAAGAATGTCAGGGGCGGGCGGAGTTATACGCATGCGCAGTGTGTATAAATCGTAACGCGCGCGTCTTACGTACGATCTGTGAGCGGAGGAAGGAGCATCGGAGCCGCCGATCGTGCTAACGAAGGTAGGATCTAAACTTGGGCCTATACTGCTTCGAAATTGAAGCCTATATTGTAACAAGATTAGGGGAGTTTTGCCTGACATTAGGGTTTGTCTTGTGTTGTGTCTTGCAGAGAAAATGGATGGGTTCAACGACCACAATTTCCTTCCCCTGTTCATTGACAAGTACAGGGAGCTGCCCTGTCTGTGGCAAGTGAGACACCCCCATTATAACCACAAACAGAAGAGGCAGGCAGCGCTGGAGAAACTGCTGGAGTTGGTGAAGCCGGTGGTCCCCACAGCAACCATCCCTTATTTAAAAGCTAAAATTGGTGGCCTGAGGAGCACTTATCTGAGGGAGCGCAAGAAGGTCACAGATTCCCAGAGGTCCGGAGCTGCAGCAGATGACGTTTATGTCCCCAGGCTGTGGTACTATGAGAGACTGCGATTTCTGTCAGACCAGACTGAAGTCAGGGAATCCCTCTCTACTCTTCCTTCCACGCTTCCTTCCACTCCAGCTGAGGCTTCCGATGTCCAACCTGGGCCTTCCAGCCAGGAAGAAGTGGAGGAGCCCAGCTGGAGTCAGGTATAGCATTCTTCTACAGATTTCTGGGCAATAAAGAAATGATGTTTATTAGATGTTATTATTGATCACTAATTGCTGCTTGAAAGTGTTTTACATATCAATAGACAGTAGTGGGCACCCAAAATTGGGACAAGAATGAAAAATGCTGGGCTCAGAAGGATAGTCTGTTATATTTGTTAACATTCAATTTGCAGCAGTGAGGAGGTGAAAATTGTGTGTGATTGATTGAAAAAATACTAAAACTACGTCCATTTTTCATACACAGGAAGACCTCAGCCAGGAGGAGGCTGTGGAATGTGGCAGCCAGGAGGAGGCGGGGATTAGTGGCAGCCAGGAGGGGGTGGGGCTAAGTGTCAGCCAAGAGAAGCCAGGGACCAGTCGCAGCCTGACTGAGTCTCAGGTTCCTCCCCTCCGTCTGCCATACAAAAGGGCCAGGAAGATGGCTCCCAGTCCTGTGCAGGATTCAGCATACAGGCTGATCCAGGAGGCTTCGGCGTCCCTCAGAGCCTTACCCACTCCTGAAGAGGCCTTTGCCTGCATGGCTGCCACCAAATTGCAGGGCATGCAGGAGGGCCAACGCAGGCTCTGTGAGGACCTGGTTTATAAAGTGCTACGTAAGGGGGAGAGTGGGGAACTGACACCCAAGACGGATGTCATTGAGATCGACCATCCTCCTCCTCCTCCTGCTGCCACAACTCCACCACCACAGCCAAAGCCTGGAAGGAAGCGTGGAAGGAAGACCAAAGAGTGATGGCCCTGGGTTCAGTCTGGTCTGACAGAAGATGCAGTCTCTCATATGACCACAGCCTGGGGACACAGATGTCATCTGCTGCTTTCCGGATCTCTGGGACTTCTGGACCAGACTGCCCTCCCTTAGATATGGACTCCTCAGGCCACCAATTTTGCTTTTAAATAATTGATGTCTGCCCTGGGGGTCCCAGGCTTCGCCAATTTCTGCTGTTTCTCCAGCGTTGCCTCCCTCTTTGTTTTTTTATAGTTGTGACCCCTTAATAAAAAATTTTCGGTAAATTCTACTCTCCTGTGTGTGTTTTCATCCAAAAAGGACAGTTTGTTGGTGACGATTCAGGTACATTTCTAAAAACATAAAATGTGAAATTAACAAGGGACAACAACACCAAACAATCTCCTACAGATTAAATAGAACAACATATCAATGGTGTTGTGGGAACTTGTCACAAAAAACACACAAACATTTTCGGGAGTACAAATCAAAATCACCAAAAAAAAAAATTAAAAAAGAGAAACACAAAAAAAGAATCTACATTAAAGTCAAAAAAAAAAAAAATGTTGTCAGATATGAGAAATCTAAATATATTGAGGGAATCCCGATAAATAGTAACGAAATAAGTTTGTGAGAAGTGTGTGTGAATATGAGCATCAAAACTACTTCATTCTTGTCACATTATAAAGAAGAAGAGAGTGCGCTGTATTAAACCATTTTGAACATTGCAGCGTGACGAAAGTGCTGTATCAATTGCGAGCGCTAAGTTTACCAGAACGAGCTGTCCCGTGTCGGAATTTCTTCTGACCATGCGTGCCACTTTGTGCGTCGGAACAGGCCACACACGGTCGGAATTGACGCGATTGGATTTTGTTGTCGGAAAATTTTATCTCCTGCTCTCCAACTTTGTGTGTCGGAAAATCCGATGGAAAATGTCCGATGGAGCCCACACACGGTCGGAATTTCCGACAACACGCTCCAATCGGACATTGTCCATCGGAAAATCCGACCGTGTGTACGGGGCACTACAGTTTGAATTTAAAATGTATTTGTGTGAACTGTGAAGTTAAGTCATGGATTGTGGAAACTAATTAGTGTCGGGTGATTGTATATAGTGTATACCACATTTACCATTGACTAATGCAGAGTTGCAATGCAAGGAGATCAGCTAAAAGTAGTTGGATCTGTATGTGCGCTATAATTGACCGAAATTAGTCGATTAATCGATTTTAAAAAACAGATCGATTAACCGAACACGAACATTTTAATCAGTAACAGCCCTAATATATATATATATATTTTTAGCAGATACCCTAAGGAAAAAAATAACAGTCATTGCAACTTTTTATGTAACACGGTATTTGCGCGGTAATTTTTCAAATGGGTTTTTTGGGGAAAAAAATGATTTTCATGAATAAAAAAAAACAAAAAAAAAACAGTAAGTTAGCCCAATTCTTTTTGTATAATGTGACAGATGATGTTAGGAAGAGTAAATAGATACCTCACATGTCACGCTTTAAAATTGCGCACACTCGTGGTAGTCTACCCCCCTTCATGACCAGGCCATTTTTTTTTTTGCGATACGGCACTGCGTTACACTTCCATACTGCACAAATTCTGACACTTCTCTCCTACCTGCTAGAAAATTACTCAGAAGAACCCCCCAGACATTATATATATATATTTTTAGCAGACACCCTAGGGAATAAAATAGTGGTCATTGCAACTTTTTATGTCGCACGTTATTTGCGCGGTATTTTTTCAAACGCCTTTTTTTGGGGGGAAAAAATCATTTTCGTGAATAAAAAAAAAACAGTAAAGTTAGCCCATTTTTTTTTTTTTGTGTAAAGTGACAGATGATGTTACGCCAAGTAAATAGATATCTCACATGTCACGCTTTAAAATTGCACATACTCGTGGGATGGCGCCAAACTTCAGTACTTCAAAATCTCCATAGGCGACCGCTTCAATTTTTTTTAAAGGTTACCTGTTTAGAGGTACAGAGGAGGTCTAGGGCTAGAATTATTGATCTTGCTCTAACGTTCGCGGTGATACCTCACATGTGTGGTTTGGACGTCGTTTACATATGCGAGCGTGACGTCTGATTTCACTTCTGCGTGCGAGCTCGTGGGGACAGGGGCACTTTAATTATTTTTACATTTTTTTTATTGTTTATTTAAATTTTTTAATTTTTTTTTACACTTTCCCTTTAACAACATTTTTTTTATCACTTTTATTCCTATTTCGAGGAATGTAAACATCCCTTATAATAGGAATGGTGCATGACAGGTCCTCTTTATGGAGAGATGTGAGGTCTATACGACCCCCCCCCCCCCACATCTCTCCTCCAGACTGGAAAGCATCAGATCAAAAAAAATAAAATAATTGATGATCTGATGCTTTTATAGCCGAGATCTCGGCTTTGTTTACTTGTGCGGCCCCTGACGTGACGTCATAACGTCGCGCCAGGGCCTCTCCGAGGATCATAGAGATTGCCGGGGACCATCTGTCCCTCGGAAATCTCTATACCTCTCTTCCGGTGCCGACCAGTTCGTTCTCTGGGGTCCCCGATCGCACTGGAGAGCCCGAAGAAGCACCGGAGGGTGGCGGGAGAAGGGAGGTGACGTCCCCTTCCGTCGCCGCTAAGAACGATAAAGCGGTTGAACATGATCGTTCTTATTGTGCTCAGAATCGCCGGCTCTAAAAAACGATATCTGAATGATGCCTGATGTCCAGACTGAAAGCCGAGGACGTCATATGACGGCCTGCGGTATGGAAGTGGTTAACTGACAATTGCGCGGTCGCGCGACGTTGCACCCAAATAAAACTGACGTCCTTTTTTCCCCCACAAATAGAGCTTTCTTTTGCTGGTATTTGATCACCTCTGCGGTTTTTATTCTTTGCGCTATAAACAAAAAAAAGAGCGACAATTTTGGAAAAAAAAAAATATTTATTAATTTCTGCTATAAAACAAACCCAATTAAAAAAAAAATGTAAAAAAACGAATTTCTTCATAAATTTAGGCCAATATGTATTCTGCTACATGTTTTTGGTAAAAAAATTAAAAAAAAAATGCAATAAGCTTATATTGATTGATTTGCGCAAAAGTTATAGCGTCTACAAACTATGGGATATATTTATGAAATTTTTATTTGTTTTTTACTAATAATGGCGGCGATCAGCTTCTTAAGCAAGAAAATCGGATACCTAACTGACACTTTTGAGACTTTTTTTAGGGACCAGTAACACCAATACAGTGATCAGTGCTGAAAACTATGCACTGTCACTGTACTAACACCGGCTGGGAAGGGGTTAACATCGGGGGGGGGGCGATCAAAGGGTTAAATGTGTGCCTAGCTGGTGATTTGGCATAGTGGGGGGAGGCATGGATCCTAGTCACTGCTTTGCAGGAACACAGGATCCATTCCTTCCCTACTGGCAGAACGGCGATCTACCTTGTTTACATAGGCAGACTGGCATTCTGTCAGTGTACCGAACGATCAGTAAAATCACAGCGGGAGCGATCTGCTGCTGGCGCGCCTTCACGTCCAGTACCCGGAAGTGCAGGATCATTATATATATATATATATAGGATTCTGCGCAGCGCGGGAGCGCCCCGTAGCTGTACGTGTGCTATGGAACGGTCAGCAAGTTGGTAATGAAAGCATTATTTAAAAAAAAAAAAACATCAAAAAACTGTTTGAAATCTCTTCCCTTATCCCCCATTCATCTTTTTTTTTTCTTTTTTCTTTTTTTTTTTTGTCTACAGTGAAAATTTGTTTTTTTTTCCCCCCATAAGGTCTTTCTTTTTTTTTTTTAAATTACACTGTAAAGGGATAATTTGGAAGGAGAAACTTCTCCTTTGCGTCTCTATTATGTGATCAAAAGAAATTAGGTATAGTTAGGGATGGGCGAAATTAAATGTTGTTTTTTTTTATAAAATTTTGTTGAAAATAGTAAGTTTTTGGCCATATTTGGTCATTTTGGCAAAACGTGTCGGGGTCAATAGAGAAGGTGAAATGAAGGTTCTTTGGTGGTTTTTCGGGCTTCTGATTCCTCTGGAACCTCATTTCACCTATCCTGGATGGCCCCTAATTTACATCATTATTTTATTTATTTATTTAGCAAAGCACAAATACAAGCATTATTATTATATATGTATTGATTTGTATTGTAATTGTACTGTCTGCCCTCATGTTGTAAAGTGCTGCGTAAACTGTTGGTGCTATATAAATCCTGTATAATAATAATAATAATAATAATAATATTACAAAATCATCAAACTGGGGGTCTCCATCCTTTCTAGTTTACCGTCCTTCAGACTTTAGGGGGGTCAGACTGTGGCCATTGGAATAAGAAAATGCCCCGATTTCAGTGGGAGTAACCAATGCCTCAATCTTGATTGTCTGAGGAAATAAATAAGTACATAGCTCCTGTGCTCAGCAGGAGGAGGAATAATAGTGCCCCATCATTGGTGTCAGTTGAATGGACAGTTACCCTTTGTTAGTATTAGTAAAAAGCAGGGCTTTTTTTCCAGCGGGAACGTTGGGGAACGCAGTTCCGGCACCTCCACCACTGATTGTATGTAATGGCAAAGGGTGCTGGGCTGTGGTTGGGAGATCTATTGTTGATGGGAGGAATCTACTGTTGAGGGAAGGGTCTATTGTTGTTGGCTGCTGGGGGATATATTGTTGCTGGGAGGGATCTACTGATGAGAGAAGGGGTTTATTGTTGCTGGCTGCTGGAGGGTCTAATTGATGCTGGCTGCTGGGAGATCTGTTGTTGCTGACAGGGGTCTATTGTTACTAGGGTGGATCTGTTGTTACTGGAGGGTCATTTTGTCGTAGGCGGTCTATTGTTGAAAGGGAGGATCTATTATTGAAAGAAGGGTGTATATCTTAATGCTTATTAATAAAATCCATACGAATTGGGGGCGTGGCTAAACAATGGAAGCGTGAGGACGCACAGCCAGGAGCTCTGCACTAGGACGGGCTGAGAATCACCTGTAGAACCGCTCAGACGAGCCAGCTTCTCATGCCAGGGGATCGCAAACACCTGCCGGCCATCGAGGAACGGAGGGGACCCGAGATCTCTCATTATTTCCTGCGGCAGCATCAGCTTTCTTCACCGGCCACACGAAGCAAGATGGCGCCGCCACGAGTCCCGCCGGGAGGTACCGCCGCATCAGCAAGTAAGAAGGGAGCGCAGGTGGAAGCCGCAGCAGTGGAGGAGGATTTTCCCCCTCTCCCCTCCAGGTCACACTCACCCATACAGTCCCCTGCCAACCCCTTCCTGAACACACAATTGCTCTCTGAGAGCACAGGGGGAACGAGCAGCCTCCTAGAGGAATCCCTGAAGGACATAGTCTCAGGCTTACCCACAAAGCAAGACCTTAATGCAATGGCAACCTCCATAGTTAATGCTCTCACAAACGAATTGCATGACCTGAAACGACAGGTAGACACGGTGGAGGAGAGGGTAACTGTATTGGAATCCTCTCAGACGACCACTGATGCACGCATCACTTCCCTTGAGTTGGATCACAAAGTTTTCCGCTGCCATCTTGTGGATGTCCACCTGCGGATCGATGACGGCGAGAAAAGGAGCAGGCGGAACAATCTACGCCTCAGAGGTATCCCGGAGGCCACCATGGGCCCAGATCTCCGTTCTACTGTTGTGGCGATCCTGAACCAGGTTTTAGGTAAGCCACCTACCGCAGACCTGGAGCTGGACAGGGACCCCTCCTACAGTACAGCGGGCCTCGGCAGACCAGGATCCCCCCCGTGATGTTCTGTGCAGGGTGCACTTCTTCACAATCAAGGAAGAGATTCTACGCCTAGCATGGGATGGGGGGGTATTTTGCATTTCAGATTGCTAGATCACAATAAGAGTTGACCTTAATACTTTTGTTTACAGCTGAGTATGGTGGGTCCTAACTAGTTGAGACGTAATTCAGGTTGTGGCAGCATTTACGTTACTAATGTTATTCTCCTTTTTCTAGCCCACTTAACCTTATTTTTACCTCCAATTGCTGCAAATATTTATTTTCCAGGAAAGATGGTGTCCCGGTCTTGATGCATCGGGGGACGGGACGGAGAAAACTCGGGCAGGTTTAACCTATCGGCATCTATGACCTATGTCGGGTCCTTGAGACACAGAGCCCTCCTCCCGATGCAGCAACGCTCTGCGGCTATAACAGACTGGTATTTACATATGATATGTTTATTACATGCTCGCTTGATTATATTTGATGTTAAGTTGGTCCTAACGTTATATTTATTTCTTACGGTTCTCATAGCCCCTGCCTAGTGCATCTCCTAACTCAATGACTTTTTTGTTTAACTTTTGGTCATTGAATTGTTTGATTAAAAAACAATCCTCACTGCCCTGTCCACCCCCATTTAGGGCGGTCACCCGATTGGACTTTTTAATGCTAATCGGGGGTCCAGAGAGTAATTGTATTGCTAGATTGCTTTTCCCATAACCCTCTCCCTCTATCCCCCTCCCCCCCCTCTCCTTGCTTGCTCTCCCCCTTTTCTACCCCTCTTTTGCCCCTTTTTCTCTTTGTCGGTGGTGTTGCCCCCTGGCTGGGTGGGGACTGGGACTGGAGACGATTGCCCACCTCACGCTATTATCCTTGCTTGCCAGTGCGATAATTGACGCTATGGGTCTCCTAAAGGTCACCTCCCTCAATGTACGCGGTCTCAATGTACCAGAAAAGCGCTCCCAGCTACTAACTGATATGCGTAAAGGCAAAACCCAAATAGCTTTTTTACAGGAAACGCACTTCCATGGTGACCGTATTCCTAAATTGACCAATGGAGCATTCCCGACGGCATACCACAGCATATCGCCCATCTCCAAATGCAAGGGGGTCAGCATCCTTGTAGCAAAATCGGTACCGTGGATCTTTGAGGCGCAGCGGGTAGATCCTCAGGGTCGTTTTCTCCTTCTGAAGGGAAGGGTGTCTGATGTGCAGGTCACCTTCGCCAATGTCTACTTCTCCAATGTTGATCACCCACAATTCCTGCCGAAGCTGTTACCTCAGTTACTGGAGTTTTCGGAGGGGGTGCTCGTCTTTGGGGGGGACCTTAACTTTACAATGGATCCCTTACTAGATGCCTCACGCGGCTCGTCCCATCTCTCCTACGCACGCCTCAAGCGAATGAAAGCGGACCTGCATGCTCTACGCTTCATAGATCCTTGGCGTCTGTCACGCCCTCAGGATAGGGACTATACATATTTTTCCCCAGTCCACCACTCTTACTCGAGATTGGACTATTTGCTGATTTCACATAAAGATCTAGCTAGGGTGGTGAATACCTCCATAGATGTAATTTCCTTTTCGGACCATGCACCGATTCATCTGACACTTCGGCTGGGGCCGGTGACTCGGACTCCACCCTCTTGGAGGCTTAATGAAGCCATGCTGCAGTCAGAAGAGATCCGCTCAGAAATACAGGCCAAGTTGCGGGAATACTTCTCTGTCAACGAAGCCTCAATTCCTAACCCTTTAATGGTTTGGGAGGCCCACAAGACAGTTGTAAGGGGCATTTTAATTAGCATAGGTGCCCGCCTTAAACGGGAAAGAACACGCCGCATAGATGAACTCTTCACCCAGATCCGTACCCTAGAGTGTGCCCATAAGGCCAGTCTTGCCCGTTCCACCCACCATGAACTTCTTAAAGCGCGCGAGGTGCTTCGTGCACTTTTGTTTCATAAAACGAAACAAATCTGGCATGGGCACGCCGAACGATGTACGAGTACTCCAATAAACCCGGTTCGCTACTAGCCAGCGCACTGCGTGGTCCCCGTACCAAAACTTACATTTCCCACATCCTGTCATCCTCTGGTCGAAAGATGACTGCATCGTCCGATATCGCAGTAGAGTTCCGATCCTTCTATGAAGGCCTCTACAACCTTGACAGGCCACCACCTGAGGACCCAAATTCTGCTGGGGTATTTACCCCCCGATCCTATATAGCCTCGTCGGGTATGCCCTCACTTCCGACTGCGGTTCAGGAAGAATTAGAGGAACCCATCACTTTGGCGGAGTTGGGTGTGGCACTGGCAAATTCGAAGCCCAGGAAAGCCCCAGGCCCGGATGGTTTTACTATAAGGCGTACCGGCGTACTATAAGACATTCTTTGAGACGCTTTCTAAACCCTTGATATCTGCACTTAACTCGATCACAGAAGGCAATTCTTTTCCCATTGACACTTTAAGAGCTTGCATTTCCCTTATCCCCAAAGAGGGGAAGGATCCATTGCGGTGTGGAAGCTATCGGCCGATAGCTCTCCTGAACACTGATCTGAAACTGTTTGCCAAGATACTGGCCAATAGGATAATTCTGCATATACCGAGCCTGATCCATAAGGACCAAGCAGGTTTTGTGCCGCAGCGAGAACCCCGTGATAACACCATCAGGGTAATAAATTTAATCCATGCAGCCAGGACATCACGGCGACCCCTTCTCTTGCTGTCTACAGACGCGGAGAAGGCCTTCGACCGTGTAGATTGGTCCTTTATACAGGCCACCCTGGAGCACATCGGTCTTCGCTCATCAATGCTCAGCTGGATATTAACCCTCTACTCCCATCCTACAGCTGCAGTTAAGGTCAACGAGACAAGGTCGAGCTACTTTACCATACGCAACGGTACCCGACAGGGTTGTTCTCTGTCTCCGCTAATCTTTATACTCACGTTGGAGCCCTTCCTTTGCAGGATAAGGGCGAACTCGGGCATTATCGGTTATCACAAATCCTCCGGGCACATAAAGTGGCCGCTTTCGCGGACGACTTCATCTTTTTCCTGGCAGACCCACTTGCCTCACTTCCTACTTTACTTCACTCCCTCCGAGTCTATGGGGCTCTCTCCCTGTTCCAAATTAATTTAACAAAATCCTCTTTACTTAACATTACGGTGGGCACAGACATAGTACGCCGTCTGCGCGCGGAATACCAGTTACATTGGTCAACCGATACTATCCCATATCTGGGAGTTGACATTACCCCTGACCCTGCTAATCTATACCAGGCGAATTTCGCTCCTCTACTTCTTCGTCTCAAAACGGATCTGCTTCACTGGCACTCCCTAACCCTAACATGGTTTGGTCGATGTAATGCCATCAAGATGACCGCCTTGCCAAGGGTGCTTTATCTACTACAGGCCCTCCCCATTCGCCTCCCCCCCTCCTTTCTTCAAGCGAATCAATTCGATGTTCCGCGACTTTGTCTGGTCACACCGAAAACCACGTATTAAATTGCAACTTCTCCACATGGCAAAACATAAAGGTGGGGTTGGCCTTCCCGATGTGAAAGCTTACTATAGGGCAACACACCTCACCATGGTGGTTGACTGGCACTGTCATGCGGAGGCAAAGCAGTGGGTGGCAATGGAGTTAGAGGACTCTGAGGGCACGGCCAAGAGCTGGCCATGTTAAACCACAAAAACTATGCGCTTAGGACATAAAGCAGAAATGGGGGAGAGTGGAGGAAGGGGGGGGGGGGAGACAAAGTGAGATAGGGGGGAAGGGGGGAGAGAGAGAAGAAGAGAAGAAAAACAGAAGGTATGCTGCCTCCCCAGGTATAGCCCTCAAAGAGAGCTTGCATATGTAAGATATTTGTTGGGGGTATGGCGCTCCCTTTTGAGCTGTGCAAAGTAGAATAACTTGAACAGTGACTGTATCAGTAAATAATTAATGACAAAAACAAAAACGGTGAGAACTGTGAAATTCTATGGGTGAAACTCCTATAAATCATATGTGGAAGTGTAGATATACGTATTAGCAAACCTTAATTCTTGCATATACCTCCATGTTGTGATAAATATAAAAAATATATAAAATGTTTGATATACAGTGCTGCTGCTAGGCAGCTAATTAAGATGCCAACTCCTGTACAGAGTACGTGACATGTATGTATGTACCAGCGCAAAAGCAAACATATACCAGTGCAATATATACAATGTGCCAGTGCAGTCCCGCACCCTGTATATATCTGACCGTGCACTCCACCTATTAAATCTATGCAATGTAGTGCAATCGAGTCCCGCAAGACTCTAAATGGCTGGTGCACAGGCAAGTATATAGCGATGCAATATGTGTATATAATGTGACATTACAATCCCACACTTAAGTGTATATACAACCAACAGTCCAACTAGTATCGTTCAATAAAGTGCAATATATGCAATCAAGTCCAGCAAGATTCTAGATGTCATCAAAGCTGAAAATTAAGCAAAAAGAACCAGAAACAGAGAGAGAGAGGGTCTGTTCCAGTTCATGCATCCCAATCTTGAAAGGCAGCAAGTACAGTTCCAGCAGCTGAGTGACTTTTGGTGCCCACAGTGGTAATTCGTGACTTCTGTGCTCCCCTTTGGCTCCTCACTCACCAGCTTCCACTACCCCTGCAGGGGTGATAGGCAATCTAGGGTCCTGGAACCTTCCTCTTATTCGGTGTCTCGTGGTGGAATGCCTCTACGATGGAATGCCTCTCTCCCAGGAGTTCCGGGTCCCCACTTCATGCGATATCCAGGATAGGGGTCAACAGCTATGCCCTCAAGGAAAGAGATGCCACCTCATAGTGTAGTACGATAAAAGCTTTATTCCCATAAAAATCAAAAACCATAAAACCATAAAAACTCCCCTCTCGGGGAAAAAACAGCTTGCTACACTATGGGTGAAGTTTGAGAACCAGGAAGTATGTCCCGCAGCGTGCAGCGTGCGGTCCAGCTGCGTTCCAGGCTCTCTTACTCCGTACCCGGAAATGACGTAAGTACGTCATTTCCGGGTACGGAGTAAGAGAGCCTGGAACGCAGCTGGACCGCACGCCGCACGCTGCGGGACATACTTCCTGGTTCTCAAACTTCACCCATAGTGTAGCAAGCTGTTTTTTCCCCGAGAGGGGAGTTTTTATGGTTTTATGGTTTTTGATTTTTATGGGAATAAAGCTTTTATCGTACTACACTATGAGGTGGCATCTCTTTCCTTGAGGGCATAGCTGTTGACCCCTATCCTGGATATCGCATGAAGTGGGGACCCGGAACTCCTGGGAGAGAGGCATTCCATCGTAGAGGCATTCCACCACGAGACACCGAATAAGAGGAAGGTTCCAGGACCCTAGATTGCCTATCACCCCTGCAGGGGTAGTGGAAGCTGGTGAGTGAGGAGCCAAAGGGGAGCACAGAAGTCACGAATTACCACTGTGGGCACCAAAAGTCACTCAGCTGCTGGAACTGTACTTGCTGCCTTTCAAGATTGGGATGCATGAACTGGAACAGACCCTCTCTCTCTCTGTTTCTGGTTCTTTTTGCTTAATTTTCAGCTTTGATGACATCTAGAATCTTGCTGGACTTGATTGCATATATTGCACTTTATTGAACGATACTAGTTGGACTGTTGGTTGTATATACACTTAAGTGTGGGATTGTAATGTCACATTATATACACATATTGCATCGCTATATACTTGCCTGTGCACCAGCCATTTAGAGTCTTGCGGGACTCGATTGCACTACATTGCATAGATTTAATAGGTGGAGTGCACGGTCAGATATATACAGGGTGCGGGACTGCACTGGCACATTGTATATATTGCACTGGTATATGTTTGCTTTTGCGCTGGTACATACATACATGTCACGTACTCTGTACAGGAGTTGGCATCTTAATTAGCTGCCTAGCAGCAGCACTGTATATCAAACATTTTATATATTTTTTATATTTATCACAACATGGAGGTATATGCAAGAATTAAGGTTTGCTAATACGTATATCTACACTTCCACATATGATTTATAGGAGTTTCACCCATAGAATTTCACAGTTCTCACCGTTTTTGTTTTTGTCATTAATTATTTACTGATACAGTCACTGTTCAAGTTATTCTACTTTGCACAGCTCAAAAGGGAGCGCCATACCCCCAACAAATATCTTACAAGAGCTGGCCATGGATCACCAATCCCATACCGAAGACCATCGTCGCTCACCCCACTCTAGGAAGCACAATTCAGGTGGCGAGAGACGCCTTCCGACACTCCTCGGTATCTCCAATACCTTCACCTATGGTGCCAATCCCGGGCAACCCTGATTTTCTACCCGGTTGCCGGGGTCCTGTATTCCGTCATCTGACGACGGAGGGCAGGTGGCCACACCTCCACGACTTCCTAGGTCCGACTGGTCAGCTCACGGCGGACGCCGGGATGGCAGGTTCCGATCCTCCATTGGACTTTTTGAGCGGCCTCCAACTTCGCAATTTCCTACACCGATGTGCACGGACTCCGGGTATATCGCGCCAGCTTACAGAGCTGGAACAAATCTGCCACCGCAAAGAACCAACCCGCCATTGTCTATCGTTGATATACTCCTCTCTGTTATCACCAACAGAAGGATTCGTGCCCCCCTTTCTCTCTAAGTGGGAGGAAGAACTAGGTGTGCAATTCACTGAACCACAAAGGGAAAAGATTCTACATTTTGCCCAGAAATCATCCCTGGCCACCAGGGTTCAAGAGACATGCTATAAAATTGTGACTCGCTGGTACAGGGTGCCTTCTACTCTGCACCATTTTTTCCCGCAAGTTTCTAGCATATGTTGGCGGTGTGGGGTGGGAGAGGGAACGATACTCCATATTTTCTGGGACTGTCCCAAAATCAAACCCTACTGGCTGGAGGTGGCACGCACAATTGGACACTTGACCGGTGTTGCTTTGGAGGGAGACCCTGGGGCCTGCTTGCTGCATCTCTCTAGATGACCAATCAAGAAATATAAAGCCTCTCTAACCATCCAATTATTGAATGCCGCCAAGGCATGTATACCCTTATGCTGGAGATCGGAGTCCCCACCAACAAAAACACAGTGGTATGCCAAGGTGAACGAAATTCGAAATATGGAAGATCTAACCGCCACACTATACGGCAGGGAGGAGGCCTTTCGGGAGACTTGGCGACCTTGGCAACACTATATCTATTCTGAATCGTACCTCCAAGAGGTAGCACAGGCTGAATGATTCCGGGACCCGGGCTACCTGCCTGGCCGGGGGGCACCACTGCTGCTTCTTCTTCTTCTTCTCTTTTGCTTCCCCTTTCTTCCTCTCTCTCTGCCTTCCCTCTTCTGTTTCCCCTTCAATCCCCTCCAGTTGTGGGGAAAGTTTAGTCATACTGAGAATATCCTGATATATATTACCTGGCTGTGCATCCCACGACTCGACCCAGCTGGTTTCTTGGGGGGCATTCCTTCCAGCCAGCTGGGACATTTTAATTTTAGTATCACTGGTTAGTCTCGGTTGCTATACAGACTCAAATGGGTTATTAAGATGACACTTAGGAAGTTTTTCTTAGGTTGGGTTCTTAGACTGCTCCACCGCAAGGTTTAAACCCTCCATGCACTACGCTGAACACATAATTGAGGGGCATGTTTGTTTGTCACTTCTGATTTGGTATCTAACCCTCTATGTGACATGTTTATGATTCAATCATCTCTGTATATGCTGTCATTTGTTATATCTTTCTTGTTAATTAACATGTGATGTCTTTGGAAGAAATAAAAGAATTACAAAAAAAATCCATACGAATTACTTAGCACCGCAAAATTATACTTTGTTATGTATTCTCTAAAAAGGTCCCTACAGGAAGGTGGGTAGAGGATGGAACCAAGGGACGGTGCTCAGAGGATGGATAGGGGGCAAAGACAAGGGGTGACTTGAAAGGGGGAGTTCCTGAATCTATTCTCTGAGAAAAAAAGCCCTGGTAAAAAGAATAGTGCCCCATAAATGCTGTTAATGGAAGGAATAAGTGCCCCATCATTGGTATCAGTGGGAGGAATAGTGTCCCATCATTGGTGTCAGTGGGAGGGATAATGCCCCATTGTTGGTGTCAGTGGGAGGAATAGTGCCCCATCATTGGTGTGAGTGGGAGGAATAGTGACCCATCATTGGTATCAGTGGGAGGAATAGTGCCCCATCATTGGTGTCAGTGGGAGGGATAATGCCCCATTGTTGGTGTCAGTGGAAGGAATAGTGCCCCATCATTGGTGTGAGTGGGAGGAATAGTGACCCATCATTGGTATCAGTGGGAGGAATAGTGCCCCATCATTGGTGTCAGTGGGAGAAATAGTGACCCATCATTGGTATCAGTGGGAGGAATAGTGCCCCATCATTGGTGTCATTGGGAGGGATAATGCCCCATTGTTGGTGTCAGTAGGAGGAATAGTGACCCATCATTGGTGTCAGTGGGAGGAATAGTGACCCATCATTGGTATCAGTGGGAGAAATAGTGACCCATCATTGGTGTCAGTGGGAGGAATAGTGCCCCATCATTGGTGTCAGTGGGAGGAATAGTGCCCCACCCATCATTGGAGCACAGGTGTGTCAGGAGGAGGCTGTCTGTCTGGAGCTGCTGCAGATCCGTGTGAGAGGGGACTGGTGAGGAAATCTATCCCAGCTCTCCTGGCCCCTTTCTGGGGAAGCCATGGAGGCCAGCAGGGCCTCTCCTGCTGGAAGCTCTCAGCCATCTCCTGGGCCATCGGGTGACATGCCTTCCTCTGTACAAACCATGGCTTGTGATCTTTCTGCCCCTGGTAAGGATGAAGGCTCAGAGGCAATTCAGGAGCGAGTGGTGGCCGGGATTAAAGCCCTGAATAGAGAAAGAGACAAGCTCTATAAACTGAGAGCGGAGCTGAAGCGCCTGAGAAGGCAGCGTGAGGGCTTGCACAGCCAGAAACGAGGGTCCATGGATCCGTAGATCCAACTGGCCAAGGTCCGGGTGGAACATCAGGAGACCATTGTGTCCATCATGGAAGGAAGAGATGGGCCATTTAAGGAAAAGTTTTACAATGATAAAAGGTTTGCGAGGATGACAAAGATGGAGGTGGAGGAGGAGACCCCCAGTTCTGACCCCCTGCCCCTCAGGTAGAGGTAAGCAGCCCCATGCCTTCCCAGGACTCAGGAGGCATGCTCAGGGCCATCCAGGTAATGGAGTCTCCTGTGCGGGGGGATCAGCTGGCGTTTGGTGATGAGAAGATAACTGATAATGTGCCTGATAATGTCAAGCCCCAAGCAGGGGATGAATCTGTTTTTGTGTCATCTAACACCATGAGCAATGTTGAAAGTGTGCCCAGTGACAATCAAGTTTCTAATGCTATGTGTAGCGATGTTGTACCTGATAATGCTGCAGCGCAGCAAGAGCTGCATTTAAAAAATGACTTTTCTGAAAAGGAACTACCGGTGTCAGCAGAGCCTATTAACTCTCCTTTGGCTGAGTCTAAAGATGTTTGCCCCACAGCTACTGGAGACTCTACAGTGCAGCATCAGGAGACAGCTGGTATTGCAGCAACTGTGACTATTCCTGATGGGAAATTGAACGTGTGTGTGTCTGACAGCAATTGTACAAGTGTGATGGACAATCGTCCCAGCTCAGTCCAAGCAAATAATAATAATGAACAGACTACTGTGACTTCAGTGTGGGGCCTTGGCCCTGATAAACCCACGTTTGCTCAGGTGGTACGCTCTGCTCCTGGTGGCTCCGCCCCCAAGCGGGGTTTCCCCCTGCAGCCTACCACTTTGGGCACCCCAGGATCTGGTCTTGGGTCTCTGGCTTCTGCTGGGGGTCCGAGAAGAAATGTGGTAATTCTCAAATGGGAAGGTGGTGCGATCCCTCCAGCACGGCGTGCAGTGGTGGATTTGATTTTGGAGATGGGTTTTGGGGCAAATGACCTGTATGCTCTAATACATGTTGCTGGGACACGGGATTATACCATTAGTTTCACCAGGCCAGAGGGTCTTGACCTGTTCTGGGAGCGATATGAGGCTCGGTGCAGGTCAAGACCTGAATGGGAAGGTCTGGCCCCAGTTGCGGTTTCGCAAAGGTCAACGGTGAAAAAGATCACCATCATACTCACCAATGAGAGTGTTTCTGCCCGGGACCTAGAGGTCTGGTTAAGGAACTATGGTGAGGTTTTGACTAAGCCCAGCAAAATCCTTGATGAACGTAACATCTGGACTGGGGGTTGGTCGGTTACAGTCAGGTTGGCCAGGGATGGGAATGTTGTCCGTCACCTGCCCTCCTCAGCTTTTATAGGGAGGGATAGGATGACTATTTTCTACCCTGGTCAGCCGAAGCTGTGTCACCGCTGTGGAGAAAAGGGGCATTTGAGCTCTTCCTGTTCAGCCTTGATATGTTCAGTGTGTCGGGGTCAGGGTCATATGGCCAAGGACTGCACCGAGATGATCAGGTGCAACCTGTGCCTGCGCCTTGGCCACCCCTACAGCAGATGTCCTGAAGCCTGGCACAATATGGAGAAGGAGGTAATTGATGACATGTCAAGGCTGGACGGGATGGAGGGTGATGCCCCTGGTGTACCATCCTCCTCTGCGGTGACTGACTCCCCTGGTCCTGCTCAGGGTCCCTCCCCAGTTCCTGTGGCCACCCCTCCTGTGTCTGTAAGTATTCCTTCTGTATCTGTCTCTGTGTCCCCCCAGCCTACTGTACCCTCTCCTCATGTGTCAGAACCTTCCAAGTCTGTGCCCCCGAGTCAGTTACCCCCCAGGAGTCTACCCCTCCTAAGACAGATTCAAAGGGAGCAACCCCCCCACCAGGAGTGGTAGTGGGTATTAAAAAGGTCGCTTCTGCCTCTCTAAAGGAGTCTTCTGTAAAGACTTCAAAGAAAAAAACAGGAGATAAGGGCATCTCTGAAGCTGACCTGCAGTACCTGGAGGAGAGAAGGAAGGTTGGGAAGCGGAAGAAGCAGGTGATGAGGACGGAACAGGCTCCAGTGCCTGTCTCCAACCGTTATAGGTCCTCTAAGTGGGAGATTTCCTCATCTGGAGCTTCTTCGGAGCGAAGTTCTGATTCTGAGATGGAGTTTGAGGCGGCCTCAAGAAAGAGAGAGGCTTCTGGTGATGAGCAGCAGAGGGGAGCTAAGAAGCAATCCACCCAATAACCCAAATGGCGGTTCCCCCTCCGTTAAAAGTGGTGACAATAAATGTCGCCAGCATTAAGTCAGTAAGAGCTCGTTCTATGGCCTTCTTTTTGTTCAGCCAATTAGATGCTGAAATTTTATTTTTGCAAGAGACTAGGCTCACCTCCTTGGCAGATATTCATATGGCCAAGAGAGAGTGGAGGTATGGTCCATCTTACTGGTCTCTTGCGGCCGAGCCTTACGGCGGTGTGGCGGTGTTGTTTAAAACCGGCATGGTAACTGTCCGGTGGGTTATTGAGGTGGAGATTGGGAGATGTATGGTCTTAGACGTCCTTGTGGGAGGGCAGGACCTGCGCCTAATTAATGTCTATGGGCCGCACACAAAGTGGGACAGGAAATGCCTTTTTACAAGAATCAAGCCATTTCTTTTTACATCCCGGCAAGTGGTCTTTGGAGGTGACTTTAATACAGTAACTAGGCCCAAGGACAGGAAGGACTTCAAGGATAGGCTGGGATATGATAGCGTTTTTTTAAATAGTATGGTTAGGGATGCTGGTCTTGTGGATGTGCACATTAAGCACCTCCCGGATGACACTGGGTTCACCTTTCATCGAGGTAATAGTCAGAGTAGAATTGATAGGTTTTTTTTGAAGGAGACCTCTGCTTTCTCACCCCCAGTGGTGCAGGCAGTAGAGTTCTCTGATCACTGTATGCTATCTGTGGTCCTGAATGCTTCAGACGCCCCTCAGAGGGGTAAGGGCATCTGGAGATTGAATTTGACTCTACTCAAGGAAGAACATGTTAGACAATCCTTTGAGGAATTCTTTCAGGCACAGGTGACCATCCTGGACTTTTGTAGCAGCAAGGCTGAGTGGTGGGAGCTGACCAAAAAGAGGATCGCTGGATTCTTCAGGAGCCTAGCCAATAGAAAGCAGTTTAATAAATACATGACCTAGCAACGTTTACGGAGGAAGCTGGATATTCTTGTCTCGAGAGGTGGAGATCCTGGGGAAATCTCCGAAGTGAAACTCCTTCTCAGGAAGTGTCAATATGACCGGCATGCCTCTTTGGTTCTGGAGAGGGACTATGGGAAGTACCACTCGCCTGACCCTTACCAGAACTGCAAACAAGGTGTAGCTGTTAAAACGGTCGTTGGCCTTAAAGACAGTACAGGTTCCTTGACAAAGTCCAGGTCAGGGATTCTGGAGGTCGTGAGGTCCTTTTATGCTGACCTTCTTGGGAGGAAAGAGCTTGACCGTGACAAGATGGAAGGCTTTTTGGACTCTACTCCAGGTCTAAATGATGAAGATGTCCCATTGATGAATTTGACAGAGGAGATCACAGTTGAAGAGGTGATGAGGGCAATTGAACAACTTGCCATCAAAAAGTCACCTGGACCGGATGGCTTGACGGCTGAGTTTTACAAAGCCTTTAAGTCTATTCTGGCCCCACATTTGGTAGAGGTTTTTAACAGTTGCCTTGCTGAGGGGGTACTTCCCCCTTCCATGAGGCACTCGGCTGTGATTCTTCTTTCAAAGGGTAAAGATCCTTCGATGATTGAGAATTGGCGCCCCATCAGCCTTCTTAATGTCGATAGAAAGATACTGGCAAAGATATTTTTCTGGCGCCTATCGTCAGTAGCAGAGTCTTTGCTTTCTCGCCATCAGCACTGTTCGGTCCAGGGTAGGTGCACCTTCACAGCGGTTTTAGCTGTCCGGGAGGCCTTGGAGCGGTGCAGGGCTGCAGGCTGGGGAAAGTATTTGCTGACATTGGATCAGGCAAAGGCTTTTGATCGTGTCAACCATGAGTACCTGTGGTTGCTCCTTAGTAAGTACGGCCTGCCGGGTGGTTTTGTTGATTGGTTAAAAGTCTTGTATAAGGGGGCAGAAAGCTTTCCTCTTGTTAATGGTTGGGTTGGGCAGTCCTGTGAGGTTGGCTCCGGGGTGCGCCAGGGTTGTCCCCTGAGTCCCCTGCTCTATGTGTTTGCAATCGACCCTTTCATCAGGAGGCTAGAGAGCAGCATGTTGTGTGGGGTACCAGTGGGTCTCCCGGGTGAGCCGCCTTTGAGGGTTGTTGCCTATGCGGACGATGTGTCAGTGATTGTCACCGGGGCGGATGAAGCAGAGGAGGTGGTCTCTCTGACATCACGGTATTCTGAAGCATCAGGCTCCAAGATCAATCAGGAAAAGAGTGAAGTCTTCTGGATGGGAAAGGAAGGTGAGGGTTTTGATCTCCCGGACACCTTTCCAGTGCCCCAGGAAAGAATTAAGATTCTAGGCATTGAATTTGGACCCGGCGATTATGGCCTCAAAAACTGGGAAGGCAGACTGGAAATTGCCAATACTAAGGTGGTCAGCTGGAAGAAATGGAAGTTATCTATGAGGGAAAGGGTTGATCTGATTAAGACTTATCTGATTCCGATCTTTTTGTATGTCAGCTTTGTCTGCATCTTGCCAGTGTCTCTCTATGCTAGGGTCAGTAGTGTGTTCTTCCAGATGTTGTGGGGGAACAGACTGAACCCCATCAAGAGGAATGTCACCTATCTATCCAGGAGGGAGGGTGGCTTAGGTATGGTCAACCCAGTTCTTTTCTTTTCACTGCTTTTTCTCAAGTTTAATATTGGTAATATGCTTGCAGTGGAACCTCCTGGATGGGCAGGCATTTTTAGATCTTGGTTTAGGCCTTTTCTGCGACTTTGGGAAGAAGGTGGCCAAGTGAAGAATCTCAGGGGTCATCGTGGTCAGCTACCAGCCTATGTCGCTCCGTGCCTGAAGTTATTACGGCAGTGGCGATTGTCGGCTGAAGATCTCAGATCGGTTCCGAGGAAAGTCCTTATGAGTCGAGTCTTGAGCGAAGTCTTTCATGACCCACTGGCCTTAAGGGATTGCCCAGGCCCAGTTTTGAGGGCAGGGTTAAGACTTATTAATTTGGACAGAGTACCTCCTAAATTCAGGGATCTGGCCTGGATGTGCTTCCATGGGAGGCTCTATGTTAGGGGCAATTTGAAATTCCGCAGTGGGGTGGATCGTAGCTGTCCTCGGGAGGAATGTGCAGGTGAGGAGGAGACTATGGACCATTTTCTGCTTCATTGCCCTTTTAACATAGAGGTGTACAAACAGGTGGGGCGGGCCCTTGGTGTTCCTTTCCTCTCCGGGCTGGGTTATGCTGAGTGGGTGTATGGAGCATTCAATACTGGTGGGGTTTTTTGTTTAGATACACTTTTTCTAGTTAGCCTAGTAGTCCGTTATTTCACTTGGAACGCACGGTGTCAGGTCAGCATTCGGCGTAAAATCCTTCCTGTTCAGGTGGTGGTGTATGACATTCTGCATGAGGTGGAGAAGATTCGGGTACTTGAGAGAGACAAGCGGAGTCAGGGGGCTTGGTTGAAGGCGTGGAGGGGTTTCAAGCCTCCCTGACTGCCAGGAGTCTCTTTCCCGGGTGTGGCTGTCTGTCTCTTATCACCCTAGATTATTATTTTTTTGGATTAATTTTTGATAAATGGCTGCGTACATAGGTGATGGGTTGTGCCTCTTAGGCCTTCTCTGCTGCTTTATGTAAATAGTTTTGGTAACGGATTATGTATATATTGTATATATTCTGAACATGGATGTGTATTCCTTGGATTTCTGTTGAAGTTTTGTACTATGGTTTTGTTTTTTACTTTTGTATAAAATTGGTTGCTTGATTCTTTTTAATAAAAGATCAATAGTGCCCCATCATTGGTGTCAATGGGAGGAATAGTGCCCCATCATTGGTGTCAGTGGGAGGAATGTTTCCATATTAATGAATTTGTTGAATTTAATCGATTAACGAATTCGGAATGGAATGAATTGCACATTTCTAGTAAGCACTCCCTAGGAACACATTTAACCAGATCGCCGTCATTACTAGTAAAAAAATAAAATAAATAATTACATAAAAATATATCCCATGGTTTGTAGACAATCTAACTTTTGCGCAAACCAATCAATATACACTTATTGGGATTTTTTTTACCAAAAATATGTAGCAGAAAACACATCGGCCTAAACTGATGAAGAAATTCGATTTTTTTTCTTTGTCCATGTTTTATAGCAGAAAGTAAGAAATTTTTTTTTTGTTTATAGCGCAAAAAATAAAAAACGCAGAGGTGATCAAATACCACTAAATGAAAGCTCTATTTGCGGGGGGAAAAAAAGGACAAACATTTTATTCGGGTACAACGTCGCACGACCGTGCAATTGTCAGTTAAAATAACGCAGCGCCGTATCGCAAAAAAAAAAAATGGCCCGGTCATGAAGTGGAGTAAACCTTCCGGCGGGCAAAGTGGTTAAAATAAAAATAAATATATACGCTGTGCTTCCAATTATGAAATAGACTCTACACATTTAAGTGTATGTAATAACCAAGGTGCAAATATGCATGTGAAACGCACACAGTAATAAATGCAGTCTGTGCTGACTGTAGAAAAGAGTGCAACAAATAAATATAAATACTTAAAAATAAACACATAAATAAATAATGACTATAAAGTGCTGTAATGTGCATCTGTGTGATAAATAGTATCAAAGTTAATGTCCATAAGATCATGTAGTGGACCTAATTCACTAAAGAAAGAAAGAAATAGAAAGTGCTCCTGTGTGCATATGTGACATCCAATTAAATCAATTCAAAAGTGCTTTAAGGCCCCTTTCACACCGAGCCACCACCGGCGTCGGCGGTAAAGCGGCGCTATTTTTAGCACCGCTTTACCGTCATTTTAGCGGCGCTATTCGGCCGCTAGCAGGGGCGGTTTTAACCCCCCTGCTAGCGCCCGAAAAGGGATTAAATCTGCCCGCAAAACGCAGCCGGAGCGGCGTTTTGCCGGCGGTATCGCAGCGCTGCCCCATTGATTTCAATGGGGAGCAGCGGCGGAGGAGCAGTGAGTTCACCGCTCCTTCACCGCTCCAAAGAAGCTGCTGGCAGGACTTTTTCTGACGCCCTGCCAGCGCACCGCTCCAGTGTGAATGGAGCCGCTTTTTTCAGGCGCTATGCAGGCGCTATTTTTAGCGCTGTAGCGCCTGAAAAATGCTCCCAGTGTGAAAGGGGTCTTAAAGTCCAGGCTAGAGGTAGATATGTAAGTTCCCTGTATCGACACGCGTTGGGGAGGGGACAGGACGGACTACAGCAGGAGAGTAGTTCCCTGTATCGACACACGTTGGGGAGGGGACAGGACGGACGTACAGCAGGAGAGTAGTTCCCTGTATCGACACGCGTTGGGGAGGGGACAGGATGGACGTGCAGCAAGAGAGTAGTTCCCTGTATCGACACGCGTTGGGGAGGGGACAGGACGGACGTACAGCAGAGTAGTTCCCTGTATCGACACTCGTTGGGGAGGGGACAGGACGGACGTACAGCAGGAGAGTAGTTCCCTGTATGGACACGCGTTGGGGAGGGGACAGGACGGACATACAGCAGGAGAGTAGTTCCCTGTATGGACACGCATTGGGGAGGGGACAGGACAGACGTACAGCAGAGTAGTTCCCTGTATTGACACGCGTTGGGGAGGGGACAGGACGGACGTACAGCAGAAGAGTAGTTCCCTGTATCGACACGCGTTGGGGAGGGGACAGGACGGACGTACAGCAGGAGTACTGTCAGGAAGGAACCTTATACCATCCCAATACCGGTTTGATTTTTTATAGGGCTGAGGAAATTAACAATTAGTTCCTCGATTAATCGTTAGTTTTTTTGATCAATCAAAATTCTTTTGAACGGTACTCACCTCTCCGCCGGCTTCTGGACCTTCAGGGAGTTCCGTCGGAGATCCGGTGACGTCACCGGACTCCTCCCCCCTTCCCCAAGTGCCTCTGTCCGGCGACGTCGTTAAGACCCCGCTCTCCTGTAATTTGCCCAGTAAAACTCCATGTCTCCCCTCCTCAGGAGAGGATTTGTAGTACACAGTCCCTTCACATGTATTGCCTTCTAGGGATATTGGGTGCTGTAGTTCCACAGATGTCTACTAGAGAGGCAGTGTCTAGTGCACTGTATGGATCTGTATGTGCGTTATAATGAATTGAAATTAGTCGATTAATCGATCTTAAAAAAAATCGATTAAGCGAAGACGAAAATTTTGATCAGTAACAGCCCTAGTTTTTTTGTGCTGTTTGCTTGATGCAGAATGGCGCACTGGTCTATGTGAGTACCCCACAGGGGGGTTCAGGTGATTAATAAAACTGTTTAAATGTTGTTACACCATCCAGTTCCTTTTTTTACCAATCCGAGGTGCTGTGCTAACAGGTCCAGGAGTTTGGCTAAAACTGTAGAGCCCCAGAGGTGGTTCACAGGTGTGTATTGACTGAGCTTAAATGCAAAGTCACCCGCTCTGAGGTGGGCGTCTATTACCTGGGGGGGGGAGGGCACCTGAGTGATATCACCACGACTTGCTTTGGATTGCCTACCCAGCGGTTTTCAAATCGCACAGACTTTAAAAGCACTTTTGAATTGATTTAATTGGATGTCACCATGGGCGTCCGCAGAACTTTTTTTAGGAGGAGGCATAATTTTAGGGTCACCAATGCACCGCCCCTTTTCAACAATGTCATTATCACATTATCATGGTCTGAGACTGCAGACGTAGTACAGTCCCTAGGCCTTTTACCAGACCCAGCGAAATGACAGCAGTGATTCCTCCGGCTGGACGATCGCTCCCTCTGGGTTCCCCGGGGGCAACTCTGGTCAGTAGTGTAGCATGTCTGTTCCCTGGCAGTGGCTCAGTCTTTCTCTCTCTGGTGGTGCTAAGCAGCGTGGCTCTCTCTCTCTGGTGGCGCTGGGCAGCGTGGCTCTCTCTCTCTGGTGGCGCTGGGCAGCGTGGCTCTCTCTCTCTGGTGGCGCTGGGCAGCGTGGCTCTCTCTCTCTGGTGGCGCTGGGCAGCGTGGCTCTCTCTCTCTGGTGGCGCTGGGCAGCGTGGCTCTCTCTCTCTGGTGGCGCTGGGCAGCGTGGCTCTCTCTCTGGTGGCGCTGGGCAGCGTGGCTCTCTCTCTCTGGTGGCACTGGGCAGCGTGTCTCTCTCTCTCTGGTGGCACTGGGCAGCGTGGCTCTCTCTCTCTCTCTGGTGGCGCTGGGCAGCGTGGCTCTCTCTCTCTGGTGGCGCTGGGCAGCGTGGCTCTCTCTCTCTGGTGGCACTGGGCAGCATGGCTCTCTCTCTCTGGTGGCACTGGGCAGCGTGGCTCTCTCTCTGGCTTCCGCCCAGCACACTCCTCGTTCTTTGTCCTGTAGCACTCTCTCCCTCAGCTTTTTTCCAGGCTGCAGTCTCTCAATCTCTCTCTTGATCGAACTGTAGCCTCCTCCCTGTGGAAAATGGGGCTGCCAATCTTTGGGACTACATGTCCCATAATGCTCTCCTCTCATAGTCTCCTTTGATTGGCCCTCAGTTATGGCCAGTAGGGAAGGAATGGAGCGGGCAGGAAGCTGGGTGGGGAACTTGGTGAGAGTCGCCGTCTCTTCTCCTTTACAGGAGAAAGGGGGGGGCGAGCGGGGGAAACCTCTGATAGCCCGCAGCTCGCCTTTCTCCTGTCACAGCGCCGCCAAGTTCTCTGCTGGACTGAGCAGGGAAAAGAGTCCGAAGTCAGTATACACTGATGGGTGGGCTTGACAGGACATTGATGGTGTCACCCCACTGGCAGGTGGCACCCGGGTGCGGGCTGCCCGCACCCCGATAGTGACGCAACTGTACTGAATTTAAGATCCTATCCCTGATTCCAGGGGGGGGGGGACACTTTCTATTTATTTCTTTCTTTAGTGGATTAGGTCCACTACATGATCACACAGATGCACATTACAGCACTTTATAGTAATTATTTATTTATGTGTTTATTTTGAAGTATTTATATTTATTTGTTGCACTACTGTCACTTTTCTACAGTAAGCACAGACTGCATTTATTACTGTGTGCGTTTCACATGCATATTTGCACCTTGGTTATTACATACACTTAATGCGTAGAGTCTATTTCATATTTGGAAGCGCAGCGTATATATTTATTTTTGCTTTTATCTGCATGGCTTTATGAGACGTGTTTAACGCTTGCAGCTGGTTTATAGTGCCATTTAGGCAATTCGTAAGTAGAGGAGGCTCGCAGGACTTTCTATATTATATATTTGGGCAAAGTGGTTAATACGGCACTCTTTGAAATGAATGTTTTGAATTGTCATGTGACTTTCTGTGTCGCACATCGCGGCAAGTCACATGAGAAGTCTAATGCCCCGTACACACGACCGGTTTTGTCGTCGGAATAAACTCCGAAGGTTTCTCCGACGGAATTCCGCTCAAGCTGTCTTGCCTACACAAGGTCACACCAAAGTCCGACCGTCCAGAACGCGGTGACGTACAACATGTACGACGGGACTAGAAAATGGAAGTTCAATAGCCAGTAGCCAATAGCTTCCGTCTCGTACTTGCTTCAGAGCATGCATTGTTTTTGGTACGTCGGAACAGCATACAGACGAGCGGTTTTCACGATAGGAATTGGTTCCGTGGGAAATATTTAGAACATGTTCCATTTCTAGGTCCGTCAGAATTTTCGAAAAAAAAAAAAAAAGCCTGATGAGGCCTACACACGATCGGAATAGACCATGAAAAGCTTCCGTCTGACTTTTTCTGTCGGACATTCCGCTGGTGTTTGCAGCATTATCAGGGTAAAACAGGGCTAAAACTGTCCCCCCCCCCCCCCGGTCCGTCCATCTGTCCGTCCAGTGTTTCCATTGTTCCTGCATGTGAGTGGTCTGGCAGCATCCCGTCCGTTACCTGAAATAGAGTCAATAAATAAGTCTGCTGCTTGGAGTGGTTTCCGAAAGACTCGCCCAATTCAGTGAATAGTGGATGATGACTTGAAGCTGATAAAGAACGGGCCCCTCGTGTGCAATTCATCTTCTAACTCCTTACAGATCAATTTATATAAGAACACATTTCCATGAATCAGTCCCACGCTGATCTGGTCTGCTCATTTCTTACTTCTAAGCAGCCATTCTGAAGTTCCCGATGTGGTCTTTGTGGTTTGACTAGTCAGCATCTCTGCCCCGTGGCTTCTAAGGCTGGATTCATTCCTTTCCCCCGTGCGTTTTTATGTGCTGCCATTGCAATTAATAAGCCTATAAAGTGCGTTAATGAATCAAAGTACCAACAATGAGCAGATGAGATTTAGGACTATTCCAGTACGATGACTTAACCTGGCTGATGCACTTAATGCACACATGGCGAAACACCTACAGTGCCTTGAAAAAGTATTCATACCGCTTGAAATTTTCCACATTTATCATTTTCCTTCCACTTCACAATTATGGGCCAATTTGTGTTGGTCTATCACATAAAATCCCAATAAAATACATTTACGTTTTTGGTTGTAACATGACAAAATGTGGAAAATTTCAAGGGGTATGAATACTTTTTCAAGGCACTGTAGATGAGAATGAGACCTTAACCACTTGCCGACCATATAACTTACATAGACGACGTAAAGGTGGCACTGCTGCGCCAGATCACGTACCTAGTACATGACCTGACACTTCTGGAAGGGGGCGCCCATGCACGATGCTTACGGGTGTGATTATATGTAGTGGGAGCTGATCTGCGCGTACCATGAACTCGATGTTCGCTGGCACCCGCCGATCATCCAGCACAGAGGCAGAATGGGGATCTGCCTATGTAAACATTTGTGCAAATGTGCTTATTGGGATTTTTTTTTTTACCAAAAACATGTAGCAGAATGTTCCCAGAGACAACGTCAGATTGTGACAAAATGCGCGTAGGGAGGTTTGACGTGTTGACATGCTGGGAATGTTTTATAGCAGAATGTAAAAAATATTGTTTTTTTAAAAAATTGACGGTCTTTTTTTGTTTAGAACGTAAAAAAAAAGAAAAAACGCAGAGGTGATCAAAAACCAAAAGAAAGCTTTATTTGTGGGAAAAAGGGACATAGATTTTATTTGGGTACAGCATCGCACGATCGCGCAACTGTGAGTTAAAGTAACGCAGTGCCGTATCACACAAAATGGCCTGGTCATGAAGGGGTTTAAATCTTCCAGAGGTCAAGTGGACCTGAGCTCCAAAATATGAAGATTTGTTGTCTTATAGGGGAAATGTTTACTGTGCTGCTGTATCCTAAGAGACCTTCTGTCCTGAAATCTTCTTCATGCACCTAGCCACTCCTATGTTTTAAGCTTCAATGGGAGTACATCTAACTGCTGGTCTCACCATATTTGCAGTAAGAATTTGGGGAGGGAGAGTGTCAGTCCTCTGCAGAGAGACCACTGCTTCCACATAATAAAAGCATGGTTCATCTGTAGCATGTTTGCAGGGAAGAGGCTTTTCTTCTCAGGTTGTGGCTGCTTTCTAAACAAAATCTACTGAGACTGTGCACACACTTTGCTGTGATGTAATGTAATTATTTAGCAAATTAAGGGCTCATGTTTGATTTTTTTCATAGGATCAAGATCCTATGTAAAATCTTGTCCATACACAACATTTGTGCCAACGTTTACAAGCATACAGCACAATTAAGGATGCAGCTGGCTCCTGGCATCTAGCATCCTCAGTTGCTAGGATGCAGACAGCATCTGCCACCAAGCATCATAGGTTGCTAGGATGGAGGTGACATCTGCCACCAAGCATCATAGGTTGCTAGGATGCAGGCGGCCAGTCATCTAGTAACATAGGTTACTAGGATGCAGGTGGCCAGTCGTCAAGTAACATAGGTTGCTAGGATGCAGGCGGACAGTCATCTAGTAGCATAGGTTGCTAGGATGCAGGCGGCTCCTGCAACCTAGTGTCTTCGGTTCCTGCTACTTAGCATTCTAGGATGCTAGGACACAGGCAACTGCTGACAGCTGGTGTGTCCCAGGTTGTTAGGGCACAGGCAGCTCCTGCTGTCTGGCACCCTCTGTTGCTAGAACACAGGTGACTTATGTTGCCTAGAATCCCAGGTTGCTAGGACACAGGCAGCTCCTGCCACCTAGAATCTTTGGTTGCTAGAACACAGGTGGCTTCTGTTGCCCAGAATTAGGGATGAGCTTCGCGTTCGAGTCGACCCATGTTCGACTTGAATATTGCCTGTTCGGTCGTTCGCCGAATTGCGAACGATATGGGCCGTTCGCGCCAAATTCGTGTGGCGCGTCACGGCCCATAATTCACTGCGGCATCGCAGTGCATTGCTGGCTGATGATTGGCCAAGCATGCACTATGACCCGCATGCTTGGCCAATCACAGCGCCATCGGTAGAGAGAGCTGTAATTGGCCAAAGCCAGGGCGGCTTTGGCCAATTATGGCTCAGGGGGTTTAGAACACACCCCACACTGTATAAGGCCGCCTGCACGGCAGCCCTGTGTAGTGTGTTCCGGCGTGTTTAGATAGAGACAGACAGTGTCATTTCATTTGAGTTAGCTAGATTAGGCAGGACAGTCAGTGAGTTAGCTGCACTTATAGTGTATTGTGTATATATATATGCATCCCAGGTGTTGCATATATATATATATATACACTACCGTTCAAAAGTTTGGGGTCACATTGAAATGTCCTTATTTTTGAAGGAAAAGCACTGTACTTTTAAATGAAGCTAACTTTAAACTAGTCCTAACTTTAAACAAATATACTCTATACATTGCTAATGTGGTAAATGACTATTCTAACTGCAAATGTCTCGTTTTTGGTGCAATATCTACATAGGTGTATAGAGGCCCATTTCCAGCAACTATCACTCCAGTGTTCTAATGGTACAATGTGTTTGCTCATTGGCTCAGAAGGCTAATTGATGATTAGCAAACCCTTGTGCAATCATGTTCACACATCTAAAAACAGTCTAGCTCCTTCCAGAAGCTACAAAACTGACCTTCCTGTGAGCAGATTGAGTTTCTGGAGCATCACATTTGTGGGGTCAATTAAACGCTCAAAATGGCCAGAAAAAGAGAACTTTCATCTGAAACTCGACAGTCTATTCTTGTTCTTAGAAATGAAGGCTATTCCATGCGAGAAATTGCAAAGAAATTGAAGATTTCCTACAACGGTGTGTACTACTCCCTTCAGAGGACAGCACAAACAGGCTCTAACCAGAGTAGAAAAAGAAGTGGGAGGCCGCGTTGCACAACTAAGCAAGAAGATAAACACATTAGAGTCTCTAGTTTGAGAAACAGACGCCTCACAGGTCCCCAACTGGCATCTTCATTAAATAGTACCCGCAAAACACCAGTGTCAACATCTACAGTGAAGAGGCGGCTGCGGGATTTTGGGCTTCAGGGCAGAGTGGCAAAGAAAAAGCCATATCTGAGACTGGCCAATAAAAGAAAAAGATTAAGATGGGCAAAAGAACACAGACATTGGACAGAGGAAGACTGGAAAAAAGTGTTGTGGATGGATGAATCCAAGTTTGAGGTGTTTGGATCACAAAGAACGTTTGTGAGACGCAGAACAAATGAAAAGATGCTGGAAGAATGCCTGACGCCATCTGTTAAGCATGGTGGAGGTAATGTGATGGTCTGGGGTTGCTTTGGTGCTGGTAAGGTGGGAGCTTTGTACAGGGTAAAAGGGATTCTGAATAAGGAAGGCTATCGCTCCATTTTGCAACGCCATGCCATACCCAGTGGACAGCGCTTGATTGGAGCCAATTTCATCCTACAACAGGACAATGACCCTAAACACACCTCCAAATTGTGCAAGAACTATTTACAGCAGAAGCAGGCAGCTGGTATTCTATCGGTAATGGAGTGGCCAGCACAGTCACCAGATCTGAACCCCATTGAGCTGTTGTGGGAGCAGCTTGACCGTATGGTACGCCAGAAGTGCCCATCCAACCAATCCAACTTGTGGGAGCTGCTTCTAGAAGCGTGGGGTGCAATTTCTCCAGCTTACCTCAATAAATTAACAGCTAGAATGCCAAAGGTGTGCAATGCTGTAATTGCTGCAAAAGGAGGATTCTTTGATGAAAGCAAAGTTTGATGTAAAAACAATGTTATTTCAAATACAAATCATTATTTCTAACCTTGTCAATGTCTCGACTCTATTTTCTATTCATTTCACAACGTATGGTGGTGAATAAGTGTGACTTTTCATGGAAAACACAAAATTGTTTGGGTGACCCCAAACTTTTGAACGGTAGTGTATATATATATATATATATATATATATATATATATATATATATATATATACACACTGTATTCAGTTTAGCTAGATCCATTCCTGTTATCTTCCTACTGACAGGCAGGCTTGTCTTGTTACAGTATTTACAGCTAACTGAAGCAAATTTCTGTTGTTCTTTTGATCCTATTAGTACCACAGTCAGGCAGCTAGACTATTTACAGTTATGCCGCGTACACACGAGCGGACTTTACGGCGGACTTTGCCCGGCGGACTGGATTTCGTCGGACAATTCGATGTGTGTGGGCTCCAGCGGACTTTGTTTTCTCAAAAGTTGGACGGACTTAGATTTGAAACTTGTTTAAAATTTATCCGTTGAAATCGAGTCCGGTCGAAAAGTCCGCCGTCTGTATGCTAGTTCGACGGACAAAAAGCCACGCTAGGGCAGCTATTGGCTACTGGCTATGAACTTCCTTGTTTTAGTCCGGTCGTACGTCATCACGTACGAATTCGACGGACTTTGGTGGATTGTGTGTAGGCAAGTCCGTTCATTCAGAAAGTCCGTCGGAAAGTACGTCGAAAAGTCCGCCGGGCAAAGTCCGCCGTAAAGTCCGCTCGTGTGTACGCGGCATTAGTGTAGTGCGTCCTCCTCACAGTGTTCAGTTAAAGCTACAAGTTAGTTTAGTGTGACCTCTGCACAGTGTTCAGCTAAAACTACAAGTTAGTGTAGTGCACAGTGTTCAGCTAAAGCTACAAGTTAGTGTAGTGTGTCCTCCTCACAGTGTTCAGCTAAAACTACAAGTTAGTGTAGTGAGACCTCTGCAAAGTGTTCAGCTAAAGCTACAAGTTAGTGTAGTGCGTCCTGCTCACAGTGTTCAGCTAAAACTACAAGTTAGTGTAGTGCGACCTCTGCACAGTGTTCAGCTAAAGCTACAAGTTAGTGTAGTGCATCCTGCTCACAGTGTTCAGCCAAAATTACAAGTTAGTGTAGTGTGACCTCTGCACAGTGTTCAGCTAAAACTACAAGTTAGTGTAGTGAGACCTCTGCACAGTGTTTAGCTAAAGCTACAAGTTAGTGTAGTGAGACCTCTGCACAGTGTTTAGCTAAAGCTACAAGTTAGTGTAGTGCATCCTCCTCACAGTGTTCAGGTAAACCTACAAGTTATTTTTTTGCGAGCTCTGCACAGTGTTCAGCTAAAGCTACCTGTAGAAGGTTGTTGGTGTTTTCCTGATCCTATCACTACCGCAGGCAGCTAAATAAGCTACAAGTTAGTGTAGTGCGAGCTCTGTGCAGTGTTCACCTAAAGCTACCTGTAGAAGGTTGGTGGTGTTTTCCTGATCCTATCACTACCGCAGGCAGCTAAATAAGCTACAAGTTAGTGTAGTGCGAGCTCTGTACAGTGTTCACCTAAAGCTACCTGTAGAAGGTTGGTGGTGTTTTCCTGATCCTATCACTACCGCAGGCAGCTAAATAGGCTACAAGTTAGTTTTTTGCGAGCTCTGCACAGTGTTCAGCGTGTTCATACTACAGGCAGGCATTTGATTTTGCTAGCTGCAGTATCAGTACATATATATATATATATCCCAGCTTAGTGCAGCTACAGGCCATTACTATGTCTGGAAGGCCAACAAGGAGAGGCAGACAGTCACAAGCCAATAAAAGAGGGCAAGCAGGCTCTGTGTCTAGAGGCAACAGTGCTGGTCGTGGAGACAGTGCATCCTCATCAGCACGTGGCCGTGAGACACACTTGGTCTTTTTTTCGGCAGCTGGCCGTGTTGAGCCGCAACATGCAGAAGACTTGGTCGAGTGGATGACCAAGCCGTCCTCATCCTCCTCATCCTCTCTCACCCATGCTCAGGGTACTTTGTCTGGCAAAGCAGCGGCCTCTTCCCTCGGCTCAATGTCATCAGTGACTTCTTCCCTAGCCCCACCATGTCCTCCTGAGGAGTCCCTCGAACTGTTTGACCACAGTGTTGGGTACATGCTCCAGGAGGATGCCCAGCATTTGGAAGGCTCTGATGATGATACTGAGCTAGAAGAAGGCAGTAACGTGAGCACGGACAGAGGGGGCGCCCAAGAAGGACAGCAATCTGGCAGTCATGCTCCCCCTGCTGCAGTATACTGCCAGGTTTGCTCCAGTGATGAGGAGGGAGGGGATGATGAGGTCACTGACTCAACGTGGGTGCCTGATAGGAGAGAGGAGGAGGAGGAGGAGGCGGCACATCACCAACGAGGCAGGATGCCCTCCAGGGGCCAGCCTAAGGGCAGCACACTGACTGCATCACACCCCAAAGCTCGGCATGTGCAGGGCGCTGCAGTCTCTGCACGTTATTCAAAAAGTTCTTTGGTGTGGGCTTTTTTTGAGACGAGTGCATCAGATCGCACCGCTGCTATTTGCAACATATGTCTCAAGCGTATCTCGCGTGGCCAAAACATCTCCCACTTGGGCACCACATGCTTGACCAGACATATGTTGACCTGCCATGCAGTTCGTTGGCAAGTGTATCTAAAAGACCCACACCAAAGAACAAAGAGGACCTCTCCTTGCTCCTCATCAGCTGAGATCTCCAACCCCACTATACCTTCAGTCCTCTCTGAGACCTGCACTGAGAGGAATGAAGGTGTAGAATTAGGTGTGTCACAGCCAAGTACTTGTGGGCAATCTGCTTTCGGTACACTGACGTCAGATTGTACCAGGCAAATTTCCCTGCCCCAGCTGCTGCACCGCCGAAAGAAGTTCGCTCCCAGCCATCCACATGCCCAGCGGTTGAATGCTAGCTTGGCAAAATTGCTAGCACTTCAACTGCTGCCTTTTCAGTTGGTAGACTCTGTCCCCTTCTGTAAGTTTGTGGAATGTGCGGTTCCTCAGTGGCAGGTACCCAAACGCCACATTTTCTCACGGAAGGCAATTCCGGCTCTCTATCGGCATGTGGAAGGCAATGTCTTGGCCTCGCTGGACAGGGCGGTCAACGGTAAGGTGCATATTACCGCTGACTCATGGTCCAGCAGGCATGGACAGGGACGTTACTTAAGTTTCACCGCGCATTGGGTGACTCTGCTGGCAGCTGGGAAGGATGCAGGACAAGGTGCAGTAGTGTTGGAGGTTGTTTTGCCACCACGCCTCCAAAATGCCACTACTAATGATTGTGACACACCTCTCTCCTCCACCCCCTCCTCTTCTTCTTCCTCCATGGCCTCTTCCTGTGCTTTGTCCTCGGAACCAGCGGTGCTCCGTAGCCGTTAAATGGGCTACGCAAGTATGCAGGCCAAAAGATGCCATGCGGTGCTTGAGCTGGTGTGCTTGGGGGACAGGAGCCACACTGGGGCAGAGGTCCTGTCAGCTCTGCAGGGGCAGGTTCAGAGGTGGTTGACACCACGCCAACTTAAGGCAGGAATGGTGGTTTGCGACAATGGCACCAACCTCCTCTCTGCCCTCCGACAGGGACAAATGACCCATGTGCCCTGTTTGGCTCACGTTCCTTAACTTGGTGGTGCAGTGGTTCTTGGGCAGGTACCCGGGCTTACAGGATGTCCTGAGGCAGGCCAGGAAAGTCTGTGTGCATTTCCACTGGTCATATAATGCCAGTGCTCAGCTGGCAGACCTCCAAAAGGAGTTTAACCTGCCCAAGAACCGCCTAATCTGAGACATGCCCACCAGGTGGAACTCAACGTTGGCCATGCTGCAGCGGCTGCACACGCAGCAGAGGGCCATCAATGAGTACCTGTGCGACTATGGCACCAGGACAGTGTCAGGGGAGCTTGGTTTTTTTTCCCCACGCCAGTGGGCCATGATCAGGGATGCATGCACTGTCCTGTCACCATTTGAGGAGGCCACGAGGATGGTGAGCAGTGACAGAGCATGCATCAGTGACACTGTCCCTCTTGTCCACCTGTTGGAGCACACGCTGCGTGGAATAATGGACAGGGCACTTGAGGCAGAACAGAGGCAGGAAGAGGAGGATTTCCTTAGCTCTCAAGGCCCCCTTTATCCAGACAGTGTTCCTGCGTGCCCGCCGATCACACAGGAAGAGGACGAGGAGGAGGAGGAGGAGGATTGTGTCAGTATGGAGGTGGAGCCTGGCACTCAGCATCAGCCTTTAAGGGATCAGTCCCAAGAAACACATGGACTTGTACGTGGCTGGGAGGAGGTGGCTGCGGACCATGTCGTCCTTAGTGACCCAGAGGACTCCGGACCGAATGCCTCAGCAAACCTACGCTGCATGGCCTCCCTGATCCTGCTAAGCCTGCGTAAGGATCCTCGTATTCGTGGTATCAAGGAGAAGGACCATTACTGGTTCGTAACCCTCCTTGATCTTGTCATCGCAGAGGGAGCAGAGGATGAAACATCTTCGGGAGGCCTTGCAGAAAGGTCTGTGCAACGCGTTCCCAGAGACTGGGAGGTTACAAACTCCTGTTTCTGGACAACGTGTTGCTGAGGCTTCGGTCAGTCAAAGAAGGAGCGGTGGAGAAGGTGGCCGTCTGACCGATGCGTTCAGACAATTTTTTAGTCCGCAGCCCCAAGGTATGATCGGTTCCAGCAACCATCGCCAGCATCTGTTTTACATGGTGCAGGAATACCTAGGGGCAAGATCTGACTTGGACACCTTTCCCACCGAAAATCCTCTGGGTTACTGGGTCTTGAGGATGGATCACTGGCCAGAGCTTGCACAGTATGCAATTGATCTACTGGCCTGTCCTGCATCCAGCGTTCTTTCGGAACGCAGATTCAGTGCTGCTGGAGGCGTGGTAACCGATCACAGGGTGCGTCTGTCCACCGACTCGGTCGATCGACTGACCGTCATAAAAATTAATCAGTCTTGGATCACCACCAGCTACCAAGCACCTGATGCTGATGTAACCGAATAATTTTTTTTGAAATCTCAGATCCCTTCAAAGACTGCCTATGCTGATGCTGAGTGACTATCCTGAGTAATTATCCTCTTCCTCCTCAATGATCACGCTGATAGCTTGCAAGAACATTTTTGGTTCTGGGCGCCACCACCAATGCCTAAGGCCCAATTTTTCAGCCCCTGTTCAACAGGGGCGTGTAATTACAATTTTTGATGCAATACTTTGCAGCAGGGCTCGTTTCTGCGTTCCAACTAGAGTATCTGTGAGGAGTTGCAGTGTTGTGGCACCACCACCACCACCACCAAAGGCCCAATTTTTCTGCCCCTGTTCAACAGGGGCATGTAATTACAATTCTTGATCTAATATTTCACAGCAGGGCCCTGTGAGGGCTTACAGTGTTGTGGCCACAACAACACCTAAGGCCCAAATTTCTGCTGAGTATATAGGGCAGGCCCCTACTTTCAAACATCTAACTTACAAACGACTCCTACTTGCAAACGGAAGGAGACAACAGGAAGTGAGATGAAATCTACCCCTAGGAAGGGAAATTCTCTCCTGTAAGAGTTAATATGGGAAAAACGTTTCTCCTTTCCACTGATGCTTTATCACCAATCTTTGTTTCACAAAAAACCCCAAATTTTCAAAAAACATTTGTCATTGGGACAAAAAATGAGGTGAAATCTTCTGAAGAGGAGCACAGACAGCAAAACAAATGGCACAGGGGTAATAAACCTCCTCTATGTTTTCCAAAAAGCTTAAAATAGATTTTTTGGCTGGAGCTAAACACGTTAAAAATGTACCAGTTCAAAATTACAAACAGATTCTACTTAACAACAAACCTACATTTAGGTGCGGGGTTCCCCTAATATCCATAGAAGACCCAAAGGGCCTGGTAATGGACTGGGGGGGTGCCCATGCTGTTTGTCTCACTGATTTTCATCCATATTGCCAGGACCCGACATTACATTAAACCCGCAAGCAGTTTTAAATGACTTTTTTCCTTTAAAAATTACATTTGGTGCAGGGACTGTTCTAAACACGGGAAACACGCGTCACTTTACAGGCATACTATAGACACCCCCCAGGTACGATATTTAAAGGAATATTTCCCTTTTTTTTTTTTAACTTTAAGCATCATTAAAATCACTGCTCCCCAAAAAACGCCCGTTTTTAAAGATTTTTTTGCATTGATACATGTCCCCTGGGGCAGGACCCGGGTCCCCAAACACTTTTTAGGACAATACCCTGCACATTAGCCTTTAAAATTAGCACTTTTTATTTTGAACGTTCGAGTCCCATAGACGTCAATGGGGTTCTAACGTTTGTGCGAATTTTCGGTCCGTTCGCAGGTTCTGGTGCGAACCGAACCGGGGGGTGTTTGGCTCATCCCTACCCAGAATCCTAGGTTGCTAGGACACAGGCAGCTCCTGACACCTAGAATCCTAGGTTGCTAGGACACAGGTGGCTTTTGTTGCCTAGAATCCTAGGTTGCTAGGATACAGGCAGCTTCTGCCACATAGCATGTTTGGTTGCTGGGATGCAGGTGGTTTCTGCAACCTAGCATCCTAGGCGGGTAGGACTCAGGAGACTCCTGCTGGCTAGTGTCCTGGGTTGCTAAGACGCAGATGGCTCCTGCCACCTAGCATCCTCAGTAACTAGGACACAACCCAGAACAACCCAGAATCCTTGCTATGGCTCAACAGCGTACATATACGCAAAACGCTGTACACAGGTAAACTTTAGCAAAAAAAAAAAAAAATGTAGATAATACAATGTTAAAGTGGTATTAAAACCAAAACCAAAAATGTAATATATTGCAGCTTACTAATGATTAGAAATGGTGGCTGCATTATTTTTCCTTTCCTTATCTTTTTTCACCTCTGTTTTCACCCGGCGATCTGGCCAGTAACACACCTTCTGTATTAGAGCGCCCCCACTCTGGATGAAGGAGCAATGGAGACATCTTTGGACAACAGCATTGTCAGTCTGGGTGTGGGGGGGGGGGGGTGTTCGCAGATTTAGATACACTAAAAAATTCAAGCCAAACTCCAGCTCACACTTTATAATCAGTTACAGCAAACAGTTTTTTTTTTTTTTTGTTTTTTTTTTACTTTTGGGATAAAGGTTTTGCATGAATAAATAAAAGCTGACCATTGTAAGCACCCCTGCCAGTGTTAAGTGGTTTGTCTCATCCATGTAAACTGATACATTGTGCTGGAGGGCTTGCGCTTTTGAAAAAAAAACAACAGACTGATTGCTGATTGGATCGCCAGATGAAAATAGAAAAAGGAAAACTAATGCAGACATCACATTTAAGAATTGGCCAGCTGCAATATAATAAATGTTTGCTTTTAAGTTTACCGCTCTACTGCGGACAGGCGACCCCTACAGGCACAGCGACGTACCTGCATGTCGCTACCACCAGCATCAGTTAGTGTCAGATTGTTCGCCGCACTATAACAGTCCCATTATAAGTCACTGATCATCGCCATTACTAGTATTAAAAGAATAAATAAATAAATAAATAAATAAATAAATAGAAAAAATCCAGTATATATACCATAGTTTGTAGACACTATGGGGTTAATTTACTAAAATGGGAGAGTGCAAAATCTGGTGCAGCTCTGCATAGAAACCAATCATCTTGGAATAATTTTATTGTTTTATTGTCATCGTTGGAATAGTTTTATTGTCAAAGCTTAATTGAACAAGCTGATTGGCTCCCATGCAAAGCTGCACCAGATGTTGCACTCTCTAGTTTTAGTAAATAAACCCCAATAAGTTTAATGCAGACCAATCAATATACACCCATTGGGATTTTTTTTGTTAAAGATATGTAGCAGAATACATTTTGTCCTAAATTTAAAAAGAAATTCATTTTTTTAATTGGATATGTTTTATAGCAGAAAGTAGAAAATATATATATATATTTTAATGTTTGGTCTTTTTTTCATTTATATAAATATAAAAAAAAACAGTGGTGATTAAATATTACCAGAAGAAAGCTCTATTTGTGTGGGGAGAAAAATGATCTAAATTTCACTTGGGTACAGTGTTGCATGACCGAGCAATTACCAGTTAAAGTAGCGCAGCATTGTATAGGAAAAAATGCTCTGGTTATGAAGGGGTAAAACTTCCGGAGCTGAGGTGGTTAAACTAGAAGTTTCATTTTGAATTTGCAGAATACACTTTGGCCTAAATTTATGAAGAAGTTAGATTTTTACTTTTTTTTTTTAAATTTGATACATTTTATAACAAAAAGTATTCAAAAGTTTGGGTCTTTTTTTGTTTATAGCGCAAAAAATAAAAAACCCAGTGGTAATCAAAGACACCCATCAATATACACCCATTGGGATTTTTTTTTTCTATCAAAGATATGTAGCAGAATACAATACATTTTGGCCTAAATTTAAAAAAGAAATTCATATTTTATTTTATTTTTCATTGGATATGTTTTACAGCAGAAAGTAAAAAATATGTTTTTTTTTTTCTCAAAATGTTTGGTCTTTTTTATTTATATAATAAAAGATAGAAAAAAAAAAAAGCGATGATCAAATACCACCAAAAGAAAACTCTACATCTGCATTTCCCCCCTCTTTTTTCTTAACCTTAAATAAGCACATGTGTGCTTCACTGCTTTTAGGTGCGTTCCGCTGTATTTTTTATGCCATTTACAGCATTCCAGTACAGTCCAGTGCAGGAAAAATGCAACATGTTCTCCTTTTTTTTTTGGAACTGGAACTGCAAGCACTGGTGTGAACTATGCCAAATCATATTTGGGTACAGCGCTCCATCACCGCGCAATCGCCAGTTAAAGTAACTCAATGCTAAATAGAAAAAATTGCTCTGGTCTGGGAGGGGATAAAACCTTCTGGAGCTGAAGCGGTTAAGCTAATTTTGGCCTAAATGTATGAAGAAATAAAAAAAAAATTTTATTGTATACATTTTATAACATAAAGTAAAAAATATTATTATTATTGTATATGTTTTTCTATTTATTTTTTATTTTTGGTCTTTTTTGTTCATAATGCAAAAAATAAAAAACCCAGTGGTGATCAAATACCAGCAAAAGAAAGCTCTACTAGTGAGAAAAAAAAACTAGATAGATTTAATTTGGGTACAACGCTGCAACACCACGTAATTGCCAGTTAAAGTATCGCAGGGCTAAATAGCAAAAAATGCTCTGGTCCGGGAGGGGGTAAAACCTTCCAAAGCTGAAGTGGTTAAGCTAGTAGTTTCCTTTTAGTTTTACAGAATACATTTGTGGCCTAAATGTATGAAGAAATAGATTTTTTTTTAATTTATTGGATACATTTTATAACATAAAGTAAAAAATATATATATTTTTTGGTCTTTTTTTAATTTATAACGCAAAAAATAAAAAACCCAGTGGTGATCAAATACCACCAAAAGAAAGCTCTACTAGCGAGAAAAAAACTAGATAGATTTAATTTGGGTACAGCGCTGCAACACCGTGTAATTGCCAAAATAGCAAAAAATAACATGGTCATGAAGGGGGTAAAATCTTCCAGAGCTGAAGTAGTTAAGCTAGCAGTTTCCTTTTAATTTTACAGAATACTTTTTGGGCCTAAATGGCTGAAGAAATTATTCTTTTCAATTTCAATTAATTTATTGGATACATTTTATAACATAAAGTAAAAAATATATATATTGTTTTTTGTCTTTTTTTTGTTTATAACGCAAAAAATAAAAAACCCACTGGTGATCAAATACCAGCAAAAGAAAGCTCTACTAGTGAGAATAAAATAGATAGATTTAATTTGGGTACAGCGCTGCAACACCGCATAATTGCCAAAATAGCAAAAAATAGCCTGTCATGAAGGGGGTAAAGTCTTCCAGAGCTGAAGTAGTTAAGCCAGTAGCTTCATTTTAACTTTGCATCAGTAATAATTTTTTAAGGCTACTGATAACCCAAGTTTGTGTTAAATGCTACAAATAGACAAAAATTAGCCTTGAGCTTTGAGAAAAAAAATAAATCTGCATTTCCAAAAAAAAAAAGACAGGATATGGAAAAAGGAATTGTCTACAGGCATCCACCCGACAACCCGAGAAGCCACATGACCTGTAGTTATTATGTCTTAAGTATCAGGTTCAGCCAGGGGACTTGTTTTTTCTTGTAACATAATTTTGGCAAATCTACAAGTAAGAATCTTTTCATCGTCGGTTCCTCAGCCTGCAGGTACCCACCGAAAACATCCCCGTAGAGAATCGGTTATAAAGAAGCCGTGTTTTTACCGACTCGCCTTTGGTGGTGTTTATCGGACTCTTCCCACCTGCAAGAGTTTTCCGTGAAAGTTAGACCAACCACCAACATTTTTTTTTTGTTTTTAGAATTCTGTGGCTCGGGATCAGCTTTGCTGGAAGTTCTCTGGAAGCAAATAACGGCTTCTGAAAGTTTTACTGAGTTCTGTGAGATGGAGCTCGTTCCAAATGAAACACTTGGATAATGTAAAGTGGAGTTACGTGCACAGGGCTAAACTATGTTGTACAATGGAAAAAAAAGAAACTCTGTCCAAAGTGGATTTGTTATTTTGATTGAGGTGGGGGTGGTGAGGTGGGGGTGGTGGTGGAGGGTGTTAAATCCTGTGCTGGGTCTACCCTGTTAGCTTGAACATGGGTCTTCTTCTCTAGCCCCTGTTGTGAGCTATGGGGTATGTTGGCCTGAGGACCTAGAGACTTAACTAGAACCTTCAGTGCAAAAAACCATGGAGTGTCCCCCTGACCCCATCCCGGGGCCCTTCCCACTTATCCAGGGCCACCTCTGCACCTCCCAGAAGGAGCGTTGCTGGGTCTGCAAAAGATCTGGGGCTAGATCCCATAGCAGCGGTCACAAACCTTTTTGCATGCCCACCGGGGGGGGGGGGGGGTGCTGGGGAGACCGGTTGTAAGCAATTTTTCACGGGCGATGGCTGGTGTTGGCGCTTCAATCATCATGGCACCATGGTTGATATGGTGTCAGGGGTGATTGAAGCGCACTATTTCTATTGTTACATTCTAATATTTAATGAAGTGGTTCAACTCACCATACTGCAGAATCAGTGGGAGCCCTGGGCATGTCACTTGCCACATCTGCCACCAGATGCAGCGTGTTACTTGCCACCATCACCTGCCACCAGATGTGGATTGTCACTTGGCACTTTCTCTTGGCAGCAGATGTGGATTGTCACTTGCCAAGTCACCTGCCACCATTTGCAGATTTCCACTTGCCACGTCTCCTGCCACCATTTGCAGATTGTCACTTGCCACGTCACCGGCCACCAGATGTGGGTTGTCACTTGCCAACTGATGTGGATTGTCACTTGCCATGCTAGTCAGTGCCACCAAATGTGCATTGACGCTGCATTGGTGGCAGGCTGACAGCACTGGTCCATTTAGTGAGAGCAGAAGAGCGGTGATGCGGGGCGGGCAGTGAGAGATGATGTCATCTCGCTGCTCCCCGCTGCACCTCCGACACTGAAGCAAGGGGGTCTGGCTGCAAAGTGGAGCTCCACGATGACAGGAAGCACGTGACCTCCACCCCACCGTGCTGTGAGGGCACGAAGAGCACTGATGTGTGGCAGGCAGTGAGAGATGATGTCATCTCTCTGCTGCTCGCCACACCTCGCTCCCAAATTGAAGAGGCCCGGCTGTGAAGAGCGATGATGTGGAGCTGGCGGAGAGAGATCTCATTCAGCCAGCCTGCCCGCCGCAGCAGTCGCAACCCGCTGGTTAGGCAGGAACCCTGCGGCAAGAGTCTCTGGGCTATGGGCCCCAGATTCGGGGCTGTAGCCCCAATAGCCACACCCTAGCAACGCCCCTGCCTCCCAGCATCCTCTGTATTCCCCAGGACACCTCAACACCCCCCAGCACATCTACCCTATATTACCAAAAGTATTGGGACACCTGCCTTTACATGCACATGAACTTTAATGGCATCCCAGTCTTAGGGCCAGTTCAGACTATAGAAACGCAGTCTGGATGCGTTCAAGGTGCTTTTCTGCATGCGTGTTTTTGATGTCTTCCAGGTGCGTTTTTGATGCGTTACAGGTGCGTTTTTGATTCAGTCTTGTGCATTTCCCCCCTCTTTTTTCTTAACCTTAAATAAGCACATGTGTGCTTCACTGCTTTTAGGTGCGTTCCGCTGTATTTTTTATGCCATTTACAGCATTCCAGTACAGTCCAGTGCAGGAAAAATGCAACATGTTCTCCTTTTTTCTTTTTTTTTTTTGGAACTGGAACTGCAAGCACTGGTGTGAACTATGTCAAATCATATAACCTACTTTGCATGCATTTTTGATGCAGAAAAAAAAACACACTGGACTGCATGGGGTGTGAACTGGCCCTCAGTCTATAGGGTTCAATATTGAGCTGGCTCACCCTTTGCAGCTATAACAGCTTCAACAGCCATTAGGCTATACAATGTGTTATATCAGGTATCTAGTATGTAATGCAATTGGGGTTATTTACTAAAACTGGAGAGTGCAAAACCGGGTGCAGCTCTGCATAGAAACCAATCAGCTTCCAGGTTTTATTTCCAAAGCTTTATTGAGCAAGCTGAAGTTAGAAGCTGATTGGTTACTTTGCACAGATGTACCAGATTCTGAGTGCACCAGTTTTAATAAATCTCCCCCAATGTTATTATATCATGTATCTAGTAGGTATTACAATGTATCTTTTTCTCCATTCAAGAAAAAAAAAAAAACAACACAGTAGCGGCCTATACAGTGATTGATCACTGTGATAGCCAATCCAAGACTATCCACTGTGATAGCCAATCACAGTGATCAGGTGATAGGGAACTGGGCCTTCTGGTTCCTAGTAGGTAATACAATGTATTATATCATATATCAAGTAGGTAATATAATGTATTTTATATTATTATTATTATTATTATTTTAGCATTTTAGCAATATTATAGCATTTGCAGGGGGTACACATTTGCAACTTGGCTCTTTCTTAAAGTGGCGATTTCTATAAGTGGAATGCACTTCTGACTCTGCACTTTAGCGAATGCACAAAGCGAAGGGACATAAGATAAACACTTTGAAAACCACCACACAGACATCAGGTGACCTTGTTTACTCCTTTAGATCTTTCTCCATGTAACATGCATTCTCTACCACTCCTTTTGACAACTCTGTCCTCTAACCTAAAACTATCTCTCCTTCACCGCTCTTCTCCCCCCCCCCCCCCCCAACAGCATATATATATCACCCTCACTTCTGTCCTGTCCTTATTACTGCACCCACCAACTCCTGCTAATTCTAAATCCACATACACTAAAAATCTCCAAGACCCTGGGGCATGTCCCCTCATATAAATTCCACTCCCATATTACCTCCCTCACCCTCTTGCTTCTCCTAACCTCTGGAGATATGTCCCCAAACCCTGGGCATGCACCCATCACCCTACACCCTCTGGCAGCAGCCGCAATCAACACAATTTAGTTCCCATTTCTATTCTTCCCAAGACCAGACCCCCTTTCTCTTGTGCCCTTTGGAACTCCCGCTCTGTCTGCAACATACTCACCTCTTTCCAGTGGCGGAACTACCGCCATAGCGACACACGCGGCCGCTATGGGGCCCGCAGCTGTTAGGGGCCCCCCGGACCGGTGACAGGCGGCTCCGCGGGTGACAGCGGGTGGCTTTGCGGGCCCGCGGGTGAGAGCGGGCGGCTCCGCGGGTGACAGCGGGCGGCTTTGCGGGCCCGCGGGTGACAGCGGGCGGCTCCGCGGGTGACAGCGGGCGGCTTTGCGGGCCCCCGGGTGAGAGTGGGCGGCTCTGCGGGTCCGCGGTGAGAGCGTGGGCGGCTCCGAGGGCTGTCAGGCGGTGAGTCAGCTGGGCGGCTCGGCTCGTGTATGAGCAGGCTGGCCAATCAGGGAGCTGGCAGCCGGGGGTGCATAGAGATGACATCATCTCTCACCGCCCGGCGCCCTCCCTGCATCCCTGCAGTGCAGTGCAGTTTTCCCCCCTCACTGTGCAGGCAGCCTCGGGAAGCAGAGAGATGACCTTATCTCCCTGCTGCCTGACTCTGGGACACAGCATGAAAGTGACACAGGCAGCAAGTGACAAGGTGAAGTGGCAAGTGACAATCCGGGACGTGGCAGCAAGTGACAATCCGTAATGTGTGGCAAGTGACAATCCGGGACGTGGCAAGTGACAATCCGTAATGTGTGGCAGGTGACGTGGCAAGTGACTATCCGTAATGTGTGGCAGGTGACGTGGCAAGTGACTATCCGTAATGTGTGGCAGGTGACGTGGCAAGTGACTATCCGTAATGTGTGGCAGGTGACGTGGCAAGTGACTATCCGTAATGTGTGGCAGGTGAGGTGGCAAGTGACAATCTGTAATGTATGGCAGGTGACGTGGCAAGTGACAACCTGTAACATGTGGCAGGCGACGTGGCAAGTGACAATCCGTAATGTGTGGCAAGTGACAATCCGGGACGTGGCAAGTGACAATCTGTAATGTGTGGCAGGTGACGTAGCAAGTGACAATCCGTAATGTGTGGCAAGTGACAATCCGGGACGTGGCAAGTGACAATCCGTAATGTGTGGCAGGTGACGTGGCAAGTGACAATCCATAACATGTGGCAGGCGACGTGGCAAGTGACAATCCGTAATGTGTAGCAAGTGACAATCCAGAAAGTGGCAAGTGACAATCCGTAATGTGTGGCAGGTGACGTGGCAAGTGACAATCTAATGTGTGGCAAGTGACAATCTGGGACGTGGCAAGTGACAATCAGTAATGTGTGGCAGGTGATGTGGCAAGTGACAATCCGGGACGTGGCAAGTGACAATCCGTAATGTGTAGCAAGTGACAATCCAGAAAGTGGCAAGTGACAATCCGTAATGTGTGGCAGGTGACGTGGCAAGTGACAATCTAATGTGTGGCAAGTGACAATCTGGGATGTGGCAAGTGACAATCAGTAATGTGTGGCAGGTGACGTGGCAAGTGACAATCCAGGACGTGGCAAGTGGACAATCGGCAACATGTGGCAGGTGACATTCTGCAACGTGTGACAAGTGACAATCTACATCTGGTGGCAGGCGACGTGGCAAGTGGACAATCCGCAATGTGTGGCGGGTGATGTGACATTCCGTGACAAGTTGCATCTGGTGGCAGGCGACGGTGTCAAGTGACACGCTCAGGGCTCCCACTGATTCAGCATTATGGTGAGTTGAACTAGTTCATTTTATATAACAGAACAGAAATTGGTTAGAAGGCATGGAGGTCAGCAATGTGTGTCCTTTAGGGGCTGCATACAGTATACTGCATACTTTGTTGTTCATAATTAATATAAGCTGTTGCCTGGGTACTGTGCCACATGGGTGCGGTAATCTGTTGTTCAATGGCATTAGTTCTTTTTTTTTGTGGAGGGGGTGGTTTGCAGGGGGGGGGGGGCGGTTTGCAGGGGGGGGGGGGGCCCATACAACATTTTGCTATGGGGCCCTGTGATTTCTAGTTACGCCCCTGCCTCTTTCCATGACCTCTTTATCGCCAACTCATTTAACCTACTCGCCATTACCGAAACCTGGCTCCACGAATCCGACACTGCGTCTTCTGCTGCCCTATCCAATGGTGGTCTTCTCTGGACTCACTCCCCCAGATGCAGCGGACGTAAGGGAGGAGGTGTCAGAATCCTCCTAGCCCCACATAGCACCTTTCAGGTACTTCAGCCACCTCCCTCTCTGTCGCTCTCCTCTTTCGAAGCACACTGTAGTCGTCTTTTCACTCCAATCTCTCTAAGGATAGCCGTGATCTACAGGCCCCCTGGACCAGTATCGACCTATCTTGATGACTTCTCTGCCTGGCTACCCTACTTTCTTTCTTCTGAAATCCCCACAATCATTCTCGGGGACTTCAACATCCCTATTAATACTAACACTCCTGCCACTTCCAAACTTCTCAGCCTAACCTCCTCCTTTGACCTGAAGCAGTGGATACATGCTCCAACTCACTCAGAAGGCAATATCCTTGACCTCATTTTCTCTCACCTTTGCACTCCATGAAACCTCTCTATCTATCCATTCCCTCTCTCTGATCACCACCTTATTAGTTTCACTCTCTCCCTTTCCTTCACCTCCTCTGCCTCCAACCACCTTAAAGTTCCCCGCAGAAACCTACGTCATCTCAACCCTTCTCTTCTCTACTCTGCTATCAACAACCTCTACGACAAAATCTCACCCCTATCCTGCACCAACCTAGCCACTTCTGTGTACAACACTTCACTTCTAGCCTCACTGGACTCACTGGCCCCCCTCACTACACACACAGAACCAAGCCCAGACCCCTTCAACCTTGGCAAACAGATGATACTAGAAGCCTGAAAAAACATAATCGTGCTCTTGAGCGCCTCTGGCGTAAGACTAATGCCGCGTACACACGGTCGTACTTTTCGTCTACAAAAGTCCAACAGACGCTGATGGACTAAAGCTGGCTGGTAATCCGATCGTGTGTGGGCTTCTCCGGACTTTCAACCGACTTTTTTAGCCTCAAATACGACGTACTTTAGATTTGAAACATGCTTCAAAACTTTTACTTCGTACCTACGACGGACCCCGAAATCCGCTCGTCTGTGTGCTAGTCCGACGGACAAAAAGCCACGCTAGGGCACCTATTGGCTACTGGCTATGAACTTCCTTATTTTAGTCCGGTGTACGTCATCACGTACGAATCCGACCGACTTTTGTGTGGTCGTGTGTAGGCAAGTCCGGTCGTTAGAAAGTAGGCCGCAAGTCCGCGGCAAGTCCACCGAAAGTCTGCCGGAAGTCTGTCCGACAGGCTGTCCGACTTTTGTAGACGAAAAGTACGACCGTGTGTACGCGGCATAAGTCTCAGAGAGATTTCAACCAATATAAATCTGCCCTCCAAAAATATAATTCCAGCCTCCTCTCTGCCAAGCAGACCTATTTTACCACTCTCATTAGCAACTTATCATTCCGTCCCCGTCAACTCTTCTCCACCTTCAACTCTCTACTTCGTCCTCCACCGCCTCCACCCGCCAACTCACTCATTGCCCAGGAGATCGCCAATCACTTCAAACAGAAGATTGATACAATTTGCGTGGAGATCTCTACTGTTCCGATACCCTCCTTGCTTTACACTTCATGCCCACAGGCACAATCATTACTTTTACCCTCTTTTACCCACCTTTACCCTCTTTCAACCCCACCACTACAGACGTAGTTGCTAAACTACTTGCTAATGTCCACCTAACCACCTGCCCTCTGGATCCTGTTCCCTCACAAATGCTACGTTCACCCTCTGGCCCTATGCTACACTCTCTAACCCACATCTTCAATCCCTCCCTCTCTTCTGGCATCTTCCCTAACTCTCTAAAACATGCACTTGTCAGACCCATACTTAAAAAGCCCTCACTGGACCCATCCAATCTTAACAACCTACGCCCCATCTCCTTACTCCCCTTCTTATCCAAACTCCTCGAACGTCTGGTCTACAACCGACTGATAATAACCTTATTGATCCCCTTCAGTCTGGATTTCGTCCTCAACACTCCACAGAAACTGCTCTCCTAAAACTAACAAACGATCTACTAACGGCCAAAACCAATCGACACTCTTCTGTACTCCTACTTCTGGACCTCTCTGCTGCCTTTGATACGGTTGACCACCCCCTCTTCCTCAAAAAACTACACGCCTTTGGTCTCCGTGACTGTACACTTCGCTGGTTCTCTTCCTACTTATCCAACCGCACCTTTAGTGTTTCTTACAACTCTACTTCCTCCTCTCCTCTTCCTTTCTCTGTTGGGGGTTCTGTTCTTGGACCTCTCCTATTTTCAATCTACACCTCCTCCCTGGGTCAACTGATGGCTTCCCATGGCTTCCAATACCACCTCTACGCTGACGACACCCAAATCTATTTCTCTACCCCTCAGCTCACTCCCTCAGTCTCCTCGCGTATCACCAATTTACTCTCAGATATATCAGTCTGGATGTCACACCACTTCCTCAAACTCAATCTATCCAAAACCAAACTTATAATTTTTCCTCCCCCATATGCCCCTTCCTTGATCTCTCTGTCAAAATCGATGGCACTATATATATATATATATATATATATATATATATATATATATATATATATATATATGGCACTACATATGCAACTATAAGCCCATCCCCACATGCCAAGGTTCTAGGTGTAGTCCTGGACTCTGAACTCTCCTTCAAGCAACACATCCAATCACTGTCCAAATCCTGCCGCCTCAACCTCCGCAACATCTCCAAAATACGCCCCTTTCTAACCAATGACACAACAAAGCTCTTAATTCACTCGCTGGTCATATCTTGCCTCAACTACTGCAACTCTCTTCTCATTGGCTTACCTCTACATAGTCTATCACCTCTTCAATCCATCATGAATGCCGCTGCCAGACTCATCCCCCTTACCAATCGCTCTGTGTCTGCCACTCCTCTCTGTCAATCCCTCCACTGGCTTCCGCTCGGCCAAAGAATTAAATTCAAAATTCTAACTACGTACAAAGCCATCCACAATCTAGCCCCCAGCTACATCACTAGCCTAGTCTCTAAATACCAACCTACTCGTTCTCTTCGTTCCTCTCATGACCTCCTGCTCTCTAGCTCCCTTGTCACCTCCTCCCATGCTCGCCTCCAGGCCTTTTCCAAAGCCTCTCCAATCCTATGGAATGCCCTACCCCAATCTGTCCGCTTATCTCCTACTCTCTTAGCTTTTAGACGATCCCTGAAAACCCTTCTTTTCAGAGAAGCCTATCCTACCCACACCTAACAACTGTATTTTCATTTTTTCCATCAGCTCATCCCCCACAGTTATTACATTTTGTTTCCACGTGACCCTCCCTTCTAGATTGTAAGCTCTAACGAGCAGGGCCCTCTGATTCCTCCTGTATTGAATTGTATTGCAATTGTACTGTCTGCCCTCATGTTGTAAAGCGCTGTGCAAACTGTTGGCGCTATATAACTCCTGTATAATAATAATAATAATATTATTATTATTATTATACAGGATTTATATAGCGGCAACAGTTTGCACAGCGCTTTACAACATGAGGGCAGACAGTACAATTGCAATACAATTCAATACAGGAGGGATCAGAGGGCCCTGCTCATTAGAGCTTACAATCTATAAGATCATGTATCTAGTAGGTAATACAATGTATTATATCATGTATCTAATAGGTAATAGAATGTATATTTCTCTCTTGTTAGTAAGAGACCTGGAGCTGTTCGCGAGAGCTCAGTCTCTGTGTTAGGAGTGCACCATGCTGCCCGTCCTCATCACATATACAACAGCACATACAGTATCTCACAAAAGTGAGTACACCCCTCACAATTTTCTAAATATTTTCTTCTATCTTTTCATGTGACAACACTGAAGAAATGACACTTTGCTACAATGTAAAGTAGTGAGTGTACAGCTTGTATAACAGTGTAAATTTGATGTCCCCTCAAAATAACTCAACACACAGCCATTAATGTCTAAACCACTGGCAACAAAAGTCAGTACACCCCTAGGTGAAAATGTCTATATTGGACCCAAAGTGTCAATATTTTGTGTGGCCACCATTATTTTCCAGCACTGCCTTAACCCTCTGGGGCATGGAGTTCATCAGAGCTTCACAGTTTGCCACTGGAGTCCTCTTCCCCTCCTCCATGATGACATCACAGAGCTGGTGGATGTTAGAGACCTTGCGCTCCTCCACCTTCCGTTTGAGGATGTCCCACAGATGCTCAATAGGGTTTAGATCTGGGGACATGCTTGGCCAGTCCATCATCTTTACCCTCAGCTTCTTTAGCAAGGCAGTGGTGGTCTTGGAGGTGTGTTTGAGGTCGTTATCATGTTGGAATACTGCCCTGCGGCCCAGTCTCTGAAGGGAGGGGATCATGCTCTGCTTCAGTATGTCACAGTACATGTTGGCATTCATGGTTCCCTCAATGATCTGTAGCTCCCCAGTGCCGGCAGCACTCATGCAGCCCCAGACCATGACACTCCCACCACCATGCTTGACTGTAGACAAGACACATTTTTCTTTGTGCTCCTCACCTGGTTGCTGCCACACACGCTTGTCACCATCTGAACCAAATACGTTTATCTTGGTCTCATCAGATCACAGGACATGGTTCCAGTAATCCATGTCCTTAGTCTGCTTATCTTTAGCAAACTGTTTGTGGGCTTTCTTGTGCATCATCTTTAGAAGAGGCTTCCTTCTGGGACCAGCCATGCAGACCAATTTAATGCAGTGTGCGGCGTATGGTCTGAGCACTGACCTCTCACCCCTACAACCTCTGCAGCAATGCTGGCAGCACTCATATGTCTATTTCCCAAAGACAACCTCTGGATATGAAGCTGAGCATGTGCACTCAACTCCTTTGGTGGGCAATCTTCTTATAGCCTAGGCCATCTTTATGTAGAGCAACAATTCTTGTTTTCAGATCCTCAGAGAGTTCTTTGCCATGAGGTGCCATGTTGAACTTCCAGTGACCAGTATGAGAGAGTGAGAGCGATAACACCAAATTTAGCACACCTGCTCCTCATTCACACCTGAGACCTTGTAACACTAATGTGTCACATGACACCGAGGAGGAAAAATGGCTAATTGGGCCCAATTTGGACATTTTCAATTAGGGGTGTACTCACTTTTGTTGCCAGCGGTTTAGACATTAATGGCTGTGTGTTGAGTTATTTTGAGGGGACAGCAAATTTACACTGTTATACAAGCTGTACACTCACTACTTTACATTGTAGCAAAGTGTCATTTCTTCAGTGTTGTCACATGAAAAGATAGAATAAAATATTTACAAAAATGCCAGGGGTGTACTCACTTTTGTGAGATACTGTATATGCGGCCCCAAAGATAAAGACCCACTTCGGTGAGGCCGCATATAGGTATGTGAATGCTCACCAGGAAGGGGTTAAACATAGCTCCCAACTGTCCCTGATTTGGAGAAATGTCCCTCTGTCCCTCTTTCCTCCTCATTTGTCCCTGATTTTGGTCTGATCTCTATAGTTGTATATAAAATGCACTTTTTATCTATCAAAAAGTGTTCCCCAGTGCTAAACCTTTCATCTGATTTCTAAATTGCTGCATTTTTAAATTCCAAAAGCCAATATAAAGGAATAGTAGTGGTAAAAAAAGCACTTGTGGATTTAACCAATCTCTTTTTTTTTTACAATTCTCCTTTAAGGGGGCGTGGCCAGGGCTGTGTCCTATGCCTGCATAGTTTTGCTGATAGGTGTCCCTCATTCCCATCTCAAAAAGTTGGGAGGTATGGGTTAAATGATCATTTGTAAACCCAGCTGTTGAAAAGAAAAAAAAAAAAAAAAAAATCAAAAAATCATCACCTGGTACAAATTTAAAAACACATTGAGAAATGTATTCTTGTTTACTTTTCATTAGCAGATAAAAAGTATCAGTTTACTTAAAGGAAAAAAAACCCCCATAAAACTCTTCCCATTTCCATAGCAAAAGGGAACACAAACGATTGTAAAAAATATTCCTAAAGAAGAATTTTATCCTCTGCTTACGGCCTGTTGATATGTTTTTGGCATGGAGCGGCGCGGGGGTTACATCGTAATCTCCGAGTTCTGATTGGTCCTGACATTTACAATAGAACGTTACATGAGCGGCTTGTTTGGGAAAACAGTGATGTTACTATAACTACTTTTGTGCGATTTGAAGCGATGTGGTAAGGGTTGCTGGCATGGGGCTGGTGCATTTTGTAGACATTAGACAAATATTTGCGAAGTTTTTTTCACTGTAGTTCCGGATCGGCAGCCAAAAAGGTCGATGTAATTTGTGAATCTAAACTTTTAGACCAGGAATTTGCCACACCTTTAAACATCAGGACTGTATTTACTCATTTCCAGATTAAAAGCATGATTACCCTGATGGAGTCATTATTTGACATCAAAAAACTGAAAATATCGCTCTGTTAATCTTTGTAAATTTGGAAATCATATTGATTCATTTTATTCCAAATCTAGTCTAAGGGGTATTCCACATTTTACAAAGAAAGTGGGGGGGGGGGGGGGGGTCCTCCTTCCTTTTTTAATGGTGTCAGTGTAATAGATCCGGGGTCTTCAAACTATGACCCGTGGGCCACATCCAACCCCCTACAAGATTGTATCCAGCCCTCAGCTAGGGTCAGTGGCGTGTCCTCAATGTGCACTCATAGAGGGTAGGGGTCTGCTGAGGTTGGCTATGGTCTCAACTTCTGATGTAAGGGGAGACTCCGATGATGACCCTGATGTAAGGGGGGGACTCCTAAGGCAGACTTTCATGTAAGGGGACTCTGATGGGGACCCTGCTGTAAAGGGGAACCCCTAAGTCAGACTTTCATGTAAGGGGGGCTCTGATGAGGACCCTGCTGTTAGAATTGGGGACCCTGATGTAAGGGGGGACTCTAATGAGGACTCTGATGTAAGGGAGAACCCCTAAGGCTGACTTTCATGTAAGGGGGGCTCTGATGGAGAGCCTGATGTAAGGGGGGACTCTAATAGGGACCCTGATGTAAGAGAGAACTCCTAAGGCAGACTTTCATTTAAGGGGGGCTCTGATGGGGACCCTGATGTAAGGGGGGCTCTGATGGGGACCCTGATGTAGGGGGGGGGGCTCTAATGGGGACCCTGCTGTAAGGGGAACTCCTAAGACAGACTTTTACAAAAAGGGGGGCTCTGATGGAGACCCTGATGTAAGGGGAGATTCTGATGGGGACCCTGATGTACGGGGGAACTTTGATGGGGACCCTAATGTAAGAGGGGACTCCTAAGACAGACATTCATATAAGGGGGTATTTGACGTAGACCCTGATGTAAGGGGGACTTTGATGGGGACCCTGATGTAGGGGAGACTCTGATAGGGACCCTGATGTAAGGGGGGACTCCTAAGACAGACTTTCAAGTAAGGTGGGCTCTGATGGAGACCCTAATGTATAGGAGACTCTGATGGGGACCCTGATGTAAGGGGGAACTCCTAAGGCAGAGGTTAATGTAAGGGGGCTCTGATGGGGACCCTGATGTAAGGGGGAAGTCTGATGGGGACCCTGATGTAATGGGGGCTCTAATGGGGAGTCCTGGTACCTGGTTTTGACAGGTACCTGCACCCACCCCCCCCCCCCTTCCCCTTGCCTACAGCCTTCTGGGACCCCCCCCCCTCACCTCATGTAGGAGCACAGGTGTACAGACCCGGGAACTCAGTGTACAGATGGTGGGACCCCCTATAATGGGCACAGCAGGTGAGCAGACCCAGGAAATCAGCACAGCAATAGTGGGAACCCCTCATAATGGGCACAGAAGCTGTACAAATCTAAGAACATAGTGTAGGGATGGCGAGAACCCCTCATAATATGTACAGCAGGTGTGAAGATCCAGGAATTCCATGCAGAGATGGTGGGAACTTCTCATAATGGGCACAGCAGGTGGGCAGACCCAATAACTCAGCACAGGGATGGTGAGAACCCCTTACTATGGACACAGCAGGTGGTCAGACCCAGGAACTCAGCACAGGGATGGTGAGACCCCCTATAATGGGCACAACAGGTGGGCAGACCCAAGAACTCAGCACGAGGACGGTGAGAACCCCTTATTATGGGGACAGCAGGTGTACAGACCCAAGAGCTCAGTGCAGAGATCCCACCATGGAGTTCCCAAGTGATAGGAAACACTCTCGGGGGTTTTAACTCTCCAGAATTCACCAAACATTTAAATATAATTTTTTTGGTGAACAAACCCTTTTATTTAACACTTAGCTGTCTTCCTCCCCCATTCTTCATGTCAATGTACCAGCGCTGACAATATGCGTGACACCAGACCGTCTACGCAACAAATGGAGAATTGAAAACCTCCTGCCCCCCCCCCCCCCATCAATATTCCTATTTTATCTGAGCCCGGCGCACATTGCCGCTCTGGTTTCCTTGTAATGTAGACCATCCCATGGTAATCCTGTTCTTAGTTTAATTTCGGCAGCTCCCCAAAGTCCCTTTAGACAAAGGAGACAGATCAAAGGAAAAGCCACCACATAGAAACTGGTTTGTTTGTGTTCTCTGACTTGGACACTGGGCTTTGTAATCATTTTTTAAACCAGTGCTTCAAACATTTTAATAAAAACTGGGGCCCGTGTTAGCGTACACAGAGCATTATAGCCCAGAGAGAAATTTAATTAGAAAATATCCAGGTTCCCATGGACACGGGGCCCCATACAAAGTCCTGGCCTCCTCTGGATTGTGTTTTGCATTAGGAGTATTTTATTATCTTGTTTTTAAAAAAAAAAAACGGACCTTTTCCCTTTTAGCTCTGGGAAATGCTGATGCTTTAAAGGCTTTTCTGTGAAATTTTATAAAATAACATTTTCACCCGCCTCGCGTTCTCGTGGTAAAAAAAGACTTTATTACATCTGGAGTTTAATCCTCTGGAATCAATCATTTGCTTAAGGGAAAAGGCCCCCACCATGTTAAATGTAGCGTTATTGTACTGTGTGTCTGAAGGTGGGGCGGAAAGGGGGGCTGTAATACTCATGGGAGCCTCTAGATGTCATGGTTGTACACTCGGCTGAGACAAAAGGGACCCACCCCAGAATAAAGGGGCAGGTCCTCCGCTGAGCATTGCAAAGTGAGGAGCACACCTTTTTTTTCGCTAGATGCTTAATAACTTCAGCTACGGAAGATTTTACCCCCTTCTTGACCAGGCCGGTTTTTGCTATTCGCACAAGTGATAATTGCGCGGTCATGCAACACTGTACCTAAACAAAATTTATATGATTTTTTTTCCCACGAATAGAGCTTTCTTTTGGTGGTATTTGATCACAACTGGGCTTTTTTTTTTTTTTCACTATAAACAAAAAAAAACACATATTTTGATTAACCACTTCAGCCCCGGAAGATTTTACCCCCTTCCTGACCAGAGCACTTTTTGCGATTCGGCACTGCGTCGCTTTAACTGACAATTGCGCGGTCATGCGATCTTGTACCCAAACAAAATTGACGTCCTTTTTTTCCACTACAAATAGGAGCTTTCTTTTGGTGGTATTTGATCACCTCTGCGCTTTTTATTTTTTGCACTATAAACAAAAAAAGAGCGACAATTTTGAAAAAAAGCAATATTTTTTTACATTTTGCTTTAATAAATATCCCCCAAAATTATTTTAAAAGAACTAATTTTTTCTTCTCAGTCTAGGCCGATATATATTCTTTTACATATTTTTGGTAAAAAAAAATTGCAAGAAGCGTATATTGATTGGTTTGCGCAAAAGTTATAGCGTCTACAAAATAGGGGATAGTTTTTATGGCATTTTTATTATTAATTTTTTTTATTAGTAATGGCGGCGATCTGCGATTTTTATCGTGACTGCGACATTATGGCGTACACATCGGACACTTTTGACACTATTTTGAGACCATTGTCATTTATACAGCGATCAGTGCTATAAAAATGCACTGATTACTGTTTTAAATGACACTGGCAGGGAAGGGGTTAACCATTAGGGGGCGATGAAGGGGTTAGGTGTGTCCTAGGGAGTGATTCTAACTGTGGGGGGGAGGGGCTACCACTGACATGACAGCGATCACTGCTCCCGATCACAGGGAGCAGTAGATCTCTGTCATGACACAAGACAGAACTGGGAAATGCCTTGTTTACATAGGCCTCTCCCCATTCAGCTTCTCCACATTGTAATTGTGGGCCACTGGAGAATATCGAGTTCCCGGGACCCATGGGCACGCTCCCATGGCATGCGGCGGTTGCGCAAAGCGCGCCCAAGAGGCAGCAAGTTTAAAGGGACGCACCTGTATGCCCATTTGCCTGCCTGTGCCATTGTGCCGATGTACATCCATGTGCGGTGGTCAGCAAGCGGTTAAATTTTTTTTTTTTACTTTCTGCTATAAAACATATCCAATAAATTTTTTTAAGAAATCTAATTTTGCCCAACATGTATTCTGCTACATATCTTTGTTAAAAAAAAAAATTCCATATATTGATTGGTTTGCATGAAAGTTATAGTGTATACAAACTATGGGATATACAGTACAGTAATACCTTGGATTATGAGCATAATTCCTTTTTAGAAACATGCTTGTAATCCAAAGCACTCGTATATCAAAGTGAGTTTCCCCATAAGAAATAATGGAAACTCAGATGATTCGTTCCACAACCACTGCTGGTGTATGCAGTACTGTATGTGGCCAGAGGTGCGGGGGCGCTGGTGTATGCAGTACTGTATGTGGCCAGAGGTGCGGGGCGCTGGTGTATGCAGTACTGTATGTGGCCAGAGGTGCGGGGGCGCTGGTGTATGCAGTACTGTATGTGGCCAGAGGTGCGGGGGCGCTGGTGTATGCAGTATTGTATGTGGCCAGAGGTGCGGGGGCGTTGATGTATGCAGTACTGTAAGTGGCCAGAGGTGCGGGGCGCTGGTGTATGCAGTACTGTATGTGGCCAGAGGTATGGGGGTGCTGGTGATGCTCGGAGACACTCGAGAACTCTTGACACTTTCGGGTGCTCCGATGCACGTTACGCTCGCCCCACCCAGCTGGGAGTGTTTCCGAGTGTCTCCGAGCATTTCCAAGCATCTCTGAGTTCTCCAGGAAGCACTGGGAGCCACCAGCGCCCTCGGACCTCTGGCCACATACGGTAATATTTACACCAGCGGCTTGAGTCCTGCTTGCCTTGCGAGACAGCGCTTGCAAATCAAGTCAGGATTTTTTTTTAAATATAGCTCGTCTTGCGAAACGCTCGTATACCGCGTTACTCGCAAACCGAGGTATCCCTGTATATTGGATTTTTTTCTTTTATATCTACTAGTAATGGTGGTGATCAGCAACTTATAAACGGGACTGTGATAAAGCGGCGGGCGATCTGATACTGGGGGGGGGGGGGGACTGACTAACTGCCACTGATATCACCAGTGACATTAATAAAGTGATCAGTGATAATACTATACACTGTCACTGTACGAATGACTCTGGCTGGGGAGGGGTTAACATCAGGGGCGATCAAGGGGTTAAATGTGTGCCTAACTATGTGTCATGTGTGTATTATGAGCTGATTTTAGAGATCTCTTTGCAGAGATAACAAAGAGATTGTTCCCTGTGTACAGAGCCCAGTGTTAATTGTCAATACACAGCTCTGAGCTGTAATTGTACACAGCCGATCAGCAGGTTCTGGCCATGAATGATTGGCCAGGACCTGCTGAGAGACTCACTGTGTACAATCACATGCATGTGCGTGCCCTAAACCCGGAAGCAGGCAGCGACGTACCAGCAGTGGCGACTGGTGCTTAAAATTTTTTGAGGGGCGCAAACAAACTGAAAAATTCAGAAATAAAACCATCAATTGCAGCCTCACTGTGCTATCAAACGCAGCCACTGTGCCCATCAAACGCAGCCACTGTGCCATCAAACGCAGCCACTGTGCCCATCAAACGCAGCCACTGTGCCATCAAACGCAACCACTGTGCCATCAAACGCAGCCACTGTGCCCATCAAACGCAGCCACTGTGCCATCAAACGCAGCCACTGTGCCCATCAAACGCAGCCACTGTGCCCATCAAACGCAGCCACTGTGCCATCAAGCGCAGCCACTGTGCCCATCATATGCAGCCACTGTGCCCATCAAACGCAGCCACTGTGCCTATCAATTGCAGCCACTGTGCCATCAAATGCAGCCACTGTGCCCATCAATTGCAGCCACTGTGCCCATCAATTGCAGCCACTGTGCCATAAAATGCAGCCACTGTGCCCATCAAATGCAGCCACTGTGCCCATCAAATGCAGCAACTTTGCCAATCAATTGCAGTGCCTGTGCCCATCCATTGCAGCAACTTGTGCCCATCATATGTAGCCTGTGTGGCCACCATATGCAGCCTGTGTGCCCATCATATGCAGCTTGTGCCCATCATATGTAGCCTGTGTGCCCATCATATGTAGCCTCTGTGACCCATCTTATGTAGCCTCTGTGACCCATCATATGTAGCCTGTGTGTCCATCATATGTAGCCTGTGCCCATCATATGCAGCGCCTGTGCCCATCATATGTAGCCTTTGTGTCCATCATATGCAGCCTGTGTGCCCATCAATTGCAGCGCCTGTACCCATCATATGCAGCCGGTGTGCCCATCATATGCAGCTTGTGCCCATCATATGTAGCCTCTGTGACCCATCATATGTAGCCTCTGTTACCATCATATGTAGCCTGTGTGCCCATCATATGTAGCCTGTGACCATCATATGTAGCCTGTGCCCATCATATGCAGCCTCTGTGACCCATCATATGTAGCCTGTGTGCCCATCATATGTAGCCTGTGTGCCCATCATATTTAGCCTGTGTGCCCATCAATTGCAGTGCCTGTACCCATCATATGTAGCCTTTGTGTCCATCATATGCAGCCTGTGTGCCCATCATATGCAGCTTGTGCCCATCATATGTAGCCTGTGTGCCCATCATATTTAGCCTGTGTGCCCATCATATGTAGCCTCTGTGCTCATCATATGTAGGCTGTGTGCCCTTCATATGTAGCCTGTGCCCATCATATGCAGCCTCTGTGACCCATCATATGTAGCCTGTGTGCCCATCATATGTAGCATGTGTGTCCATCATATTTAGCCTGTGTGCCCATCATATTTAGCCTGTGTGCCCATCATATGTAGCCTCTGTGCCCATCATATGTAGCCTCTGTGACCCATCATCTGTAGCCTCTGTGCCCATCATATGTAGCCTGTGTGCCCATCATATTTAGCCTGTGTGCCCATCATATGTAGCCTCTGTGACCCATCATATGTAGCCTCTGTGCCCATCATATGTAGCCTGTGTGCCCATCATATGTAGCCTGTGCCCATCATATGCAGCCTCTGTGACCCATCATATGTAGCCTGTGTGCCCATCATATGTAGCATGTGTGTCCATCATATTTAGCCTGTGTGCCCATCAATTGCAGCGCCTGTGCCCATCATATGTAGCCTTTGTGACCCATCATATGTAGCCTGTGTGCCCATCATATGTAGCCTATGTTACCCATCATACTGTATGTAGCCTGTGTGCCCATCAACTGCAGCACCTGTGCCTATCATATGCAGCCCGTGTGCCCATCATATGCAGCTTGTGCCCATCATATGTAGCCTGTGTGCCCATCATATATAGCCTGTGTGCCCATCATATGCAGCCTCTGTGACCCATCATATGTAGCCTGTGTGCCCATCATATGTAGCCTGTGTGCCCATCAATTGCAACACCTGGACCAATTATATGCAGCTTGTACCCATCAAATGTAGCCTGTGTGCACGTCATATGTAGCCTCTGTGCCCATCATATGTAGCCTGTGTGCCCATCATATGTAGCCTGTGTGCCCATCATATGCAGCCTCTGTGACCCATCATATGTAGCCTGTGTGCCCATCATATGTAACATGTGTGTCCATCATATTTAGCCTGTGTGCCCATCAATTGCAGTGCCTGTGCCCATCATGTGTAGCCTATGTGCCCATCATATGCAGCCTCTGTGACCCATCATATGTAGCCTGTGTGTCCATCATATGTAGCCTCTGTGACCCATCATACAGTATGTAGCCTGTGTGCCCATCAAATGTAGCCTGTGTGCCCATCAAATGTAGCCTGTGTGCCCATCATATGCAGCTTGTGGCCATCATATGTAGCCTCTGTGACCCATCATATGTAGCCTCTGTGACCCATCATATGCAGCCTCTGTGACCCATCATATGTAGCCTCTGTGACCCATCATATGTAGCCTCTGTGACCATCATATGTAGCATGTGTGTCCATCATATTTAGCCTGTGTGCCCATCAATTGCAGCGCCTGTGCCCATCATATGTAGCCTTTGTGACCTATCATATGTAGCCTGTGTGCCCATCATATGTAGCCTCTGTTACCCATCATACTGTGTGCAGCCTGTGTGCCCATCAATTGCAGCACCTGTGCCTATCATATGCAGCCCGTGTGCCCATTATATGCAGCTTGTGCCCATCATATGTAGCCTCTGTGACCCATCATATGTAGCCTGTGTGCCCATCATATGTAGCCTCTGTTACCCATCATACTGTGTGCAGCCTGTGTGCCCATCAATTGCAGCACCTGTGCCTATCATATGCAGCCCGTGTGCCCATTATATGCAGCTTGTGCCCATCATATGTAGCCTCTGTGACCCATCATATGTAGCCTCTGTGACCCATCATATGTAGCCTGTGTGCCCATCATATGTAGCATGTGTGTCCATCATATTTAGCCTGTGTGCCCATCAATTGCAGCGCCTGTGCCCATCATATGTAGCCTTTGTAAACCCATCATATGTAGCCTCTGTTACCCATCATACTGTGTGTAGCCTGTGTGCCCATCAATTGCAGCACCTGTGCCTATCATATGCAGCCCGTGTGCCCATTATATGCAGCTTGTGCCCATCATATGTAGCATGTGTGCCCATCATATGTAGCCTGTGTGCCCATCATCTGTAGCCTCTGTGACCCATCATATATAGCCTGTGTGCCCATCATATATAGCCTGTGTGCCCATCATATGTAGCCTGTGTGCCCATCATATGCAGCTTCTTCGACCTATCATATGTAGCCTGTGTGTCCTTCATATGTAGCCTCTGTGACCCATCATACAGTATGTAGCCTGTGTGCCCATCGAATGTAGCCTGTGTGCCCATCATATGCAGCTTGTGGCCATCATATGCAGCCTCTGTGACCCATCATATACAGCCTCTGTGACCCATCATATACAGCCTCTGTGACCCATCATATGTAGCCTGTGTGTCCATCATATGTAGCCTCTGTGACCCATCATATACAGCCTCTGTGACCCATCATATGTAGCCTGTGTGCCCATCAAATGTAGCCTGTGTGCCCATCAAATGTAGCCTGTGTGCCCATCATATGCAGCTTGTGGCCATCATATGTAGCCTCTGTGACCCATCATATGCAGCCTCTGTGACCCATCATATGTAGCCTCTGTGACCCATCATATGCAGCCTCTGTGACCCATCATATGTAGCCTCTGTGACCCATCATATGTAGCCTGTGTGCCAATCATATGTAGCATGTGTGTCCATCATATTTAGCCTGTGTGCCCATCAATTGCAGCGCCTGTGCCCATCATATGTAGCCTTTGTGACCCATCATATGTAGCCTGTGTGCCCATCATATGTAGCCTCTGTTACCCATCATACTGTGTGTAGCCTGTGTGCCCATCAATTGCAGCACCTGTGCCTATCATATGCAGCCCGTGTGCCCATTATATGCAGCTTGTGCCCATCATATGTAGCCTCTGTGACCCATCATATGTAGCCTGTGTGCCCATCATATGTAGCCTCTGTTACTCATCATACTGTATGCAGCCTGTGTGCCCATCAATTGCAGCACCTGTGCCTATCATATGCAGCCCGTGTGCCCATTATATGCAGCTTGTGCCCATCATATGTAGCCTCTGTGACCCATCATATGTAGCCTCTGTGACCCATCATATGTAGCCTGTGTGCCCATCATATGTAGCATGTGTGTCCATCATATTTAGCCTGTGTGCCCATCAATTGCAGCGCCTGTGCCCATCATATGTAGCCTTTGTAAACCCATCATATGTAGCCTGTGTGCCCATCATATGTAGCCTCTGTTACCCATCATACTGTGTGTAGCCTGTGTGCCCATCAATTGCAGCACCTGTGCCTATCATATGCAGCCCGTGTGCCCATTATATGCAGCTTGTGCCCATCATATGTAGCCTGTGTGCCCATCATCTGTAGCCTCTGTGACCCATCATATATAGCCTGTGTGCCCATCATATATAGCCTGTGTGCCCATCATATGTAGCATGTGTGTCCATCATATTTAGCCTGTGTGCCCATCAATTGCAGCGCCTGTGCCCATCATATGTAGCCTTTGTGACCCATCATATGTAGCCTGTGTGCCCATCATATGTAGCCTCTGTTACCCATCATACTGTGTGCAGCCTGTGTGCCCATCAATTGCAGCACCTGTGCCTATCATATGCAGCCCGTGTGCCCATTATATGCAGCTTGTGCCCATCATATGTAGCCTCTGTGACCCATCATATGTAGCCTGTGTGCCCATCATATGTAGCCTCTGTTACCCATCATACTGTGTGCAGCCTGTGTGCCCATCAATTGCAGCACCTGTGCCTATCATATGCAGCCCGTGTGCCCATTATATGCAGCTTGTGCCCATCATATGTAGCCTCTGTGACCCATCATATGTAGCCTCTGTGAACCATCATATGTAGCCTGTGTGCCCATCATATGTAGCATGTGTGTCCATCATATTTAGCCTGTGTGCCCATCAATTGCAGCGCCTGTGCCCATCATATGTAGCCTTTGTAAACCCATCATATGTAGCCTGTGTGCCCATCATATGTAGCCTCTGTTACCCATCATACTGTGTGTAGCCTGTGTGCCCATCAATTGCAGCACCTGTGCCTATCATATGCAGCCCGTGTGCCCATCATATGCAGCTTGTGCCCATCATATGTAGCCTGTGTGCCCATCATCTGTAGCCTCTGTGACCCATCATATATAGCCTGTGTGCCCATCATATATAGCCTGTGTGCCCATCATATGTAGCCTGTGTGCCCATCATATGCAGCTTCTTCGACCTAACATATGTAGCCTGTGTGTCCTTCATATGTAGCCTCTGTGACCCATCATACAGTATGTAGCCTGTGTGCCCATCAAATGTAGCCTGTGTGCCCATCATATGCAGCTTGTGGCCATCATATGCAGCCTCTGTGACCCATCATATGCAGCCTCTGTGACCCATCATATGCAGCCTCTGTGACCCATCATATGCAGCCTCTGTGACCCATCATATGCAGCCTCTGTGACCCATCATATGCAGCCTCTGTGACCCATCATATACAGCCTCTGTGACCCATCATATACAGCCTCTGTGACCCATGATATACAGCCTCTGTGACCCCCCCGCTCGCCGTCTGACCAGAACACACTTACCCCATCCTGGTGGCGGGTGACATCGGTGAGCTGTGGGACATGCAGCAGGTGACGGCGGCGAGCTTCTGTGTCCTCCATGGCTCTCTGTCCTCTCCCGTTCCGTTCCTCTGCTCTCTTCTGTTTCATTAGGCGTCCAATCAGGACGCCTGGGCCTTCAGCCAATCAGGTGACCGGTATTAGATCCGCGCCTGCTGAGAGGCGGTTCAGTGTTAGCAAAGAAAATATTCGTTTGCTTTGCTAACCCACCTGGGTGAACTACGAGCGCAATGCTTTGTGCTCACAGTTCAACTTTTTTGAAGCCTATTAGAGCCTATGGCTCAAATCAGGTGCATCAAAAACACCCCCCGCTGCAGTAATTCAGACGCCTGGTGCCTGAAAAGGTGCCAGACACCTGAATAGGGGGTGTCTACAGCAGCCATGGATAGATTCATGCAATGCATGAATCTATACTTTATACACAGAGGGGGGTGGCTGGAGAGAGGGGTGGCTCCCATGTGCCCTTATGGACGCACAGTCACTGCGTACCGGTATGTCCCTTTGCCTGCATGAGCCGTCCTTCCGCAGTACATTCGGGGCAGTCGGTCCGCAAGTGAACATTGAGTTATTTCCTCAGGAGATTAGGAAGGATATACACTATATTGCCGAAAGTATTGGGACGCCTGCTTTTACACCCACATTACTTTAATGACATCCCAGTCTTAGTCCGTAGGGTTCAATATTGAGTTGGCCCCGCCCTTTGCAGCTATAACAGCTTCAACTTTTCTAGGAAGGCCGTCCACAAGGTTTAGGAGTGTGTCTATGGGAATGTTTGACCATTCTTCCAGAAGTGCATTTGCGAGGTCAGGCACTGATGTTGGATGAGAAGGCCTGGCTCACAATCTCCGCACAAATTCATCCCAAATGTGTTCTATCGGGTTGAGGTCAGGACTCTGTGCAGGCCAGTCAAGTTCCTCCACCCCAAACTCGCTCATCCATGTCTTTATGGACCTTGCTTTGTGCACTGGTGCGCAGTCATGTTGGAATAGGAAGAAGGGGCCATCCCCAAACTGATGAATGAAATTGTCCAAAATGTCTTGGACTGGTATGCTGACGCCTTAAGGGGCCAAGCCCAACCAGTGAAAAACAACCCCACACCATAATCCCCCCTCCATCAAATGATTTGGACCAATGCACAAAGCAAGGTCCATAAAGACATGGATGAGCGAGTTTGGGATGGAGGAACTTGACTGGCCTGCACAGAGTTCTGACCTCATCCCAACACCTTTGGGATGAACTAGTGTAGAGACTGCGAGCCAGGCCTTCTCGTCCAACATCAGTGCATGACCTCACCAATGCTCTTCTGGAAGAATGATCAAACATTCCCATAGACACACTCCTAAACCTTGTGGACAGACTTCCCAGAAGAGGGGCCAACTCAATATTGAACCCTACGGACTAGGACTGGGATGGCATTAAAGTTCATGTGCGTGTAAAGGCAGGTGTCCCAATACTTTTGGTAATATAGTGTATATCGAGTCTATGTATTATATTACAAATTTGGTAAAATATACACCTAACTATAGCCCCCTGTTCCCCCCTAAATACCATGAAACCTCTGGTACATTCTTTCACATGATATGGTCTTGTCCACAGCTCCCGGGCTACTGAAAACAATCTATCGACATTCTTAATGATGAAAGGAAGTCCCAGCGGTTCTGGACTCAAAGACAAGACTACTTCATAAAGAAAGAGAACATAGGGCGGGACTTTGAATGAGGCACACAGAGGCAACTAATATGGGACAAAAAACAAATTTAATTGTAAAAAGATAATGCATTTCCACAAGGTATTACATAAGATCAATATAAATACTTAGTAATATATCATAATAAGCGGTCCAACATGGACTCATATATGAGTATGTAATATATATAGCTGAAAAGGCACAATAACATATAACATATAATGTGCAAGAATACCAATGTTACAAAGTGTAAAGGGGAAGAGCAAGAGAGCACAAATAAAAATGGAACGTCCACACATAGTTATTGGTTAGGTACACCTCTCGGTAGTTGTAAGCTCTACGCGTTTCGGGACCTTTATGGCCAGATGTATATATGTGGGGGGGGGGGGGGGGCATGTTTTGTACATTTGCCTACCTTTTCATCTGAACTTTTTTTCAAATATGGTTTTCTCCTACCCATAGGGTAGAGCTTACAACTACCGAGAGGTGTACCTAACCAATAACTATGTGTGGACGTTCCATTTTTATTTGTGCTCTCTTGCTCTTCCCCTTTACACTTTGTAACATTGGTATCCTTGTACATTATATGTTATATGTTATTGTGCCTTTTCAGCTATATATTACATACTCATATATGAGTCCATGTTGGACCGCCTATTATGATATATTACTAAGTATTTATATTGATCTTATGTAATACCTTGTGGAAATGCATTATCTTTTTACAATTTAGTCCTCATGCACATGGACGTTTTTACAGCCGCGTTTTTGAGCGTTTTTTACAGCTTAAAAACGCCTGTCTATGTTAGTCTATGGATTCATGCCCACCTAGACGTTTTTGAGCTGCAAATGGCCTAGGCGTTTTTAAGCTGTAAAAAAAACCCAGGACCAGCGCGTTCCGAGGCGCGGCGCTAGAGCTGTAAAAACGCGAAACGCGGAAAAACGCGGAAAAACGCGCAAAAACGCGACCGCTGCGTTTTTTCGCGTTTTTTAGCTCCGGTGTTTTTTTGCTCAAAATAGATGATTGGACACTGTAATCTCTGTAAAAACAGGAAATTCCTGTCTGGACATTAGATTACCCAAGAGTCCTTTGCACAGCCGTGTGACTGTGGTTATTGGCTTGAAGATGGCAAGTGCTGTTTCGCAAGTGGAGCTCATTAGTGCGGTACAGGCCCATCCAGAACTGTGGGATGTGGCACATCCACTTCATGGAGACCACATACGGAAAGTGAAAGCCTGGGAGGACATCAGTGCTGCCATTACCCCTGGCTGGGAACAAATGAGAAATGCCGAAAGAAAGGAAATAAGTAAGTCTATTTTCCTTGAATGCATGATCTGTTTGTGTGTAATGTAAACGAAGATTGCATATTTAACCCTTTGTTTTCCATGTTATTTTAGGCAAAATTATGCAGCGCCACTGGAAGTCCCTACGTGACCGTGTCAGGAGGGACCTCACCGACGAAGACAAGGCGGCACGTAGTGGAGCACCAGCGCCAACAAAGAAACAACATGTGTACCACAGCAATCTGCTATTCTTAAGGCAAAATATGCAGAGCCATACCAGACCGTAAGTTTTTTGTTTTTTTCATATATTTGCCTATGTACATTGCTTTTCAGGCAGTATGTTCCATGGCTATTGTAACCACTTTCCGAACGCCACATGTACATATACGTCGGCAGAATGGCACGGCTGCACAAATGGGCATACCTGTACGTCCCTTTTAAGTTGCCGCCTTGGCGGCGCGCTTTCCCATTGCGAGGTCCATGAGTCCGACCGCGGGTCCTGCGGACTCAATGTCCGCGGGCACACCGGCGATCGTCTCAGGGAGAGGAAGAGGTCAATGCCAGTGTAATTTTTACAGTATATCATTGCAATTTTAATCGCACTGATTGCTGTAAAAATGACAATTTTTCCAAAAATGTGTCCAAATTGTCCAATGTGTCGGCCGTATTGTCGCAGTCATGCTAAAAATCGCTGATCTCCCCCATTACTAATAAAAAAAAAATTTGTAAGAAAAATGCCATAAAACTCTCCCCTGTTTCATAGACGCTATAACTTTTGGCAAAAAAAAACTTTATTAACTGAAATCTGTATATACATATTGGCCTAAACCAAAAAGAAAATTTTATATTTATTTATTTTTTGTGGGATATTTATTACTTAAAAAAATTTTAATTCAAAATTTAAAACAGAAATTTACACTCTTTTTTTATAGCTCCGAAAAAAACCCCCAAAAAAACCCAGAGGTGATCAAATACCACCTAAAAAAGGGTCTGTTTGAGTGGAAAAAAAGAACGTAAATTTTTTGGGGAGCCACGTTGCACGACCACCATTGTTAAAGCGACGCTGTGACAAATCGCAAAAAGTGCTCGGGTCTTTGGCCAGCTGAATGGTCCGGGCTAAAGTAGTTACGTTTATACAATTTGTATTGTCTGCAGGACAACTTCTAACTTTAGACTCAGAGAGGTGGATGCGGAAGATGCTGAGGTTCAGAGACCAAGCAGTCCTATGACCAGCACTGGATCTCCACGACCAATCAGCGAGGGAGTTGTTGAGTGCACAGATGAGGTAACTGCTTCGGTCTGCCTGTCTATCTCATTGTCTGTCTGTCGATGTACATGTCAATGTAAACATTTTTGTTCTTTTGCAGGAATCGAGGGCTGTGGAATCACCGTCTTCTGCCAGTCATCAAAGTGGAGAGCAGCGCGGTCGTGGCGGTGTTCGTGGCCGTGGGCGTGGACGTCAGGCGAGGGGCGGCTATAATCCGGAGGCTGATGACAGAGTGCTAGCACTGCTGCAGGAAGTGCGGCAGGAGAGGCGCAGTATGGATGTCTTTTTAGACACCAACAACCCACGCGCCTGCTTCTGCCGCAGCCTTTACCACATCCTGGAGGACATTGGGGGAGACCAAGAGAAGCTTTGTATGGATCGCATGTACGGTATTGCAATGCAATACCGTCATGCTAAATTAAGTGGCGGGCCACCTCCATGCGATCCATATAATGTTTCTCATGATCCCCCAATGGCCCCTGGGACCTCAGCAGTGCTAGCACCCCCCTCTCACTATCAATGGCGACCCTAGGGGGGGGGCAGAGGGGGCCCTGACCCCCCCCCCCCCCAACATTATGCTGGGCCCCCCTATGTGCCCCCCCCCAAAAAAAATTTTTTTTTTTTTACTTTTTTTTTTTTTTTTTACAAAAAGGCAATTTCTTTTTATTTGTTTTCATATCGGATGTGCCGCATCTTACTCGGGCCACCGCTGGGGTAACACAGTCTCTATTGAGAGGGAGAACGTCCCCAGTGGGTGATTCCTCCCCCCTCCCTCTGCTCGCTGACACTGCATAATGCGAGCGCTCACACAACCACGGCCGCCCCATCTGCTCCTTCCCCTGCATCCTCATTGGCAGGGAGAAGAGCGAGTTGCAGGAAGGACTCCACCAGGACTCTCAGTTACTGAAAAAACAGACTGAGGGCAGGGGCAGGACAGCAAGAGGAGGCTGGGGAACCCCACAGTGGCAGAACACCAGGGCCCGGTGGCAAGACAACCTTTGCAACCCTGATAGTTCTCCCACTGCTTTGGACCCTCATATTTTCTTGGTATGCTGGTGACATATATCTCTTGTTCTCTGCCACCCTGGGGGGGGGCCCAATACAGTAGGAAGGGAGCTCACTGCAGAACATGTGAAAGGGCCGTTGTGGGATCGTAGTAAAGGGGTAAAGGGCCCCAGGATAGATAGATATATCTATCTATCTATATATGTTTTATCTATATATATATATTTGCATTTTATATTGCCCCCCTATTTTTGTCCCTGTCCCCCCATGTGCCCCCCTAAATATGAAAGCTGGAGACGCCACTGCTCACTATCAGCCCCCTCCTCAACGCCAACCACCACCTATGCCGTCCCAGACCTCATTCCATAACCTGCACTCCTATGGTGAATTTCCACCTTCCACCTCCCATTTTCAGCCCTCATACCCTCTACCCCGCTACCAGCAGGATTTTGTAGTGATCGCCAGGCCCAACCATTACCTCGTCCCCAATCCCCACATCCCCAATGCAATCAACCATCCACCACCACCTATCACCAGTTGTGATCCCAAAATAAATTATTTTTTTTCTTGAAATACCAGTTGTGATCCCAATCCTTTATTAAATATGTTTTTTTGATTGAAAATAAATGTGTTCAATTTGTCTTTTTTTTTTTTTTTTAAATTGTTTATTTATTAAGTATATTCAAGTATACATAAACAGAGTATTCATTCTCTTAGAAAAGACATTGATAGCAGCATATTTTCAATGAGGTAAAACATTTTTTGGTAGCTTATTACATATCAAGAAGAAATAACACTAGGTGTCAAATGATTTTCAGACAATACATACACATCATGGTAGAAATAAGAGGGTCAGTTAGTGAAATAAAGCAATGGCATGGTTTGTGGCCCCGCTTCAGTCAATCAATATAGGAAACTGTCTTTATATCTCATTGACTCTGGACTACCTGGGGGTTCTCTATGTTGTATTCAGAGGAATCCCAGTGTCCCCATATAGCCTCGAATCTGGGGAGGGAGTCATCAATTATGGCTGTGATGCGTTCCATCCTGCGGATGTCTGTAATTACTGACAGAAATTGTGCAAAAGTAGGGGGAGTGTTAGCTAACCAACATTGGGGTATAACCCGTTTGGCCGCTAATAAGATGAAAGCCATCAGTTTCCTAAGTGTTTTTGGCACCTTAGGGAGGGGCAAGCCCAACAAGAGATGTATAGGTTGATAGGGTATAGGGAATTTTAGAATTTTCTCCAACAGGGCATGGATCTGTGACCAGTATGGCATTATTAAGGGACATTCCCAAAATATATGGAAGTGGGTGCCCAGGGATGCGCCACATCTCCAGCATTGACCGGATGTAGTCAGTTTCTGTCTTAAAAGAAACTCCGGGGTTCTATACCAGAACATCAGTATTTTATAGGATGTTTCTTTCTGAGTCACACATCTGGATGTCTTAGATGCATTTTCCCAGATATTCTTCCATTCACTTATTTGAATAGGTCTGTTTAAAATATGGGACCATTTGCGCATATATGTGTGAGTCTGTTCTGTGATAGGAGAGGCAGCATGCAGAATTTTGTAAATGGTGGATATTAGATGAGATTCATGAGGGCCTCTGGAGCACACCACTTCAAATTCAGTAGGGATAGTTAGGGTCAGTTGTGGTATTTTGGTGGAGAGAAAATGTTGGATTTGTAGAAAGGAGTAAAATAGGTTTTTTGGGATTTTATATTTAGATTGTAGGTCAGTAAAGGTGAGGAGTTTACGGGTAACTGGGTTAACCAGGTGGCGTAGTTGGAAAATACCGGCTTTCGTCCATGGCAGCATGGCATCATAAGAGAGACTATCAGGGATTTCCGGATTAAAGGTAATATTTGTTAAAGGAGAGCATGGGGATGAAAGTTTATATTTACCGGAGCAGCTTTTCCATATTGAGAGGGTAAATAGCATCGGATTTAAGCTGATTTTACGTAACTGAGAGATAAATTTATCCGAAGATGGCCATAACATATAGCATGGATGTGCGGGAACCGTGATGCCCATTTCTATCTCAGACCATCTGTTAGGGGCGTATCTGGATGTCCAAGAGGTTATTGTTCTTAGATAGGAGGCATAATAATATTTGATTATGTCGGGTGCCCCCAAACCTCCACTGGTTCGGGATGCGAAGAGTACCGAGCTAGCTATCCTATGGGATTTATGATTCCAAATAAAATTTAGGAAGTTTCGTTGGAGTAATTTTAATTGGGACATTGGAACTTTGACTGGAAGGGTCTCAAAGAGATAAAGGAGCTTAGGGAGCACCGACATTTTGAGGACATTTATCCTTCCAAGTAGAGATAAGGGGAGGTTCGTCCATGACTTTAATAATTTGTTGATTTCTATAAACATAGGAGGAAAATTGGCCTGAAAAAGAGTGGAGTAGGAGGAGGTCAGATAAACCCCAAGATATTTCAAGGAGTGGGTGCACCAACAATATTTGAAATTTCCCTGTAAAGTTGAGAGCATATCTGTGGAAAGGTTAATAGGGAGGGCTTCAGTTTTGGTCGGGTTTATTTTAAAACCTGAAATGCTGCCAAATTGATGTAGAATTGCATGAAGAGAGGGGAGTGATATATGGGGATGGGTCAATGTTAATAGAATGTCGTCAGCAAATAGGGACAGCTTGTATTCCTGATGTCTCAGCGCCACTCCCCCTATGTCAGGGTGGGAACGAATAGCTTCGGCCAGAGGTTCCAGGCTTAATATGAAAAGTAGGGGTGATAGAGGGCATCCCTGACGAGTACCATTACTTAGGGAGAATAGCGGAGAGACATGGGAAGACAACTGTACCTGGGATGTGGGCGTGGAATAAAGCGCTCTTAGAGCGTGTATAAAGGGACCTGAAATTCCATATCTAGTCAAAATGGCGAACATAAAAGACCAATTTAGGCGATCAAACGCCTTCTGAGCATCTTAACTGAGGACTATCGCAGGTTTCTTAGTTTTAGTCAGTAGATCTATAAGATCGATAGTTCTTCTAGTGTTGTCTCCTGCGTGTCTAGTGGGAACAAACCCGACCTGGTCCCTATGTATGAGTGAGGGAAGAAGCAAGGACAGTCTGTTAGCTAAAATTTTTGTGAAAATCTTATAGTCAGAGTTCAGGAGGGCAATGGGGCGATAGTTGTCTGGTAGTGATAAGTCCTTATCCGGTTTCGGAATAACTGTAATAAAGGCATGAAGGAATTGGGAGTGTGGAACTTTCCCTGACATCAGAGAGGTAAATAAACTTATCATATGGGGTATTAAAACTGGTAGGAAGCTTTTAAAATATGAATAAGGAAGTCCGTCGGGCCCTGGGGACTTGTGGGTCGGAAGCTGTTTAATAACCGCTGTAATTTCTTCAGCAGAGATGGGAGCATTGAGCCCTGAGCGTTTCTCAGGAGAGAGTGTGGGTAGATTTAGAGTTTTGATAAAGTCATCAAACTTTTCTTGAGTGAATGTAAAATTTTGGTCTGTTGCTAGGCAGTTATAGAGTTTTTGGTAATAATCCCCAAAGACTTTGGACATGTGTTGGGGGCAATATGTAGGTTCACCGTTGGGTTGTAGTAGTAAATCAGGGATTGAGGCTGCAGGTCTAGGTTTTAATTTGTTGACCAGCATTCTATGGGGTCTATTAGCGAATATGTAAAACTTTTGTTTGGACCATAGCAAGGATTTAGCAAGTGTATTCAGATCAAGAGATTTAATGCGGTTACGTAACGATACCACTGATCTGAGGCGTTTCACCGTAGGGGAGCTGACAAGGGATTCCTCTGCTTTGGATAAATCGTGTAAGAGCGATGCTCTTTGGAGAGCTCGGTCTTTTTTAAGACGAGAACTTGAGGAGATGCACTCTCCCCTGAAAAAGGCCTTATGAGCCTCCCATAGGGTGGACGCCCCAGAAACCGAACCCTCGTTAAGCTCAAAGAATTCTGTCAGTTTTTTCTGGAGATGAATATGAATATCAGGTATTTTAAGAAGGGTCTCGTTAAGACGCCAGTGGCACGACCTAGATGTAGGTTTGGTTAGGAGGAGATCAAGGGTTATGGGGGCATGATCCGACCATGTGATTGTATTTATTTTCGAATGGACTACATATGACAGTAAGGGTGCTGAGACAAAGAAGTGATCTAGTCTTGTATATAGCTTGTGTGGGGGTGAATAGAATGTAAATTGTTTGGCTGTAGGATGTTTTATCCTCCAAGTATCAAAGAGGTTGTGGGCTCTAATAAGTTTTCTAAAGGATGTAGCCATCTTTTGAACCTGGGGAGGTGGGGTGTGTGTAAAAAGGGCAAGTCTATCTTTAGTCGGAGACATGCATAAATTGAAATCCCCTCCAATGACCATGAATGGTTGAGAGAAGGATTGCAATTTTTCAAAAAACATTTCGAGAAAACCAATCTGTCCTGTGTTAGGTGCATACACATTGGCAAGGGTAAATGAAACATTTTCATGATCACAGCTCAGGAGAACAAAACGGCCTTGAGGGTCTAAGTATGTCGACCTGACACGGATATTAGAGTTATGTTTCAATAATATGGCCACTCCAGCTCTTCCAGAAGGGTCTGATGCTATATAAGCGGTAGGAAAATGTTTGGAGGCAAATTTAAAAGATCCCTCTGCTTTAAAATGTGTCTCCTGAACCATGATCACTTCTGCTCTGGATGCCTTAAACTCCTTTAACGCCAACCAACGTTTGCGGATGGAACCTAGACCTTTGACATTACATGACAGTATACTTACAGCCATAGCTCAGGTATATGAGTAAAGCAAATATTAAATTTAGAGGATAGGGAAGGAACATGTTCCATGATGTATAGAGCATAATAATAGATGTATCATAGGAAATCATATGACAGTATTGTATACTTTTTAAAACATAACTGTGTTTTGAACATGGGTTTGAAAAAAAACCCCATATGTATGAGAAAATCAATCGAAACAGGGGGTTGGGAAGTAGAAAACAAAAACAAAAAGAGCAATAAAAATAGTGGTAAAAAAAAAGGAGATTCAGGTTAGGACCAAAAAGGGTCTCTAGTGAAAAAAAAAGAAAAAAAACATATACCAATTAGGTATTAGGCCTGAGGCATGTAGAAGCCTCAGGAAATCACGGTCTCGAGTCAAGACCATGTTAACAGGGGGTGTGTCAGCCTACAAAATTAGACTTGTGGGCCTCCGCCCGATCCGAACATTAAAAAAGAAAAAGAAAAAAGAAAAACATGGAACCCCCAACATGGAGGTTTCGTGCTGGGTTGTAACAAACAAGTAAGCAAATAAACATGTAAGGCACTTCGGATATGGAAGTTCGACTCTGAGTACAGAGTCTCAGAACACATAGGTCAAAAAAAAAGAAAAAAGATATGACCTATGTGTAAAGAGGAATCAAAGGGGAATGTCACAAGACGTTTTCAAGTGGGTCCTTTAAATGGAGCCGCTCTTTGAGGTGTAACTGGTGTCTTCTTTGACTTCTGGCGTACCGGGGTCCATATTTTCCCAGGCGTGGACATCTGCCGGGAAGGTGGGATTTGCATCTGCAGGTCTTCATCTGGTATAGGAGGGAGACCTAGGTTTTTGATAAAAGTTTCGCATTCTTGTAGGTCTCGTATGGAGTGTTGTGAACCTTCTTTCATGACTGACAATCGGAACGGGAAACCCCAACGATAAGGGACTTGGTATTGTTGCAGATGGGAGGTAACTGGGTGTAGAGTGCGGCGTTTAGCCAAAGTGATGGGCGATAAATCATTGAAGATTTGTAGTTTTGCGCCTTTGAATTCGACCCTCGATCTGTTTCGGGTAGCAATGGTCAAGGCCTCCTTGCTCTCATAAAAGTGGAAACGAGCGATTATGTCCCTGGGATTAGCACCCTGAGGAGGTTTAGGAGCCAGTGATCTGTGTGCTCTATCAAGGCGCCATTCTATGTCAGGAATATGAGGTACCAACTTGACAAACAGAGCAAGGAGATATGATCGAATTTCTTTATCTGGAATGGATTCCGGGACTCCACGGAAGCGTAAGTTCTGACGGCGTTCTCGATTTTCGAGGTCTTCTTGCTGTGTTTGTAGTAGCGAGACTGCATTTTTCAGGCCTGCGTTTTCCTCTTCTAGGACATGGACATATTGAACCATGTCGTCGAATTTGGTTTCCAGATGATCCGTACGTTCACCGAGTTGATCTATTTCACCCCTAAGCTCATGGGCTAACTTATTTACTTCTTTGGTGATATTATGGGTGATGCTGTGAAGCAGAGCCTGTAACTTGGTATCTAAAACGTCCACTGTTACGGGTAGTAATGTTGCGGGGGAGACAGGTGGCTGTGGTCGTTGTGAAGAGTCTTCCATGAAGAGAGAGGGATCAACTAATGGGAAATTGTCCGTTTGGTTCATAGCTGTCTCCGGGGTATTTGAGGCCGGGGAGTGGGGCCTCCGTAGGTATTTCTCCATTGGGTGGGTTCGCCGAAGTGTGGCCTGTGAGACTTGTTTTGAGTATACGGTGCGTTGGTCTCCAATTTTACCCATGCACTAATTGAGAGGTAACTATGGGGTTCCTTGAAAGGTTAGTGCGTCTCCCGGGTCTTGAAAATAATAGCGTTGCGGAGCGGGAGGTTCGGATCTGTAGGCGGAGGTCAAGGCTTAAAATTCAGACGTCTTCCATTTTTGCAAGCTGCGTGTGCGTTTTACATGGAACAGTCGTAAGGGTGATTTGTTAGGTAGCTGTTACAGGGCATAATGTTCCCAGTAGTGAGTATTGATAAGGGTGTATAAAGAGATTAATTATGATGAGTGGGTACAGCTTAGAAGGACAGAAGCAGCTGGGTGTATTTTGGAGTCCCAAGATGGCCGCCGGCCTCCGTGTGTAGGCCAAAGCCGTGGTCTTTCCTGTGGGGACAGTTAGTGCTTAATGTCCGGGATGTTTGGCTGTGGGATGGTAAGTGTGGGTGATTCCACTACTCACTGTGTCTCTGGGTTATGGTGAGTAAGCACAGTTTGGGTGAATAGAAGCAGCTGGGTGTATCTTGGAGTCCCAAGATGGCCGCCGACCTCCGTGTGTAGGCCGAAGCCGCGGTCTTTCCTATGGGCCGGCCGGCCGGTTGTGTGATTGCCGCTCCGTCTGGGCTTCGTCTGGGCTAAAGGGCTCCTGGGGAGGCACACAGCTAATGGGACAGTTGGCGGTTGATGTCAGGAACGCTTGGGTTTGGGATGGGAGGTGTGGATGTTCCCACTACTCACTGTGTCCTCCAGGGAGCTGGCGTGGCCTAATCAGTAGGCCGCAGGCTGTAAATGGACGTCAGGCCGCGGTATTTCAGGGCTCACGTTCGGGGATCCCCAGGCAGCACCGCTCCGCTCCAGGTCTATCCAGCAGCCGCCGAAGGTGTCCCGCTGGCCGGTGGAGGTAAGATGATTGCTGTTTTAGAAGCGTGGGGGCCGAGAGGCCTCAAGATGGCGTCGGGCCTCGAGCCCAGGAAGCAGAGAGCCAGACCGGGATGTACACAGTCGGATAGATTCCGAAATGGAGGATAATTTTTAGCTGTGCTTGTAGCAGGGATTGTAGTGAGTAGAATGCCGTGCTTTTTGAAGTTCTCCGGGGTAAGAGAAAGGTAGGATGGCAGTAGATTGTTTGCTGGCTGAGCAAAGCTCAATACAAGCACGTCTTCCTTGCTCAGTGTCCGGACACGCCCCCCTCAATTTGTCTTTTATATGATGCACAACAGCACTCCTTTTGCACTCTGCTTGCCCTGAAGGCAGAGTGCAAAGGACTCTATCGTACTCTGCCTTCGGACAAGCGTAAGCTTGCTCTTTTTTGGGCTTAGCCTAGGCTTACCCCGAAGGCAGAGTCAAATTGACATGTAGAACAATCGTTGATAAATGGACGTAAAAATAACAAACTTCAATTTTGAAATGCTTTATTTCAAAAAACACAAGAAAGCAAAGGTAGATGTATTGGAAATATTTTTTAGATATAATCATTCTGCCATGATACCTCTCCATCAGGGGATTCAAAAAATTCTGCAAATTGGTTTCGAATGCTCATGACACGTGCAGTTGAACGCAAGTCCATAAATTGAACCCTCTGAAGTTGTCTAATGGGCTCCTGTTTATTATTATTATTATTTCTGTCACTGTCCCGCAGAAAATTGTGCAGAACGCAGCATGCCAGGACGACTTGAATGGCGTTGTCAACATCCAATTGCATACTTGTCAGCAAAACTCGCCATTTGGCCGTGCACACCCCGAATGCACATTCAACAACACGGCGTGCACGGCTGAGCCGATAATTGTAAATTTTTTGTTGTCGGCTGAGACCAGAGCCACTGTATGGCCTCATTAGATTTTCAGCCAGTCCAAAGGCCTCATCTGCCACCATGACTAATGGCAAGCTGGGTTCTTCAGTGCAGGGTAGAGGCCTGCTTTCAGGAATATTGAGTCGTCCCTCATGTAGACGACGTCCGAAGGCCGACTCGCGGAATATGCGGGCGTCACCTTGGCTTCCATATGCTCCCACATCAACAAAAAGAAATTTGAGGTGTGCATCGGACAATGCCAGGAGGACCACCGAAAAATATTTTTTATAATTAAAATATGACGATCCAGAGTGGGGAGGCTTCTTCACCCTGATGTGTTTCCCATCAAGGGCTCCTATACAATTTGGGAACTGAGTTTTTTCCCAAAAAGTGTCCACAACTGATTCCCAGATGTCTTCTGTTGGCTCTGGCATTACAACATTATGCAATTCATTCCATATTGCCACACATGTTTCCTTTATTATTTTTGAGACCGTTGAGAGGCCAAGGAGGAAGTAATGATGCAAGGAGGCATAACTTTGTCCCGTGGCAAGGAACCTAAGATAACATAATAAATTTAGTTATTGAAAGAGAAAAGCATAAACATAAGTCCTAACCCTACCCTTAAACCTAACCCTATCTCCTAACCCTAACCCCTAACCCTAACCCTAACCCCTAACCCTAACCCCTAACCCTAACTCCTAACCCTAACCCCTAACCCTAACCCCTAACTCCTAACCCTAACCCTAACCCCTAACCCTAACTCCTAACCCTAACCCTAACCCCTAACCCTAACCCTAACCCCTAACCTTATCTCCTAATCCTAACCCCTACCCCTAACCCTAACCCTAACCCCTAACCTTATCTCCTAACCCTAACCCCTACCCCTAACCCTAACCCCTAACCCTAACCCCTAACCCTAACCCTAACCCCTAACCCTAACCCTAACCCCCTAACCCTAACCCTAACCCCTAACCCTAACCCCTAACCCTAACCCCTAACCCTATCTCCTAACCCTAACCCTATCTCCTAACCCTAACCCCTAACCCTATCTCCTAACCCTAACCCCTAACCCTAACCCTAACCCCTAACCCTAACCCTAACCCCTACTCCCATATGTGTATTCACTTACCTGAGTGTCACTAGCATCCGTTCCTCCGGTGACACAGAGCTACGCATCACAGTGTCCATCCTTGTGAGCCTTGGCCTGAGCCTCTCCAACAGGTCATCAAAGAGCGGCACTGACATCCTTGTAAAGTTAAAGAACTTTGTCGGATATGAGCGCAGTTGGGAATAAATATTGCCAAAGTACCCCGTAGAAAACCGATTGGATACCATTGGATGCACCCAAAATCGACGTCTGCTGCTTCTCTCCTCCTCCTGTCTCATTCTCCGCTGCCTCCGCAAAACAATCAGAAGGATTGCCTCATCGATCTTCTGCATGACAGGATCCATATTTCTCAGAAAAATACAGAAAACTTAACAGACTCTGAAACACTCTCTCCTCTCTCTCTCTCCCACCAAAATGGCACCGACACATGCTCATTAACATATTTTCTTTGGTTTCTGTGGCATTGTGGGAAATTTGGGAGTGTATATAGCTGAGAGATGTGTTCTTCATTAAAAAACGCTTCTTAGCGCTAACGCGGAAAAACGCGGAAAAACGCTAATGCAAAATGCGGTAAAAATCGCGTTTTTAACGCCGGTTTTTCCAGGCGTCGAACCTAGCTTTACAGCTCGTTTTTTAAAACGTCCATGTGCATGAGGACTAAATTTGTTTTTTGTCCCATATTAGTTGCCTCTGTGTGCCTCATTCAAAGTCCTGCCCTATGTTCTCTTTCTTTTTGTATCAAAATCGGGATGGAGGTGGGGAGTTGAACGACCCCATAAATCCTCATTTAAAGTCCCAACAAACATTCCTCCTTGTATCCTACTACTTCATATAGGATTTTCCCTCCCTTTTATTGGTTGAACTAGATGGACTTGTGTTATTTTTCAGCCAGACCATGTACTATGGATTATGGACTATGTAATATGGACTATGTAATATGGACTATGTATAATGGACTATGTAATATGGATTATGTAATATGGACTATGTAATATGGATTATGGATTATGGACAATGTATAATGGACTATGTATAATGGACTATGTAATATGGACTATGGATTATGGATTTATGGACTATTTATAATGGACTATGGATTATGGACTATGTAATATAGACTATGTATAATGCACTATGTATAATGGACTATGGATTATGGACTATGTATAATAGACTATGGATTTTGGACTATGCATAATGATTTTGGATTATGGACTATGTAATATGGGCTATGGATTATGGACTATGTATATCAGACTATGGATTATGGACTATGGATTATAGACTATGTAATATGGACTATGTATAATGGGCTATGGATTATGGACTATGCATAATGGATTTTGGATTATGGACTATGGATTATGGGCTATGGATTACGGACTATGGATATGGACTATGGGTTATGGACTATGGATTATGGACTATGAATTATGTACTATGCTTAATGGACTATGGGTTATGGACTATGTAATATGGGCTATGGATTACGGACTATGGATTATGGACTATGTAATATGGGCTATGGATTACAGACTATGGATTATGGACTATGGATTATGGACTATGCATAATGGACTATGGGTTATGGACTATGGATTACGGACTATGGGTTATGGATTATGGACTATGGATTATGGACTATGGGTTATAGACTATGTAATATGGGCTATGGATTACGGACTATGGATTATGGACTATGTAATATGGGCTATGGATTACAGACTATGGATTATGGACTATGGATTATGGACTATGCATAATGGACTATGGGTTATGGACTATGGATTACGGACTATGGGTTATGGATTATGGACTATGGATTATGGACTATGGGTTATAGACTATGTAATATGGGCTATGGATTACGGACTATGGATTATGGACTATCTAATATGGGCTATGGATTATGGACTATGGATTATGGACTATGGATTATGGACTATGGGTTATGGACTATGGATTACAGATTATGGATTACGGACTATGGATTATGGACTATGGATTATGGACTATGGGTTATGAACTATGGATTATGTACTATGTATAATGCACTATGGATTATGGACTATGGATTATGGACTATGGATTATGGACTATGGATTACGGACTATGGATTATGGATTATGGTATTTGTAGTGTGCATAGAGCAGTGCACATGACATGCCTTGTATTTCCTCCACACTGAGTCAGCTTTGGTTGGTGTGATCACCAGCAGGCCACTATTATTATGATAGATGACATCCCAGTAGACAGAGCAGAAATGAACGATTTACCATCTGCTACACTCTTCATTCATATACATTATGTAATGACATTGCAGATGCAACTGTAGAAAAGGCCTCGGAGTACAAGGAGGAAGTCAACATGTGCTTCATTAACCACTTCAGCCCCAGAAGGTTCCCCCCCCCCCCCCCCCATGACCTTTTCTTTGCGATTACTTTAACCGACAAATGCCCGGTTGTGCATCGTTGTACCCAAATAAAACGTATGTCCTTTTTTTCCCCCCCACAAATAGAGATTTTTTTTGGTGGTATTTGATCACCTCTGTGTTTTGTTTTTTTTTGTGCTATAAACAAAAAAAGACCAACAATTTTTTGAATTTTTTTTTTTAAAAAACTATATTTTTTACTTTCTGCTATAAAACACACCAATTAAAAAATTGTAAAAAAAATCTAATTTCTTCATCAATTTAGGCCAATATGTATTCTGCTACATGTTTTTGGTAAAAAAAAAAAATCCCAATAAGCGTATATTGATTGTTTTGCGCAAAAGTTATATTGTCTACAAACTATGGGATATTTTTATGCAGAGAGATCGGCGACTTATAGCAGGACTGCAACATTGCGGCGGACAAATCGGACACCAAGTGACACTTTTTTGGGGACCAGTGTCACCAATACAGTGATCAGTGCTAAAAAATATGCACTGTCACTGTACTAATGACACTGGCAGGGAAGGGGTTAACATCAGGGGTGATCAAAGGTTTAAATGTGTTCCTAGGGAGTGTTTTCTAACTGTGGGGGAGGTGCTTTAACTGGGGTGAAGGCAGAGATCCGTGTTCCTGCTTAGCAAAAACCCAGGATCAATACCTTCCCTACTAACAGAAGGGCGATCTCCCTTGTTTATATAGGCAGACCGCCGTTCTGCCTCTCTCAGGAACAACCGGCAGGTGCCGGCGGACATCGGGTCCGCCGGACCCTCTGATTGGCTCTCGCTGTGTCCAGGGCTGGTGCAAGGATTTTTGACACCCTAGGCGAAATCTCATTTTGCCTCCCCCCTCCTTGGCTCCACCCCTGACTCCACCCCTTTTGCCCTACCCATGTATACCCCACCTTTTTAATGAAGCGCCCATCAAATGCAGCCTTACCAGTTTCCATCAATGCAGCCTCACCAGCGCCCATCAATGCAGCCTACCGGTGCCCATCAAATGCAGCCTTACCAGCGCCCATCAAATGCAGCCTCACCAGTTTCCATCAATGCAGCCTCACCAGCGCCCATCAATGCAGCCTCACCAGCGCCCATCAAATGCAGCCTCACCAGCGCCCATCAAATGCAGCCTCACCAGCGCACAACAATGCAGCCTACCGGTGCCCATCAAATGCAGCCTCACCAGCGCCCATCAAATGCAGCCTCACCAGTTTCCATCAATGCAGCCTCACCAGCGCCCATCAATGCAGCCTCACCAGCGCCCATTAAATGCAGCCTCACCAGTGCCCACCAATGCAGCCTCACCAGCACCCATCAAATGCATCCTCACCAGCACCCATTAAATGCAGCCTCACCAGCGCCCATCAATGCAGCCTACCAGTGCCCATCAATGCAGCCTACCAGCGCCCATCAATGCAGCCTACCAGCGCCCATCAATGCAGCCTACCAGCGCCCATCAATGCAGCCTACCAGCACCAATCAATTAATGTTTTCTTGCTTCTATTCATTCAGGAGTCGGGACACAGTCCTCCGCCGCCGCTGCGCCTCTGACACTATGTGCGAACGGGGTGGCGTCTGCCTGCTGATGCTGAGACTTAGTTGCTTGCTGCAGAGAGAAGAGAGTAGGAACACCAGTGGCCGGGCGCCCCTAGGCAGCAGTGCGCCCTAGGCGACTGCCTAGATTGCCTAGTGGTAGCGCCGGCCCTGGCTGTGTCCAATCACAGTGAGAGTGGGTCACCGGCGGCGCGCACGTACGTCCCAGAGCCCCGAAGTGCAGAATGACGCACCTGTAGGCGATTCTGCGCACAGGAGCCGCCGCCCCGCAGTAAATGTACATGGGGTGGTTAGCAAGGGGTTAACTACTTACCGCCTGCCCACTTTAGTTTTACCGTGGGCAGGCGGCACAGGCAGGCCAGACAACATATCTGCACATTGCTGGCTTGCAAACCAAACAAGAAAGTAAAAGCATCACACATTGTTAGGCTCACAGTTAACCCCTCGATTGCCCCTAGATGTTAACCCCTTCCCAGCCGGTGTCATTAGTACAGTATTATCACTGTATCAGTGTCACTAGTGATGTCAGTGTCAATTAGTAACCCTCCCGGATAGTGTCTCTTAGCACCACCCTATCACAGTCCAGTATATATCCCGTAGTTTATAGACGCTATAACTTTCACACAAACCAATTAAATTACACTTTGGGATTTTTTTTTTAACCAAACACATGTAGCAGAATACATTTTGGCTTAAATTATTGAGGAAATTTGATTTTATTGGATATGTTTTATAGCAGAACGTAGAAAATATTTCTAAAAAAAAAAATAATAAGAAGAAGAATAATAAAAAAATAATAATAAAAAATATATATATTTGTTCTTTTTTTCAAAAAAAAAATTTCTTTCATTTTTATTTATTTATAATATATTTTATTTAAACAATAAAAAAACAGTGTTGAGCAAATACCACCAAAAGAAAGCTCGATTTGTGTGAAAAAAAAAATATAAATTTCATTTGGGTACAGCGTGGCATGACCGAGCAATTACCAGTTAAAGTAACACAGTGCTGAATAGCAACAAAAAAAAAAAATGGCCTGGTCATGGATGGGGGGTAAATCCTTCCGAGGTCAAGTACTTAAATACTGGAAAACCTGCAACTGTGTCAAACATGTGAAATCATGGAAGATACTCAGGAAAAATGGGAGTACCTGAACATCTTATTATTCTACACTGATCAAGAAGCCACAGTCATGACAGAAAATGGATAGGTAGACTGGATTAAAGTTAGCAAAGGAGTTACAGTGCCTTGAAAAAGTATTCATACCCCTAAAAATTTCCAACATTTTGTCATGTTACAGCCAAAAACGTAAATGTATTTTATTGGGATTTTATGTGATAGACCAACACAAAGTGTCACATAATTGTGAAGTGGAAGGAAAATGATAAATGGTTTTCAACATTTTTTTTACAAATTATGTGAAAAGTGTGGGGGGCATTTGTATTCAACCCCCCTTTACTCTGATACCCCTAACTAAACTCTAGTGGAACCAATTGCCTTCAGAAGTCACCTTATTAGTAAATAGAGTCCACCTGTGTGTAATTTAATCTCAGTATAAATAAAGCTGTTCTGTGAAGCCCTCAGAGGTTTGTTAGAGAACCTTAGTGGACAAACAGCATCATGAAGGCCAAGGAACACACCAGACAGGTCAGGGATAAAGTTGTGGAGAAGTGTAAAGCAGGGTTAGGTTATAAAGAAAATATCCCAAGCTTTGAACATCTCACGGAGCTCTGTTCAATCCATCATCCGAAAATGGAAAGAGTATGGCACAACTGCAAACCTACCAAGACATGGCCGTCCACCTAAACTGACCGGCCGGGCAAGGAGAGCATTCATCAGAGAAGAGCCAAGAGGTCCATGGTAACTCTGGAGGAGCTGCAGAGATCCACAGCTCAGGTGGGAGAATCTGTCCACAGGACAACTATTAGTCGTGTTCTCCACAAATCTGCCCTTTATGGAAGAGTGACAAGAAGAAAGACATTGCTGAAAGAAAGTCATAAGAAGTCCTGTTTGCAGTTTGTGAGAAGCCATGTGGGGGGCACAGCAAACATGTGGAAGAAGGTGATCTGGTCAGATGAGACCAAAATTGAACTTTTTGGCCTAAAAGCAAAATGCTATGTGTGGCGGAAAACTAACACTGCACATCACCCTGAACACACCATCCCCACCGTGAAACATGGTGGTGGCAGCATCATGTTGTGGGGATGCTTTTCTTCAGCAGGGACAGGGAAGCTGGTCAGAGTTGATGGGAAGATGGATGGAGCCAAATACAGGGCAATCTTAGAAGAAAACCTGTTAGAGTCTTCAAAAGACTTGAGACTGGGGCGGAGGTTCACCTTCCAGCAGGACAACGACCCGAAACATACAGCCAGAGCTACAATGGAATGGTTTAGATCAAAGCATATTTATGTGTTAGAATGGCCCAGTCACAGCCCAGACCTAAATCCCATTGAGAATCTGTGGCAAGACTTGAAAATTGCTGATCACAGACGCTCTCCATCCAATCTGACAGAACTTGAGATATTTTGTAAAGAAGAATGGGCAAAAATGTCCCTCTCTAGATGTGCAAAGCTGGTAGAGACATCCCCAAAAAGACTTGCAGCTGTAATTGCAGAGAGAGGCGGTTCTACAAAGTATTGACTCCGGGGGGCGCCATACAAATGTACCCCCCACACTTTTCACATATTTATTTGTAAAAAAAATGTTGAAGACCATTTATCATTTTCCTTCCACTACACAATTATGTGCCACTTTGTGTTTGTCTATCACATACAATCTCAATAAAATACATTTAAGTTTCTGTCTGGTTGTAACATGACAGAATGTGGAAAGTTTCAAGGGGTATGAATACTTTTTCAACCTGTATGTATGTATGTATGTATGTATATATATATATAAGAATAAAGCTCACCAGATGATGTTGCCAGTCACTGTCATGTCTGGCAAATATCGCCTTATTAGATGTTATTGAAGAGCCGCTTTGTATACGCCAATCTCCATCCAGATCGATAAAGACACTCTCCACATGTGGTGATAGAAATTGAGACAGGGCCTCCAGTAGTGTAAAAACACCTTAAGGTAATCGGTTTATTAAAAGTAATAACGCACTTCACATCATAAAAGATTCAAAATCGTATTGTTAAAATTCCAAACATGCCAGGTGACTCAGCGTTGTGATCTCCTCATAGCTTCCTTCATACACGTGGAGTCACCGCCTCAATCGTTGCCGTGTAGCCACGGTCCGACGCGTTTTAGCACTATCGACTTCGTCACAGGGGCTGATTACCTTAAGGTGTTTTTACACTACTGGAGGCTCTGTCTCAATTTCTATCCCTACATGTGGAGAGTGTCGTTATTGATCTGGATGGGGATTGGCGAGTATAAGCGGCTCTTCAATCTCATCTAAAAAAGGCGATATTTGCCAGACACGAGAGTGAATGGCAACAGCATCTGGTGAGCTTTATTCTTCAGGGAGCGGAATTGGCACACATTACTTTGGTGAAGGATTTTGCTGTATCAACGAGATTTTGTTTCACTATCTTTTCATCACTTTAACTTGGGCTGTATTATGCTGATTTGCATATGTTGGAGCATATATTTTTGGGATATGCTATATGGACACTTTTTATTATGTATGGGTGTTTTATGTTGATTATTTCACAATGCAATGCTAATATTAAGGACATCTGTAGACTAATTAGTGCGCTACTGTGGATTTATTTGTCTCTTTTTCACATTGACATTTGTTTCACCTCATTTGCATGCTTATTGTATATAAAGTGGCAGCACAAACAGGTGGTTTCCATTAGCGCAGTGAGCGCACACACACACACAGATATATATATATATTGTTCACTTTCCCAGTGAATTTTCTCTTAGCCTACTGAAAGTGCTGAAAATTCACTTTGATAAAAAAAAATAGCCAATCACTTGTGAGAAAAATAAAAAAAGCACCTAATTTGCTTGCCTGTGATTGGATGATGGAAGTCAGCAGAGCTTCACCTTATTCAATGAGCGAAGGGAAACTTTCTTCACAAAGTGAACAGCTTAATTTTCCTTTAGTAAATCAATCCCACTAGAAGAACAGCCAACTCGTTGGAAAAGACAAAAATGCTTAGAAAAAATTGAAGGGAAAAGAAGATAACCAGCAATATGGTGGACACAGTTGAAGAAAGAATGAAAATTGACATCATCTTAATGACACATAATAATAATAATAATAATAATAATAATAATAATAATATTGTATTTTTGCAGCTGTCATGCATAGATCAAAGTCTTATATTTTCTTCTGTTCGTAATACCAGCTCCTGCAAACCCAAAAGAGACTTTTTTTTTTGTTGAATAAAACTTTTTGCCCAGATAATTGTTTAATAACCCTTAGATAAATCTAGATATCGCTAAGGTAACTCAATGCCTAACCTCCCCTAATTTCCATAGCTAGTTTGTTACTGATTGCCATTGTTTTCTTCACTATTTGTAGGCAAAAATGTTTTAACATTTTGACATTCATTTTTAATTTTTATTTGTAATTCACTGGAAAAATGCACAAACTATTGCAAAATGCCTTTCAGTTGTACGTAGCTTTATGATGCTTTGTACCAAAAATATAATTGTGTTATAATTGGGTTAAATGACAATATAAAATGTTTTTATTTTTTATCTCTGGTCGCACTGGTCAAACTAGATAAAGAATGTTTTCTACATTTTGGGGCACTATGAGAGCTGGGAGGCACCGTGGGACTTTGGGAGGTTTAGGGGATCTGCAGCTGGCTGGAGAACCAGAAGGAAGGAGGCCAAGCACCATGACCTGGTGGTTGAGGACCGCTGTTTTAGATGTATGCTGTGCATCAGTCATCTCCTCCTCCTTCAGGGCTGCCTACTCTCTAGTCAGGGTAGAAAATTCTTCAGGTTGGTGGCTCAAGAGATGCATCATGGGACTTGAAGTTGAACATGGCGACTGGGTAGTGCCGTGCACAGGCACCACTTGTGAACGCTGATGCATTCAAAATCAGACCAAAATTAGAGTCTAAAGCCTCATACACACATAGTTAGTAAGGTTAAATAAAGACACCAGTTCATCCAGTTCAACCTGAGTGAGTGTGGGTGCGTGTCTACAATTGTCCCCATCCCTGTACATTGCACACTCACATCGGTCCCTAACCACAAGGAGCCCACAATCCAAGGTCCCAATTCACATACTAGGGCCAATTTTGGACAGAAACCAATTAACCTACCAGCATGTCTTTGGAGTGTAGGAGGAAACCGGAGTACCCGGAGGAAACCCACACAGGCACAGGGAGAACATGCAAACTCCATGCAGGTAGTGTCGTGGTTGCTAGGTGAGAGTGCTACCCACTACACCACGGTGCCACACGACCGGATTGTTGGCCAACAAAACCGTGGACTTTTGTCCGAAGGGCGTTGGCCCAAACTTGTCTTGCATACACACGGCCACACAATTGTTGGCCAACAATTACAAGCGTAGTGATGTACTACGTTGCTTTTCAGCTCTTTAGCGCCACCCTTTGGGCTCCTTCAGCCAATTTCGTGTTAGTAGAAGTTTGGCGAGTGTTGTCACACTTTTCATTTCACACTTTTCATTTCACGCTTTTCAATTCGTTTCTGAACGGCCGTTCGTCAACCAGCCATGTTGCGGAGGAGATAACGTGTTATTTATTATTGGCCTTGGCGTTATTGCTTTGACATTATTTCTTTGGTTAAATAATGATTTGATTTGGTATATTTTCTATATTTTTGGATGCATAGAATGCATTTTTTGGTTAAGTTCTATTGGCAGATATCATGTCTAATTTTATTTGTTTTCTTTTTTTAATGCACAATAAAAAAAAATTGTGGAGAATAATACTTGGCTGTGTGTTTTACTTCAAATGACAGTTTGGGTGTCGGCAGTTACATTTCAAAAAATACAATGTAAAATTAACAAGGGGCACCAACATAGTTGTATCTTTGATCTTAAAAACTACGGGATAATGGTGTTGTGGTAACTTGTCCAAATAATAAAAAACAAAAAAAAAGCATAATAATATTATTCTTGATATCATTAGAAAAAAAAAACTTTGAAAATTTGTTTGCAATAACTCCATCAGTATCACCAGCTTCATTATTATCCCATTAAAGAAGAAGAGAATTGTGCGCTGCATTTGGAGATTTCATAATTTGCCGCGTCACAAATGTTAATTCTCCATTACGAACGCTAATTTACAAGACCGACCGCTTCCGGCTCGTCCTTGCTTCCGAACATGCCTGTTTGTACTTTGGACTTTGTCCGACGGACTTGTGTACACACACTCGGAAAATCCGACAACACACATTTGTCCACGGAAAATTTTAAAGCCTGCCATCCAACATTTGTCCACGGAAAATCCGACAACAATTGTCTGATGGAGCGTACAAACGGTCAGATTTTCTGCCAACAGCCTGACATCACACATTTCCCGTCGGAAACTCAGATCGTGTGTACGCGGCTTAAGGCTCGTACGCTTGTATCATTCCAAAGTCGTGTGACTTTGGAATGCAACTTTGAATGGGTGTGACTTAAGTGTGACTTGTTGTCTCTCTGCAAATCCGGACCCGCTGTTGCATGTAAAACCTTCAGGTACGACTTTCATGTAACTTTTGAGGGTTAACTTTGAAGTCTATGGCCTTCAAGTTGCATGAAAGTCAAACCAAAGTAGTACGTGAACCACATTGAAGTCGCACATATATGAATGGTTATCATGGGAAAACATGGGGCACAACTTGTCATGCAACTTTGATGTCCAAAGTCACGTGACATGTTGCTCAAGTGTGAATGGGGTATTAGTCTTGCTTAATGATGAAAGACTTTTGCCCCTTGTTTATTTATACGTAGTCTACTGCTGTACTGTATAGACTTGACTTTAATTAACATATATTCAAGCCTTGAGCTAGTTTCTTAAATGAATCACAGCAACCAAAATTCTATTTTCATTCCATATTGGGTGGTCTCTATCAAGACTCCCATGAGGTTTTAAAAGTCATGTAATGATGCAATATATATGACCGTATACCCTAACACCCCATGCATCTGGCTTAATGTACGCATTAACAAATACATAACAGGAGAGAAAGCACAGATACCAGAGAGAAAAAAATCTTGTAAAAGCATTACATTATTAATTTTTACCAAGCCCCACGAACGTATTAAAGGCCAAACACTGTAGATATTACTCTACAGAGACCCATATCGGTTAAGCTTCCACTTGGAAAAAATAGGAGCGTCTGAAAACTTGTTCCACATATGTTTGAACAAACATGAACGTATCATTTACCGTGAATGGGCCGTTACGGAAACCTATACCTTCCGATGACTACCAAAAGGGCGCAAAGGAAGTAGCCTTATAACAGCCGAAGACTTGTGATAAATGGTCTAGTGGAATACAGAATTATCCGGATGGTGAGTCAGATTAGGCGTGGAAAGCCTTGCACTTGATGAACGATGGAAATTTCTCTAACATGAAAAGGGAACGCTAAGTGTGCCACTTAAAGGCCATTAAGAAAAGAAAATAATTTATAATGTAAATCAGGCCGGATAATTTTAGTCCTCTTATTGGCTGCCAATTTGGAAGGAAGAATTTGGCACCGTTAGGCAAGACATGAAACTGTAATCAGAAAACACGCAGATGGCAGACATTGTACTGGTTAATGTGTGTCATTATCAGTGGTGGATGATGGAGAGGAGGGCCAGCTTGGTGATTCTAAATTATATTTACAGAACGCTAGAATTACAGATCATCGTTCTTCTTTTTTCTTTTTCTTTTTTTTTTTTTGCTGGAGCAAGTACAACCTGCTTTACTGAAGAAAAGTTAACGTTTGTTTGGTTCAAGCATTCAATCACATTTTCTGGGTTAAAGCAGCCTTTCTCAACCTGTTCAACACTGAGGTACCCTTGAGTTGACTTCCTGGTCTCGGGGAACCCCTGATATAAAAATGACTATAGCTACATCTCACGATACAATAGTGTGATGGTGAATGGGAAGAATGCTCCTTACACTTTTGGTCATTGCGAAGAATTACCCCCTTACAGATAGCTAAAACGGTCAATGGTGACAGTGGGAACCTGAGAGGCAGAAATTGCTCAAGGAACCTCTAGCAACCTTTGGAGGAACCCTGGTTGGGAAACCCTGGGTTAAAGTGTATATCTATACAGTAAAACCTTGGATTGCGAGCATAATTCGTTCCAGAAACATGCTTGTAAATACAAAGCACTTTTCCCCATAAGAAATAATGGAAACTCAAATGATTTGTTACACAACCATTTATTCATAGGTCCTTCAATTTATAGTCCAGATAAAAAGATTATAGCAATGTGACCAGGTTGTGTAACCATAAAATGTCCATCCACAAATGGAAGCCTCCCCAAGGGGATTAGAAGCAAAATCCATCAGGAGCTCCAGAATATAAAAGAGAAGAGAGGTGTAGCAGTAGAGTGTAGAGTGTAGCAATATGTTGCTAAATGTTGTACATTCATTAAATGTAACCATATTGCTACACTTAGAGGTGCCTCTCTTCTCTTTTAATACTCAGTTGTGACATGACGCTACTTGTATATCAAGACATCGCTTGTATATCAAGTCAAAATGTATTTAAAAATTTTGCTTGTCTTGCAAAACGCTCTCAAACCAAGGTTTTACCGTAGTCAATGTCATATATATATTTTTCTTTTTAGTTTAAAGGGAAGATTGGAGAGTTACAACAAAATCCCTTCTGACTTCAACAATAAATTGATTGAACTTATATTCAATGTGTAAATTACTAGAACTAGAAGAGTGTCATTATGGCGCTCCCTAGGTGCTTGTTTGCAACCTTGGTGCCAGAGACCTATTTGCTGGATGGTCTTCAGTTGTTATCCTGTAAACCAAACCTGTTCCTGAGATCTGTTGCTAACCCATCTCTACTCTTCCTTCCCATTATTGACCTAATTTGCCTAACTTCATTTTGGACCTGCTAGTACTTTTCTTATACGTTGCAGACTTGGCTAGTCCCAGGACCTGTCTTCACTTACCCACCAATTGCTGAACCGCCCTATCTTGGACCCACTTCTGCCTTGCCTTTTCGAGTTGTTGACCTAGCAGGTTTCTGACCATGGCTTGTCTCTAGTGAATTTCCCATTGAGACCTTGGCCTGCTTCCTGGACATAAACCTACCTGGTACGCAGCTTAGTGTCTGCTTCCATGGTTGCAGACCTCAACTTGGGTAGGGATGAGTCAAACACCACCCCGCTTCGGTTCGCAGCAGAACATGCGAACAGGCAAAAAATTTGTTCGAACACGCAAACACTGTTAAAGTCTATGGGACACAAACGTGAAAAATCAAAAGTGCTCATTTTAAAGGCTTATATGCAAGTTATTGTCATAAAAAGTGTTTGGGGACCCGGGTCCTTCCCCAGGGGACATGGATCAATGCAAAAAAAAGTTTTAAAAAAACTCATGTTTTTTTTCAGGAGCAGTGATTTTAATGATGCTTAAAGTGAAACAATAAAAATAAAAATATTCCTTTAAATATTGTGCCTGGGGGGTTTCTATTGTATGCCTGTAAAGTAATGCATCTTTCCCATGTTTATAACAGTGCCACAGCAAAATGACATTTCTAAAGGAAAAAAATTAATTTAAATTGCTTGCGGCTGTAATGTATTGTCGGATCCCGGCAATATAGATAAAAATTCCAAAAACACCAACAAAAATGGCCTTTCAGGTCTGGTATGGATATTAAGGGGAACCCCGCACCCAAATTTTTTAAAAAATGACGTGGGGGTCCCCCAGGCACTATATACTCAGAACAGCAGTATATATACTATACGGCCTGCCCTATATACTCTGCAGAAAATTGGGCCCTAGGTGTTGGTGGTACCACAACACTGTAAGCCCTCACAGTTACTCTTGTTGGGCGCAGGAACGGGCCCTGCTGTGAAAAATTATATCAAAAATTGTAATTACATGCCCCTGTTAAATAAGGTCTTGGGTGGTGGTGGTGCCACAACACTGTAACCCCTCACAGATACTTTTGTTGGGCGCAGCCCCTGCTGTGTAACATGACTGCCAGTTTATTGACCTTCTTGGTCACCCCCTCTCTCTAGGCTCACGTTACTCCCTTCCTCAACCTGGGAACCCACATCGGAGCCTTCAAATCGCTGCGCATCCTCCAGCAGCATGTACCCGACACTGTGGTTGAATAATTATGGGGACTCCTCCGTGCATGATGGTGGTGCATGATGCCCTGATTGGTGCTGTCCCATCCATCTCCGGGTGGCAGGGGGTTCAATCGCCGCATTCATGTCTGTCTTTCACGGGGGGGGGGGGGGATCTCTGCATTCCCGCTCTGTATTGGCCTGGATTGTTATTGGCCAGGATTGAGCCGGGAGGAGATTGGTCGGGAGGAGAAGCGACCCCTGGGACTTGGGAGGAGATGCAGGAGGAATCAGTGACCTGGTTGGGTTGAGTGCGGGGCTGGGGGGCAGCCTAGCGGGCGACGGGTTTGGGGAGGTGGCTGGTTTGGGTGGGGGCCGAGGGCCGCCCCCCCAAAAAAAATTGAGCACTGGAGGAGGGGTTATAGGGATAAATTGGAGGGATTATGAAGATGAGGAGGAGGGTTTATGGGGATGGAGGGGGGGTTAGCCACAGTGCAAATCCCAGTGGCAGGAATCTACTGATTCCTGCAGCTAGGGTTGACAGCTGTGTGTGAATAGCAGAAGCCACTGATCTTGTAAACAAAGTTCAACCAACCACAACCACTACAGTTGATTGCTGGCTGTGCGAACAACCATGAATCGCTGCGGCCAGTGACAACTTGTCAGCACAGGCTCAGCTGTCCACATGTAGCTGTCAGTCACAGCCACTGGAATCAATAGAGTTCACACCGAACCTAAAACCCATGTCAATGCAGCCTTGTTCAACAATAACTTTGTCATTACTTAAGATAACAAAGTAATGCATATATTGTTTTTTAAGGACAAACAAGTCTTTCTTTTCATGGAATTGTTTTGCAAAAACTTTTTGCATGCAATCCTTAGACAAAAAAAATGTAAAAAAACATAAAAATAACCAACATTTATTTATTATTTGAGCAGTGTTTGTAAAAAAACAAAAACGAAAAAATAGCGCTACTGTAGAACAAAATTTTACATTCTATTCCATAATTTGTTCTGTTTAAAGTGACACTAAAATTATTATTCTGGTGCAATGCATTGCAAAGTTATATACACCGAGCAAAATTATAAAGGCAACATTTTTGTGTTTGCCCCTATTTATCATGAGATGAACTTAAAGATCTACGACGTTTTCTATGTACACAAAAGGCCAATCTCTCTCAAATATTGTTTACAAATCTACCTAAATCTGTGTTGGTGAGCACTTCTCCTTTGCCAAGATAATCCATCCACCTCACAGGTGTGGCATATCGGGATGCTGATTAGACAGCATGATTATTGCACAGGTGTGCCTTAGGCTGGCCACAATAAAAGGCAACTCTAAAATGTGCAGTTTTTATCACGCAGCACATTGCCACAGATGTTGCAAGTTTTGAGGGATCATGCAAATGATATGCTGACCACAGGAAGGTCCACCAGAGCTGTTGCCCTGAATTTAATGTTCATTTGTCTACCATAAGCCGTCTCCAAAGGCGTTTCAGAGAATTTGGCAATACATCCAACTGGCCTCACAACTGCAGACCACGTGTAACCACACCAACCCAGGACTTCCACATCCAGCATCTTCACCTCCAAGATCATCTGAGAACCGACACCCGGACAACTGCTGCAGCAATCGGTTTGCATAACCAAAGAATTTCTGCACAAACTGTCAGAAACTGTCTCAGGGAAGCTCTTCGTCCTCATCGGGGTCTCGACCTGACTGCAGTTCATCATTGTAACCAACTTGAGTGGGCACATGCTCACATTCGATGGCGTCTGGCACTTTGGAGAGGTGTTCTCTTCACGGATGAATCCCGGGTTTTCACTGTACAGTGCAGATGGCAGATGTGTATGGCGTAGAGTGGGTGAGCTGTTTTCTGATGTCAACGTTGTGGATGGAGTGGCCCATGGAGGCGGTGGGGTTATGGTATGGACAGGCGTATGCTATGGACAATGAACACAGGTGCATTTTATTGATGGCATTTTGAATGCACAGAGATACCGTGACAAGATCCTGAGGCCCATTGTTGTGCCATTCATCCATGACCATCACCTCATCTTGCAGAATGATAATGCACGGCCCCATGGTGCAAGGATCTGTACACAATTCCTGGAAGCTGAAAACATCCCAGTTCTTGCATGACCAGCATACTCACCGGACGTGTCACCCATTGAGCTTGTTTGGGATGCTCTGGATCGGCGTATACGACAGCATGTTCCAGTTCCTGACAATATCCAGCAATTTTGCACAGCCATTAAAGAGGAATGGACCAACATCCCACAGGCAACAATCAACAACCTGATCAACTCTATGCGAAGGAGATGTGCTGAACTGCGTGGGGCAAATGGTGGTCACACCAGATACTGACTGGTTTTCGGACTCCCTCCAACCCCCCCAATACAGTAAAACTGCTAATTTCAGAGTGGCCTTTTATTGTGGCCAGCCTAAGGCACACCTGTGCAATAATCATGCTGTCTAATCAGCATCTTAAAATGCCACACCTGTGAGGTGGATGGATTATCTCGGCAAAGAAGAAGTGATCACGAACAGATTTGTGAACAATATTTGGGAGAAATAGGCCCTTTGTATACATAGAAAAAGTTGTAGATCTTTTAGTTCAGCTCATGATAAATAGGGGCAAACACAAAAGTGTTGTGTTTATAATTTTGCTCAGTGTATTTATGAAATAACGTTTTATTTATTTTTTGTTTGTTTGTCCTATTTTGCACTTTTTAAAAATGTGAAACTAAAAATAAAAAAAAATAATAAGAAACCAGGAGTGAAATAATAGTTGACGGGAGAAGGGAAAGCAGGGTGAACTAATGGTTAATAGGGGGTTAAAAAAAAGTTTTTATTTTTCTTTTCTTTTACTTGTCAGGTATCTGAGTTGGAAAATCATCCCCTTGATCTGCAGAAGAATGAAACAGAGTAGGTACAAAAGTAATAATGTTACTTTGTATTATCTTCCATCTGATCAATGTTTATAAACAATGTTACTGTAATGTAATTTCTGTGTGGACTGTGTTGATTAACACTAAGTCAGACTTTTTGGGCAGCTGCAGCTGCTGTATATACGGTGCATCCAGAAAGTATTCACAGCGGTTCACTTTTTCCACATTTTGTTATGTTACAGCCTTATTCCAAAATGGATTAAATTCATTATTTTCCGCAAAATTCTGCAAACAATTCCCCATAATGACAACGTGAAAGAGGTTTGTTTAAAATCTTTGCAAATTTATTAAACATAAAAAAGGAAAAAAAATCCCATGTACAGAAGTATTCACAGCCTTTGTTCAATACTTTGGTGAAGCTCCTTTGGCACCAATTACAGCCTCAAGTCTTTTTGAGTATGATGCTACAAGCTTGGCATACCTATTTTTGGTCAGTTTCTTCCATTCTTCTTTGCAGAACCTCTCAAGCCCCATCAGGTTGGATGGGGAGCGTCGGTGCACAGCCATTTTCGGATCTCTCCAGAGATGTTCAATCGGGTTCAAGTCTGGGCTCTGGCTGGGCCACTCAAGGACCTTCACAGAGTTGTCCCGTAGCCACTCCTTTGTTATCTTGGCTGAGTGCTTAGGGTTGTTGTCTTGTTGGAAGATGAACCTTCACCCCAGTCTGAGGTCCAGAGCGCTCTGGAGCAGGTTTTCATCAAGGATGTCTTTGTAAATTGCTACATTCATCTTTCCATCGATCTTGACTAGTCTCCCAGTTCCTGCCGCTAAAAAACATCCCCACAGCATGATGCTGCCTCCACCATGCTTCATGGTATTGTCCAGGTGATCAGCAATTTCGCCCAGACATGACGCTTGACATTCAGGCCAAAGAGTTCAATCTTTGTTTCCTTAGACCAGAGAATTTTGTTTCTCATGGTCTAAGAGTCCTTCAGGTGCCTTTTGGCAAACTCCAGGTGGACTGTCATGTGCCTTTTACTGAGGAGTGGCTTCCGTCTGGCCACTCTACCACACAGGCCTGATTGGTGGAGTGCTACAGAGATGATTGTTCTTCTGGAAGTTTGTCCTCCCTCCACAGAGAAACGCTGTAGCTCTGTCAGAGTGACCATCAGGTTCTTGGTCACCTCCCTGACTAAGGCCCTTCTCCCCCGATCACTCAGTTTGGCCGGGCGGACCGCTCTAGGAAGAGTCCTGGTGGTTCCAAACTTCTTCCATTTACAGAAGATGGAGGCCACTGTGCTCATTGGGTCCTGCAGAAAAATTTTTGTATCCTTCCCCAGATCTGTGCTTCGATACAATCCTGTTTTGGAGGTCTACAGACAATTCCTTGGACTTCATGGCTTGGTTTGTGCTCTGACATGCACTGTTAACTGTGGGACCTTATATAGACAGGTGTGTGCCTTTCCAAATCATGTCCAATCAACTGAATTTACCACAGGTGGACTCCAATCAAGTTGTAGAAACTTCTCAAAGATGATCAGTGGAAACAGGAGGCACCTGAGCTTAATTTTGAGTGTCATGGGAAAGGCTGTGAATACTTATGTACATGGGATTGTTTCATTTTTTATTTTTAATAAATTTGCAAAGATTTCAAACAAACTTCTTTTCATTGTCATTATGGGGTATTGTTTGTAGAATTTTGAGGAAAATAATTAATTTAATCTATTTTGGAATAAGGCTGTAACATAACAAAATGTGGAAAAAGTGAAGCGCTGTGAATACTTTCTGGATGTGCTGTCTTCATTTTCAGAGCCGAGAAATGCCGGCAATTGATGGGAAAAGGAAAAGTACACAGCAGAGAGCAGGAGGATTGGACATAATATATACACCTTGTGTATGTTTTTTGGGGGGGGGGGGGGGGGGTAAGTGTCGCACACTAAGTGCATTCAACTAGCTGAAGTGATACTTAACATTCGTTTAAAAAAATAAATAAATAAACAAACATGTTTTACTCACCTGCTCTGTGTAATGGTTTTGCACAGAGCAGCTACGATCCTCTTTTTCTGGGGTCTCCTGCCAGCGCTCCAGGGCCCTCCTCTTTATCGGGTGCCCCCACGGAAAGCTGCTTATCCTGGGGGAACCCGTGCGGGCTCGCTCCATTGAACTCGGCCTGCCCCCCCATTCCCATGTCACAGGATTTAATGGACAGCAGCGGGAGCCAATGACTCCTGCCGCTATCAACCTGTCCAATGAGGAGAGAGACAGCGTCTCGAGCCACTGCACTCATGCACATCACTGGATCTGGTCAGGCTCAAGTAAGAAAAAGGGGGGTCTGCGGGGGAGCTAATTCATAGAGTGCATTAAGGTAAAAAAAGCCTTAAAGTGTTAATAAACCCACAACAGTAAAATCAGGCTGTATGTGCAGTAAAGTATGCTAGTTATACTTACTGTGGAACCTTAGGGGTTAATCCCCTGCATTGTGTAAAAAGGCTGTTTGATCCTGTCTTCTCTGATCCTAGCCTCCCTGCACTGTCCCCCTGGACAAGCCTGGATAAGACAGAGCCTTTGGAGTCAGGCTGCACATGCTCAGTTTGGTGTGTATTGCTAGAGAGGGTTTTTTTTCTTTGGCCCTGTGCTGATCACATGCACCCTCCCATCAGCACTGTCCAGACATCTCCAGACAGAGGGTCAGAAGCCCTGCAGCCTCATAGGACAGCACAGTACAGTATGAAAACTCCTACAAGCTTCACCATGAGCTGATAGACAGAGAAAAGGTATTAAGAAGTTTTTATTTACTAAAACAATTGCATTTCCATGTTCTGTGGGAGGCCAGATATAGTGAATGCAGGGTCCTGGGGAGTACAGATATAGTGACTGCAGGCTCCTGGGGAGAGCAGATACAGTGAATGCAGGCTCCTGGGGAGATCAGATATAGTGAATGCAGGGTCCTGAGGAGACCAGATATAGTAAATGCAGGCTCCTGGGAAGACCAGATATAGTGACTGCAGGCTCCTGGGGAGACCAGATATAGTGACTGCAGGCTCCTGGGGAGACCAGATATAGTGACTGCAGGCTCCTGGGGAGACCAGATATAGTGACTGCAGGCTCCTGGGGAGACCAGATATAGTGAATGCAGGCTCCTGGGGAGATCAGATATAGTGAATTCAGGGTCCTGGGGAGACCAGATATAGTGAATGCAGGCTCCTGGGGAGACCAGATATAGTGAATGCAGGCTCCTGGGGAGACCAGATATAGTGAATGCAGGCTCCTGGGAAGAACAGATATAGTGGATGCAGGTTCCTGGGGAGACCAGATATAGTGACTGCAGGCTCCTGGGGAGACCAGATATAGTGAATGCAGGCTCCTGGGGAGATCAGATATAGTGAATGCAGGCTCCTGTGAAGACCAGATATAGTGACTGCAGGCTCCTGGGGAGACCAGATATAGTGAATGCAGGCTCCTGGGGAGACCAGGTATAGGGAATGCAGGCTCCTGGGGAGACCAGGTATATTGAATGCAGGCTCCTGGGGAGACCAGATATAGTGAATGCAGGCTCCTGGGGAGATCTGATATAGTGAATGCAGGCTCCTGGGGAGAACAGATATAGTGGATGCAGGTTCCTGGGGAGACCAGATATAGTGACTGCAGGCTCCTGGGGAGACCAGATATAGTGAATGCAGGCTCCTGGGGAGATCAGATATAGTGAATGCAGGCTCCTGTGAAGACCAGATATAGTGACTGCAGGCTCCTGGGGAGACCAGATATAGTGAATGCAGGCTCCTGGGGAGACCAGGTATAGGGAATGCAGGCTCCTGGGGAGACCAGGTATATTGAATGCAGGCTCCTGGGGAGACCAGATATAGTGAATGCAGGCTCCTGGGGAGATCAGATATAGTGAATGCAGGCTCCTGGGAAGACCAGATATAGTGACTGCAGGCTCCTGGGGAGACCAGATATAGTGAATGCAGGCTCCTGGGGAGATCAGATATAGTGAACACAGGCTCCTAGGGAGACCAGGTATAGTAGATGCAGGCTCCTGGGGAGACCAGATATAGTGACTGCAAGCTCCTTGGGAGACCAGGTATAGTGAATGCAGGCTCCTGAGGAGACCAGGTATAGTGAATGCAGGCTCCTGGGGAGACCAGATATAGTGAGTGCAGGCTCCTGAGGAGACCAGGTATAGTGAATGCAGGCTCCTGGGGAGACCAGGTATAGTGAATGCAGGCTCCTGGGGAGACCAGATATAGTGAATGCAGGGTCCTGGGAAGACCAGATATAGTGACTGCAGGCTCCTGGGGAGACCAGATATAGTGAATGCAGGCTCCTGGGGAGACCAAATATAGTGACTGCAGGCTCCTGGGTTTAGTAACACTTTAAAACTTTAGAACCACTAAACTTTACACTTTTTTCAGTTGTTTGTGTGTAAACCTCTGCGCCCCGAGCCCACCCATTTTTGAAGCCAATGAGAGCCTGATGCGTCCTGCACCCTGCATTAAAACTAGTGGCCGGGCGCATGGATTAGTGGGGCGGCGCCCCTGCTCCCCATATGAATGGGCCACCGCTGATTGTATCCATTAAGCAAGCCAAAAAGCCCGGTCCTGACCCCATCAGTGGCCATATTCCAAATAAATCACTTCTATTGATTGCGTTTTCTCTTGACTTCTTCTAAATTAAACATACCGAAGGGCGCGTCTTACAAGAAGATGGATAATTCGAGGACAAAGAACATTTGTTTAATGGCCAATGGATTCCACTGAGCCTGAAAAAAGCTTCTCAGAATCCTAACACTTCAACTTCGATTATATCATTCCCATCATTGAACAATGTCCTCAACGACCATAACATTTGCCTGGGTCTTATTATCCTATGAAATGACGATAATTAAAGGTCGTATTCCAAGTTATGCCGAAGTAAACCTTTTTTTTTTCTTTTTTTTATGTTCCTGCTGATGTTCAAAGATAGCATGTGATGTCAGGTAAATAAAAGAGTTTTAAATAGTGAAAGTGATATAAGCCAGGACTAATAGTGACGGAGTAATGAATCCATCATGTCCAGAATGGTTAGCTGTGGAATATTGGCCAGCCGCTTTGGAAATGACTGCATTATAAACAAGGGGAGAACGACGTCTCGGGAAGATATAAAATGTCAGATACAATCAGACTTGTTGGGTGACATGTAATGAGCGACCCGCATGTCTTTGATTAGCGCGGCTCGATCATTCGGGGCAGGAATTTAATGAGACCCAATCAATGGAGAGAGAGCGGAACGCACACCAAAGACTTGGAACAAAACCGACGTGAACTTTCCACTCCTTCCGTTGTTAATGGGAGGAAGAGCAAAGAGATTAAAAGTAACATTCCAACCTTTTTTTATGTCAGCTAAGAAGGTAATGAGAGCGTGTATGTCGAAAAATATTTATTTCAGGTATTTACATCCACTTTATTAGGGCCACCTTGCTAGTAGCGGGTTGGACCCCCTTTGGCCTTCATTCTTGGTGGAATAGATACAACAAGGTGTTGGAAACGTTCCTCAGAGATTTTGCGCCGTAGTGACCTGATAACATCACACAGTTGCTGCAGATTTGTTGGCTGCTCATCCATGATGGGAATCTTCCACCACATCACAAAGGTGCTCTATTGGTTTGGGATCTGGTGAGTGAGGCCATTGGAGTACAGGGACCTCATTGTCCAGTGGTGAGATGATTGGAGGACAGGGACCTCATTGTCCAGTGGTGAGATGATTGGAGGACAGGGACCTCATTGTCCAGTGGTGAGATGATTGGAGCTTTGTGACATGGTGACATTATCCTGCTGGAAGGAGCCATCAGAAGATGGGGACACTGTAGTCATAAAGGGATGGACATGGTCAGCAACAATACTCAGGTAGGGTGTGGTGTATAAACCATGCTCAATTGGTACTAAGGGGCCCAAAGTGTGCCAAGAAAATATCCCCCCCACCATTACACCCCCACCACCAGCCTGAACCGGTGATACAAGGCAGGATGGATCCATGCGCCAAATTCTGACCCCACCATCTGAATGTTGCAGCTGAAATCCAGACTCATCAGACCAGGGAATGTTTTTCCAATCTTCTATTGTCCATTTTTGGTGATCTGTGCCAATTGTAGCCTCAGTTTCCTGTTCTTAGCTGACAGGCGTGGCACCCGGTGTGGTCTTCTGCTGCTGTAGCCCATATACTTCAAGGTTGGATGTGTTGTGCGTTCAGAGATGGTATTCTGCATACCTTGGTTGTAACGAGTGATTATTTAAGTTACTGTTGCCTTTCTATCGTCTGGAACCAGTCTGCCCATTCTCCTTTGACATCAACAAGGCATTTTCCTCCACACAACTTCCGCTCACTGGATATTTTCTCTTTTTCCCGCCATTCTCTGCAAACCGGAGAGATGGTTGTGTGTGAAAATCCCAGAAATACTCAGACCAGCCCCGTCTGGCACCAACAACCATGCCACGTTCAAAGTCACTTAAAGCGGAGTTCCACCCAAAAGTGGAACTTCCGCTCATCGGATTCCTCCCCCCCTCTGGTGTCACAGTTGGCACCTTTCAGGGGGGAGGGGGGTGCAGATACCTGTCTAAGACAGGTATCTGCACCCACTTCCGGGAATAGACTCCCATGGGAGTCACGCCCCCTCCCGCACTCCCCCGCTGTCTCCTGGGAAAGACACAGGTCCCAGGAGATAGCAGGGACCATTGAGAAAGCGCAGCGCGACTCGCGCATGCGCAGTAGGGAATCGGGAAGTGAAGCCGCAACGCTTCACTTCCTGATTCCCTTACTGAGAATAGCGGCGGCAGCACCCGAGGATCGAGGGACGGTTCGGTCTCGGGTGCCGACATCGCTGGACCCAGGGACAGGTGAGTGACCTTATTTTAAAAGTCAGCAGCTGCAGTATTTTCAGCTGCTGACATCTAAAAAAAAAATTTTCGCGGAACTCCCGCTTTGAATCCTCTTTCTTCCCCATTCTGAAGCTCGGTTTGAACGTCAGCAAGTCGTCTTCATAACGTCTAGATGCCTAAATGCATTGAGTTGCTGCCATTTGATTGGCTGATTAGCAATTTGTGTTACCAAGAAATTGAACAGGTCTACTTAATAAAGTGGCCGGTGAGTGTATAGTGTGCCAACAGTTTATATATCGTACATGAACATCAGTTTTTTGCGTCAAGGAGCTTACAATCTAAGGTCCCTACCCCACATACATACCCATATTGGGTTAATTTAGGCAGACACTGATTAACCTACCAGCATGTCTTTGGAGTACCCCAAGCTAATCCCAGGGAGAAAATTCAAACTCTTTGCATTATTTGATGACTCCAGTGCTGCAAGGCAGAAATGCTGACCAATGAGCCACTGGAAAATCCAACCCGCTCTCATATTATATTAATCACTTATTGAACAACCGCCGCAGTTGTACTGCGGCAGAATGGCACGGCTGGGCGAAACGACGTTATGTAACGTCACTTCGCCCTGTGGCCACTAGGGGCGCGTGCCCCCTGCTTGCCCACGGAGCCAATGCGAGTGCCCGGCGGTTGCGATCACATGAGCAGCGATCTATCTCTTCCCCTACACAGTTCACTCCCCTCTTCAGTTAGAACACACACTAGGGAACACATTTACCCCTTGATCGCCCCCTCCTAGTGTTAACTCCTTCACTGCCAGTGACATTTTTACTGTAATCAATTCCTTTTTTTATAGCACTGATCGCTGTAAAAATGCCAATGGTCCCAAAAATGTGTCAAAATTGTCCGACGTGTCCGCCATAATGTCGCAGTCCTGATAAAAATCGCAGATCGCCGCCATTACTAGTAAAAAAAAAAATATAATATAATATAATAAAAATGCCATAAATCTATCCCCTATTTTGTAGACATTATAACTTTTGCGCAAACCAATCAATATACGCTTATTGCGATTTTTTTTAACCAAAATTATGTAGAGGAATACGTATCGGCCTAAACTGAGGGGAAAAAAAATATTTTATATATTTTTGGGGGATATTTATTATAGCAAAAAGTAAAAAATAATGCGTTTTTTTTCAAAATTGTCGCTCTTTTTTTGTTTATAGCGCAAAAAATAAAAACCGCAGAGGTGATCAAATACCAGCAAAAGAAAGCTCTATTTGTGGGAAAAAGAAGGACGTCAATTTTGTTTGGGTACAGCATCGCACGACCGCGCAATTGTCAGTTAAAGCGACGCAGTGCAAAAAGTGTTCTGGTCAGGAAGGGGGTAAAATCTTGCGGGGCTGAAGCGGTTAACTACCTGCAGACCGCTCACAGTAAATATCGTGTACATGACGGCCTTCTTCTGGGTTTGGCGGTGCGCATGCGCGTGCCCCCTGCTGGCCCATGCTGTCATTGTGCACAGCAGCTGATTTCAGCCAATGATTTTGGCTGAAGTCAGATGATTAGCTGTGTCCAACCACACACAGAGTTCTATGTTTACAAAACACACAGAGCTCTGTGTACAGGGAACAGCGATCTTGCTGTTTCTTCTCCCTGAAAAGCAGAGAGAAAAAAACAGCCAGGTCAGAAAGTAAAAGCATCACACATTACATATTGTTAGGCACACAGTTAACCCCTTGATTGCCCCCAGATCCTAACCCCTTTCCCAGCCTGTCATTAGTATAGTGACAGTGTATATTATTATCACTGATCTCTGTATTAGTGTCACTAGCGAAGTCAGTGTCAGTTAGTGACCCTCCCAGATAGTGTTTGTTAGCGCCAGATTGTCCGCCACAAGACATGTGCACTACCGAAAAATTTGTTCGTTTTCGTTTTATTTGTATTTTTCTTTTCGTTTTTCGGGTCATTCGTTATGATCGCAATGCGTAAATTCGTAAATTCAAAAAATCTGAAAATAAGAAAGAATAACTAACTAATAATAACTAATTATTAAAGTATTGGAATTTCCTTTCAAATTTGGCTGTTAGTGAACGTAACGATTACAAATTTATCTGGAATAATGAATGCCGCATCTAAACAAATGGAAGGGAACAAATTAATAATAAATAATAATAATAAAAAAACATTTTTATTATTATTATTATTTTATTTATTATTTTTAATTTGTTATGTTCCATTCGCTTAGATATACGGCATTTGTTATTTTGGATAATTCGTAATAGTTATTTTTATTAGTTTAGTTATTCTTTCGAATTTTCGGATTTTCTAGGTATTGGAATTTCCTTTCAAATTTGGCCATTAGTGAACGTAACGAACACGAATTCATCAGAACTTATGAATTATCTGAAATAACGAATGCCGCATCTAAACAAATGGAACGGAGCAAATTAACAACAAATAATAATAATACGTTTTTATAATTATTATTTTTATTTATTATTATTAATTTGGTTAATTCGCTCCATTCCAATCGTTTAGATGCGGCATTCGTTATTTCGGATAATTCGTAACTTCGGATAAATTTGTATTCGTTACCTTCACTAACAGCCAAATTTGAAAGGAAATTCCAATACCTATAATTTAATAGTTAGTAATAGTTAAGTTATTATTAGTTAGTTATTATTTCAGATTTTTAAATTTTCGGAATTTACAAATTTTCGAATTTACGAATTTTCGAATTTACAAATTTTCAATTTACAAGCTTTCGAATTTAGGAATTTACAAATGTACGAATTTTTTAATTTTACGAATTTACAAATTTTCAATTTACAAGCTTTCGAATTTAGGAATTTACAAATTTACGAATTTTTTAATTTTACGAATTTTGGAATTTACGAATGTACAAATTTTCCAATTTTTTAATTTTTTAATTTGTTAAGCGGGTTTTCGATAATTCGGATATTTCCGAATTAACGAATTTGTCAAAATCCGTTAAAAAACAAATTCAGAATGAAACGAATTGCACTTGTCTACCCGCCACTCACAGTTCCACTATAAGGCACTGATCACCGCCATTACAGTATAGCGTCTATAGCTGCATAAATTTCAGTATATATCCCATAGTTTGTAGACACTTTAACTTTCACACAAACCAAACAATATACGCTTATTGGAATTTTTTATTTTTTTTACATAAGACATGTAGCAGAATACATATTGGCCTAAATTTATGAAGAAAAATTTGACTTTTTAATTATTTTTATTGGATATGTTTTAAAACAGAAAGTAGAAAATATTGTTTTTTGTTTTTTTTTCAATATTTTTGGTCTTTTTTCGATCATATAATAAAAAGTAAATCCAGTAGTGATCAAATACCTCCAAAAGAAAGCTCTATTTGTGTGAAAAAAATTAAATTCGTTTCATTTGGGTACTGTGTTGCATGACTGCGCAATTGCAAAAGTAAAGCACAGTGCTGAATAGCAAAAAATGGCCTGGTCATGAAGGTGGTAAAACCTTCCAGAGGTCGAATGGTTAACACATCACCCCCTACACCTTCGCTCTTCCCCCACCACCACCAGCACCACCAGCACCACCACCAGCACCTTGAATTTTGTCCATAAGGCTAGACTCTGGGAAGAACGTTAAAGCAGACCTTTACCTCAAGGGTCCTTTCACACCAGTGCCTTCCGTTCCTATCAGCAGGGGATCTATCTGCTGATCAGATCAGAGCGGGTGGATCACAGACCCGCTCAGTTTATGCAAAACAGACACAGACAGATCCCGCCCTGATCTATGACCGGCCCGGGAATAGACAGACTCAGAAGTCCGGACTGCCCGGATAGGATGGAGTTCTCCTCAATTTTTTTTTTTAGAGGACATGATTGGATCTGGAGGTAGGTCTGGGGTCCGTTTACACCCAATAGTCCAGGGGAACGCATGGACCATCTGATCAGGTCCACCTGAAAAACGGAAAGGTGGACCTGAACTGATTGCTTGTGTTTAAAGGGCCCCCGGGCACCTGCGCTTTCGGGGAGTACACTCAGAAAGCACATTTCTGCACCCGTTCCCAAAATGCACAAATAATGTGCATCACCGTTGTGGTGCCGTTAACCGTTTGCTGACCAGCCGCTGTCATTATACTGCGGCAGGTTGGCACTGCTGCGCGAATTAGCGTAGGTGTACGGCGGCACGACGCCGGAGCCGATGCGCGTGCGCTCCACAGAGAGCCAGAATGGGGCTCTGTCAATGTAAGACAGACAGATCCCCGTTCTGACAGGGGAGGAGAGAGAGAGGTCTGCTGTTCCTAGTGATCAGGAACAGCAATATCTCTCCTCCTCCAGTCAGTCCCCTCCCCCCACACAGTTAGAAACACCTCCCTAGGGAGCACTTAACCCCTTGATCACCCCCTAGTGTTGACCTCTTCCCTGCCAGTGTCATTTATACAGTAATCAGCGGCTATTTTTAGCTCTGATCGCTGTATAAATGTTAATGGTCCCAAAAAAGTGTCAAACATGTCCGATCTGTCCGCCGCAATGTTGCAGTCCCGCTAAAAATTGCAGATCACCGCCATTACTAGTTAAAAATAAATTATAAAAATGCCATAAATCTATCCCCTATTTTGTAGACGCTATAACTTTTGCGCAAATCAATCAATATACGCTTATTGCGATTTTTTTTAATCGAAAATATGTAGAAGAATAGAGATTTGCCTAAACTGATGAAGAATTTCAGAAATGTTTTATTTTTTTGGGGGGGGGGGATATTTATTATATCAATAAGTAAAAAATATAGTTTTTTTTTTTTTATTGTCGCTCTTCTTTTGTTTATAGCGCAAAAAATAAAAACCGCAGAGGTGATCAAATACCACCAAAAGAAAGCTCTATTTGTGGGGAAAAAAAGGACATCAATTTTGTTTGGGTGCAACGTCGCACGACCGCGCAATTGTCAGTTAAAGCGACGCAGTGCCGAATTGCAAAAAATGGCCTGGTCATTAAGGGGGTAAATCCTTTCCGGTCCTTAGGTAGTTAATTGTAAATAGCCCCCCAAACGTGGGAGGCAAACGGGCGTTTTGTTGCATGCAAAAATGCGTGAAAAATGCGGTAAAACGTGTATTTAATGCATGTAAACCGGAATGCAGCAAAATGCTCCATGAGCTACTTTGTTGCGTTTGTTGCACAAACAGGGAAACAAACTGCAGCTCTTCTCATCAGAACACTGAGGGTGCATCAGGTGATTATAATGAGGCAGACGCTCTCGTTCAAAATCGGCCTGCACAGGACAAGGTGACACAAACAGCTAATTTCACAGAGCAACAAAGGGTAGGAATCTGCTACAACGTTTGGTACAATATCTGCAATCTACAAAGATCACCCAGAGGGGAACGTTTTTTTTCCTCAACAAAAGTTGAGTTACTCTTTAACCACCTCTGGAGGCTGCCTCGTTCTGGGACAACGCCACATGACGTCACCCCACTGTTGCCACGCTTGCACGCCCACGGTGGTGCGCAGCGAGGCGATCAAGGGTGTGCTTTGTCCCTGGGACACGGCGCATTACCGATCCCAGTAAAGAGACGATGACGCGCCTCTTTACACATGTGATTGGCTGTGTCCAATCACAGCTGATCACATGTAAACAAGGCAAATGCCGGTTATCGGCATTCCTCTCCTCACATTGACAGCGTATGAGGAAAGGAGAGCCGATCAGCAGAATTTCCTCACCGGGGAGATCTGCACTGAATATCAGTGCAGCCCCAACAGCATACCTCCCAACTATCCCTGATTTCGAGGGACTGTCCCTGATTTGGAGCAATGTCCCTCTGTCCCTCTTTCCTCCTCATATGTCCCTCATTTTGGTCTGATCCATATAGTTGTATATAAAATACACTTTTTATCTTTCAAAAAGTGTTTCCCAGTGCTAAACATTTCATTCAATTTCTAAATTGCTGCATTTGTCAATTTTAAAAGACAATATAAAGGAATAGTAGTGGTAAAAAAGCACTTGTGGATTTAATTAACCTTTTTTTTGTTATGTCCCCTTTAGGAGGCATGGCAGGGGGCGTGTCCTATGCCTACATACGTTTGCTAGTAGGTGTCCCTCATTCCCATCTCAAAATGTTGGGAGGTATGCCAACAGTGCCCAGTAGTGATGCCAATCAGTGCCCAACAGTGATGCCAGTTAATGCTGCCTTTAAAAGCCTATCAGTGCCTGCTCATCAGTGCCACCCATCAGTGCCGCCAATCGGTACCCATCAGTGCCGCCTATCCGCGTCACCTATCAGTATCCATAAGTGCCGCCTATCCGTGTTGCCTATCAGTACCCACAAGTGCCGCCTATCAGTGCCACCTATCAGTGCTCATTAGTGCCACCTATAAGTGCTCATCAGTGCTGCATATCAGTGCCACCTATCAGTGCCATCTTATCAGTGCCCATCAGTGCAGCCTCATCAGCGCACAGCAGGGAAGGAGAAAAATTACCTATTTACAAAATTTTATAACAGAAACTAAGAAAATGTATTTATTTTTTCAACATTTTTGGTCTTTTTTTGTTTTATTAGCTAAAAAAAAAACCCAGTGGTGATTAAACCACCAAATCAAACCATCAAAATGACTAAAATGTCATATGGGTACAGTGGTGCATGACCGCACAATTTTCCTTAAAAGTTTGACAGCGCTGAAAGCTGAAAATTGGCCTGGGCAGGAAGGGGGTAAAAGTACCCAGTAGGCAAGTGGTTAAGGTGCTTCCATACTTTTAAAGAAGTTTGTCTTGTTTTAGTACACAGTCACCTCGGCAGCGAGGACCCAAGTTTTCTTTTCATCTCTCTGTTCTTTTAATTTTTGTTTCATAAGACCTGTGTCTGCTATGTCTGCGGACCCCTCGACCACCAGTTTTGTATCTACCCCACTATATAGTTCTATTATCAGCAAGCGAGGGCATAATTTACGCCACCCCTGGTCTGCCCTGCCCACTGGAACTGTGTAGTTTGGTTGACATGCCAGGAGGCTCAAGGTCTGTCCTGACCTCCCCGCTGTAGCTCTGTTATCAGCTAGTGGTGATGTAATCACATTGGGCCTACTATGACCTCACAGTGTGATCGCCAGGTCAGGAGTCTCCTGGTGTGTCACTGCCATCCACGTCTGCGATCTGCAGGCTAGGCGCACTACTTGATTTTCCCTTTGCATCATGGGTAATGTAGTGGTTTTTTTTTTGCTGTGTGGATGTAGCCTGCAGAGAGAGGTAGGTGACGCCCTCCTCCTGGCACCGGGTAACAGAGCATATTTCCAAGCAAGATGATGATTAAACTTGAGCGTAAACATTCTAGGCGCATCAAAACCAATAGTTTGAAAAAACGTATTGTTTGTTTTCTTTAGAAAACAGCCACAGCCTGCGTAAAAAAGCCTGTCCCCCGCCAGCACGTGGCAGAGAAAGACCCTTGCTCTCGTGGCGGAAGCAGTGGATTCTCTGCTGTGCACCCTGTTGAGCCCGACCTACTGTAAAGCTCTGCAATCAGCAAAGCTTATCCAGTTAAGGACCAGGAAGAATTTGCCCCCTAATGACCAGGCCATTTTTTTGTGATACGGCACTGCGTTGCTTTAACTGACAATTGCGCGGGCGTGCGATGCTGTACCCAAACAAAATCAACAACCTTTTTTTCCCACAAATAGATCTTTCTTTTGGTGGGATTGGATCACCTCTGCGTTTTTTATTTTTTGTGCTATAAACAAAAAAAGAGCGACAATTTTGAAATTTTGTTTTACTTTTTTGCTATAATAAATATCCCATCCCGAATTTCTTCATCAGTTTAGACCGATATGTATTCTTCTACATATTTTTGGTAAAAAAAAAAAACCCAATAAGCGTATATTGATTGGTTTGCGCAAAAGTTATAGCGTCTACAAAATAGGGGATAGATTTATGGCATTTTTATTATTTTTTTTTTATTTTTATTTTTTTACTAGTAATGACGGTGATCTGTGATTTTTAGCCGGACTGTGACATATCGGCGGACAGATCAGACACTTTTTACACTTTTTTGGGACCATTGACATTTATACAGCGATCAGCGCTATAAAAATGCACTGATCATTGTGTAAATGACACTGGCAGGGAAGGGGTTAACACTAGGGGGCGATCAAGGGGTTAAATGTGTTACCTCATGAGTGTTTCTAACTGTGGGGGGGAGGGGACTGACTGGAGGAGGAAACAGATCACTGCTCCTAATTACTAGGAACAGCAGATCTGTCTCTCCTCCCCTTTCAGAACGGGGATTTGTGTGTTAACATACACAGATCCCCGTTCTGGCTCTCGTGAACGCAATTGCGGATGGCCGGCAGACATCGCGGCCTGCCGAGCCGCGCGCATCAGGTCCCCCCCCCCGCACGCGCCTGCTATGGCTCTTAAAGGAGCCAACGTACCAGTACGGCTATTCGCGGGGGAACAAGCCGACCTACTGCCGTATAATGATGGCGGCTGGTCGGCAAGTGGTTATTCTCCCTACTGATTGGAGAGCTAGAGATTTTACTAAGCAGCGGAGTGTTGGATGTATGCATAGAGTCCACTGCTTCCACACAGGAGACAGACTCTGCTTCGGATGTTGCTAATTTCTAAAGAAAACTAATTTTTGTTTTGACGCACCTGGAAAGTATTTTGCTGATTTACACTGAAAGTCTACATAAAGAAAAAAAAAATAAAAAAATAAAAAAAGGCCTGAAAAATGAAAACAAATTCCGCACATCTAAGGACTGGTGAGCTGCAATATATTACATTTTTTTTGTTCCTCGGTTTAGATACACTTTAGGCATGACAGTTTTGCTGAGCATATATTGGAAAGCTTCCAAATAAAATATGTTTCCTGCCATTGCGCTGGTCAAAATTCTTAAGTGTACAACCCAGGGGTGCAACGCATGGGATTTATTGAAGCTTAAAAACCACTCCCACCCCATGTCAGCCAGTAATGAGGGCAGATGGGGATGGGCAAAGCTTCGGTGGTCTGTATCCAGCTGATGTAACCCCCCTGATGTAAGAACCATGGAAAGGAAATAAAGAGAAAAATTGAAAGAGGGAGAGAAGGAGAAAAAAAAAAGAGGAAAAAAGGTAAAGAAAGGAAAGGAGAGAGATGAGGATCAGGGTTGCTAACCGCCCATAAATTTACAGACAGTTACATTTTTGAACTGTCAGTAAACAAAAAAAAGTGGCTTTGTCAGTAATTTTTTGTGTTGCGTCAGTAAATTTCACGTTGGGAGGTTGGCAACCCTGATGAGGATGGAGATAGAGTGAGAAAGAAAAAAGGGAAGGGGAATAAGAGAAAGGAGGGATTGAAGGAACAAAGAAAGGAAGGTAGGAAGGAACAGAGAAAAGATAAAAAAAAGTAAGAGCAAGGAAGGATGGAAGACCGATCGGTATTGATTTAGGACGCTGTCCCAAGTTGGCTCCAGAGTTCCAAGTCGGCTATAGCAACCCATGTCTGTTTCAGTGTCTCAAGTTGGCTCCAGTGTCCTAAGTTTGCTCCAGTGTCCCAAGTTGGTTTCAGTGACCCGAGTCTGCTCCTGTATCCAAACTCTGTTCCAGTGTCCCGAGTCTGCTCCAGTGTCTCAAGTTGGTTTGAGTGACCAGAATCCACTCCAGTAGCCCAAGTCAGTTCCAGTGTCCCAAGTTGGCTGCAGTGCCCCCAATCTGTTCCAATGTCCCAAGTCCATTCCATTGTCCCAAGTCGTCTATGGTGTCACTAGTCTGTTCCAGCGTTCCAAGTCGGTTTTAGAGTCTCAAGTCAATCCCAGTGTCCCAAATCAGCTCCAATGTCTCAAGTCACCTCCAATGAACCAAGTCTGCTCCAGTGTCTCAAGTTTGCTCCAGTGTCTCAAGTTTGCTCCAGTGTCCCAAGTTGGTTTCAGTGACCCGAGTCTGCCCCTGTATCCAAACTCTGTTCCAGTGTCCCGAGTCTGCTCCAGTGTCCCAAGTTGGTTTGAGTGACCAGAGTCCGCTCCAGTAGCCCAAGTCGGTTCCAGTGTCCCAATTTGGCTGCAGTGCCCCCAATCTGTTCCAATGTCCCAAGTCCATTCCATTGTCCCAAGTCGTCTATGGTGTCACTAGTCTGTTCCAGCGTCCAAGTCAGTTTTAGTGTCTCAAGTCAATCCCAGTGTCCCAAATCAGCTCCATTGTCTCAAGTCACCTCCAATGAACCAAGTTGGCTCCAGTGTCTCAAGTCTGCTCCAGTGTTCCAAGTTTGCTCCAGTGTCCCAAGTTGGTTTCAGTGACCCGAGTCTGCTGCTGTATCCAAAGTCTGTTCCAGTGTCCCAAGTTGGTTTGAGTGAACAGAGTCTGCTCCAGTAGCCCAAGTCGGTTCCAGTGTCCCAAGTTGGCTGCAGTGACCCGCATCCGATCCAGTGTCTCAAGTCGGCTCAAGTAACCCAAGTCTGCTTCATTCACCGAAATCAATTCCAATGTCCCAAGTCAGTTCCAGTGTCTCAAGTCAATTCCAGTGTCTCAAATAAGCTCCAGTTTCTCAAGTCACCTCCAGTGACCTAAGTAGACTCCAGTGTGCCAAGTCTGCGTCAGTATTCCAAGTCTGTTCCAGTGTCCCAAGTCTGCTCCAGTGTTCCAAGCCCGTTCCATTACCCCAAGTTGGTTCCAGTGTCTCAAGTCGATTCCAGTGTCCCAAGTCTAACATGTTTCAGTCACTGAAGATTGGAAAAACCAGTGTCACATTGTCTGAAGTCACCTGCAGTGACCCAAGTTGGCTCCAGTATCCCAAATGTGCTCCAGTGTTCCAAGAATGCTCCAGTTTTTCAAGTTGGTTTCAGTGACCCGAGTCTGCTTCAGTATCCCAAGTTGGTTTCAGTGACCTGGGTCTGGTCCAGTAGCCCAAGTCTGTTCCAGTGTCCCAAGTCTGTTCCAGTGTCCCAAGTCTGCTCCAGTGTCCCAAGCTGGTTTCAGTGACCCTGGTCTGGTCCAGTAGCCCATGTCTGTTCCAGTGTCCCAAATCTGCTTCAGTGACCTGAGTCGGTTCCAGTGTTCTACATTAGCTCCAGTGTCTGAAATCACTTCCAGTGATCCAATTTGGCTTCAGTGTCCCAAGTCTGCTCCAGTGTCCCAGGACTGTTCCAGTTTACCAAGTTGGCTTTAATGATCCAAGTCTCTTCCAGTGCCCCAAGTCTAACATGTTTCAGTCACTGAAGATTGGAAAAGCCAGTGTCACAGCTTACTTGTGGAGGAGAGGACAGAGAAGACCTCAATAGTCTGATGATGATGATAGTGCAAGAAGCAATCTAGTGACACACTAATTTGAGACAGGTAGCAACAGTGTAGTTCCCTGGTTATGCAGTGTGGCAGGGCATGTGTGAATCACGAGGGTGTCTGAACAGAACTGGAAATCTTTTGGCAGATAAAAAAAGCTCACATATGTGTAGGTCAACTGTGCATTCTGCTTTTGGCTGGAATTCCAGTTTAGCGATGTTATAGACTGCCTTGTAACTGTAGCATGTAATAAATGATTTTACGAGCTGTGTTCTCCAGGTATTTACTCACTTTGTGGGTAAGAAGATACTGTGCTGTGTTCTGGATTGTACATTAGGACACTCGATGGTTTGATGTCCAGAGCCTTTCCCGGCAGAGCTGCCGTAACATCTCCCCGTCATTCTGCTAACGCCTCTACCTGTAAACCCTCTCTATGGGTCTCTGCGAAGATTGGCTTTTCTTGAAGGCGTTTCCCCCCTCAAACATATGTGTGTTTAATAGGGAACATGGGTGTCGGATTTGGCCAGAACAACAGAAATTTATAATCAATAAATCACTTATTACTGGAGACAGGGTCTGCAGACATCGCAAGATCCTTCCATGAGACATTCTCTAATGTAACAACGATATCCTCATAATGTAAAGAACCTGTACGCTCCCAGGGGTGTTGGGTCAATATTGATAGTAGGTCTTCAGGGTAAGAGCTGTGAAAATGTGGAATAGACTCCCTCCAGAGGTGGTTCTGGCCAGCTCAGTAGATTGCTTTAGGAAAGGCCTGGATTCTTTCCTAAATGTACATAATGTAACTGGGTACTAACATTTATAGGTAAAGTTGATCCAGGGAAAATCTGATTGCCTCTCGGGGGACCAGGAAGGATTTTTTTTCCCCTGCTGTAGCAAATTGGATCATACTTTGCTGGGGTTTTTCGCCTTCCTCTGGATCAACTGTGGTTATAGGATTGGGTATATGGGATTGTATGATGTTTTTTTTAAATTTTATTTATTTTTATGGTTGAACTAGATGGACTTGTGTCTTTTTTCAACTTTCCATCTGGAGCCAGTTTGACGGAACCATCCAGCACCCAGCTTGGTTGCCTGTGTCGAGATACATTAATACCTTGGATTACGAGCATAATTTGTTCCAGGAGAATGCTTGTAATCCAAAGCACTCGTATATCAGCGAGTTTCCCCATAGGAAATAATGGAAACTCAGATAATCCGTTCCACAGCCACTGTTTGTCTATGCAGTACCGCATGTGGCCAGAGGTGCGGGGGCGCCAGAGACACTCGGAAACGCTTGGAGATCACTCGGAGACGCTCAGAGACACTCTGGAGCGGAGTGTTCCCAAGTGTTTCCGAGTGTCAACGGCGCCCCCGAACCTCTGGCCAAATGCGGTACTGCACACCCTAGAGGCTTGAATCCTGCTCAACTTGCAAGACAACGCTCGCAAAGCGAGTTAAGATTTTAAAAAAATAAAAATAGCTTGTATTGCGAAACGCCCGTAAACCGTGTTACTCGCAATCCGAGGTTCCACTGTACAGCTTCCTCCAGTCTGGACCCTGTATTATTGCTAACCACCCAAGACTAGGTGACACTAGCTTACATGCAAACTCACTTTACTGAAATATCACAAAGAATATATAGCACACCATATCAGGTGAGCCTGATCACATTATCATATACAGTAAAAACCTTGGATTGAGTGTAACTTGGTCTGTGAGTGTTTTGCAAGACAAACAATTTTTTTATCTACATTTTGAATTGATACACGAGCGATGTCTTGATATACAAGTAGCATCACATCACAACTGAGTGTAAAAGAGAAGAGAATCGCCTCTAAGTGTAGCAATATGGTTACATTTAATGAAGGTACAAAATTCAGCAACTCACATGGTTGATGATTAAAAGAGGCACATCTAAGTATGCAGGCATTCGAGGTAAAGCTGTCCATATAGACCGCCCTCCGCACCGCCATAGACGCCATCCCTTCCACGAGCGCTGTAAGCCTCGCTTTTAGATCGCTCTACTGCAGGGTAGTCTTCCCAGTCATGATTGCAGACTGACATCGGTGAGAGCCGGCAGTGCGGTGGATGGTCTATGTGGACAGCTTTCCCCCGGATGCCTGCATACTTAGATGTGCCTTTTTTTAAGCTTTAATCATCAACCTTGTATTGATGGGTCATAGTAGTAGAGAGCTGCTACAGCCGAAACGCGTCAGAGCTTAATAGGCTCTGCCTGATCCAAGATGGCTGCCGGAGTCACATGGGGCGGCAGCATCCGATTGGATAGCTCCCCCGGTGACCCAGGACACCATAGAGGAACCACGTTTCTCTTGACTTCCTCTCCAACTACAGTGTCGATGCGAAGAGCACCACTTACAGTGAAGAAAGTAGATTGCACCTGACTACAGGCATACCGTGTTATCTTTGAACTTATGCCGCGTACACACGGTCAGACTTTACAGCAGACTTTGCCCGGTGGACTTTTTGACGGACTTTACGACGGACTTTCCGAATGAACGGACTTGCCTACACACAATCCACCAAAGTCCGTCGAATTCGTACGTGATGACGTAAAACCGGACTAAAATAAGGAAGTTCATAGCCAGTAGCCAATAGGTGCCCTAGCGTGGCTTTTTGTCGAACTAGCATACAGACGAGCTGACTTTTCGACCGGACTCGAGTCCGTCGGATAGATTTGAAACATGTTTCAAATCTAAGTCCGTCCAACTTTTGAGAAAACAAAGTCCGCTGGAGCCCACACACGATTGAACTGTCCGACGAAATCCCGTCCGCCGGGGAAAATTCTGCTGTAAAGTCCGCTCGTGTGTACGCGGCATTAGACTGTACAGTTTATGTATACTCTTAGTGGATGGAAGAAGGTGGAGGCGTACTTATGTATGGGAAGAACTGTACACTATGTTCCAGTTACAGTAAAAGGATGAAAAGGTTGATTAAAGCGGAGTTTCGCAAAATTTTTTTTTTTAGATGTCAGCAGCTGCAAATACTGCAGCTGCTGACTATTAAAATAAGGACACTTACCTGTCCCGGGGTCCAGCGATGTCGGCACCCGAGACCGAACCGTCCCTCGATCCTCGGGTGCTGCCGTCGCCATTCTCACTGAGGGAATCAGGAAGTGAAGCGTTGCGGCTTCACTGCCCGGTTCCTTACTGTGCATGCGCGAGTCGCGCTGCGCGTCTACACTGGTCCCCGTTGTGTTGTGGGAACTGTGTATTTCCCACAACACAACGGGGGTGGGCGGGGGGTCTGCGGCTAGCTGCGGCTAGCTACACCCGGAAGTAGGTGCAGATGCCTGTATTATACAGGTATCTGCACCCCCCTCCCCCCTGAAAGGTGCCAATTGTGACACCGGAGGGGGGGAGGAATCCGATGAGCGGAAGTTCCACTTTAGGGTGGATCTCCGCTTTAAGCGCACATTTCTTTATGTCTGGAGTTGGACCTCTAGCTGGGAAAATGAGAGTAACTAAAATAGTGAAGTTCTTCCATATTTCAGGTGTATGGTGTCCCATCTCGTTCCTGTTGCAAGAGGATGGTGGGAGGGGACTCTTGGCCAGCATGCCCTTTACTGGTGGCCAATAAGGGCCCTACTTACATGCAAGGCCCCTTTCTCAAGGCAACAAAGTCACCGCACTGTCACAATGTTGCCTTAAGAAAGGAACACCGCAAGGTGGCTGGTGACTTTGCCTTTTTTGTAATAGAAACCTATTACCCCTCCTGTAGGTGGGGTGTGGTACGGTGTGGTGACAGTAACACACACAGTCCAACTGCGATGAAAGAACTTGTATTGAAATAATGCAACGATAATTCACGATAAACCCGGTGAGAAGGCAACCCAACCGGAAACACTGACAGGTCCAATAACATGCAGAGAGCAGGTTTCAGCCGAACTGACGGAGCACCTGTCTACACCCCCCTCCCATCCTTTACTTATCTTGCTTTTCTATATATTCTAAATGTCTCATCAACCAAGCGCATTCATTTGTTGGGTACTATGGTGACACATTTAATCATTTAAACAATTTTACATTTCGACACATTTTTTTAATATGAGAATGTTCTTTGGGAAACCTGCACCATTTATAGAAACCAAATCCCTTTGATGGTTCTGATTTGCATGCACGAAACCTATAAAGACTGCAGTGAAATTATTTATGTGTTTCAGAAGTATGCATCCCTTGAAGATAATGAGACAAAAGGAAGTCACCTCCTTGGCTGCCATATGGTCTGAATTGCCAAGACCTTTCGAAGCTGGATCTGTCAGTGTGGATCTTGGAATGGAGAAAATGTAGCCTTTTAACACTCAATAAAGATGGAATAATTGACAGAAGATGCTTGCTTTCAATGCGTGAGTATATTCTTTATGGGCATTTGACACTTTCAGTACACCATAAAAGAAAAAGAATTTTGATCATGTGGAAACTCAATGCCTGATATTGCTTCCATGAAACACAGATCTAGAAGGGGCTGACCTCACCCCTTCATGCTGAGTCGTAAAAGCTGCATGCACGCAATATTCCAGTTCTTTGAAAAAGTACAGATGAGCTCAAAGATGACATTTGAAGTATAAAGAGAAAAAAAAATCTTGATTTAATTTTTATTTGAATGGTTTTCGAGTACTTTTTTGTCAAAGGGAACCACAGGAAAAAGTGCACATGCAGAAGTTTACTTATTAGATGAGCCGACATTTTGGTCCACACTGGGTTTGGACTGAGCTATGGCTGTATGGGTGTTTTGGATGAATGCCCAAACGTTTGCCCTTTGGCTCCCTGTTCAGTGGTAACAAAACATCTTATATAAAAGTGGCATTTCTACCTCTTCTATATATGACTGCTTCCCACTGTCACTGGTTCCTAAGGAAGCAGCGGGTGCCTAGGAACCACTGACGTCACCAGAAATCTCTGCCACGTAAGGGGTGGAGATGGCAGTGACATCACTGCCCAAAAATGCCCACTGGCCATACTTGGCCATACTGGGCATACTGGCCATGCTTGGACATTGACATTGAGTAAATATGGCCATATTTGGTCAATGAGGATCCCCGCACCTTCCCTTACATAGCTGGTGACAGCTGTCATTAGCTATGGTATCAATAAGATTGATTGTGTGTTGGGCTCTATTGACAATAGATTTACAATGAGGGACATTTTTGGGGGGATTTTTATTTTTTTAATATAGAACCTGCCAAACATTTGAGTGTCCTTATCTGTAGGTTAAATCTATTTTTTGTGAATTAATAAGGATACTATGTACTCATTCACACAGGAGAGGGGCAGTTGGGTATCTGCCCCCCCCCCCCCCCCCCCCCATTATTAAAGGGCATATTTAATGCCCTACTTTAAGCATTTAAAAAAATCACTATCCTGACCAAATACAATTTTTAAAAACTGTAAAAACTGTTTTTCCTTTTTTTTTTTTTTTGCATTGGTACATGTTTCCCAGGGCAGTGCTCTTTTATTACACCCCTTTGCCTATTAGCCCAGAAAATTTTAATGTTTAAGTTAATTTATTGTGACAGATTCGGCTCCTATTGAATTCAATGAGGTTTGGCATCAGAACTTCTTTGAAGTTTGTGGAACCCTGCTCAAACCGAATTCAGGACTTATTGGGTACAGTAACATGCAACTAAAAAGTCTGCGTCAGGGAACCAACAGCAGGAGAAGGGCTCTAGTACTCAGCATCTCTACCAGCACTTATGGCAGGAGAAGGTCTTTAGGACCAAACATCTCTTATAGCAGGTCACATGGGCCTATAAAAGGAAGTCTGGTAGTGGTTTTAGTTGCTGGTTGATCTTTGGCTCCTCCAGTGCATTATCTCTGTGATATTGCTGTTCCTGTGTCTCCTGTTACTGACCTGGCTTGTCCTTGACCTGTCTCCTGTTTGCTTCCTGTGTCTGACCCCGGCTAGCCACCTGACCACGTCTGCTCTGCTACCCTCCTGGCTCATGACCTAGGCTTCCTTCTGACCACACTCCAGTCTCAGTATTATCCGAATCCTGCAACACCTCACGGGCGCCCCCCCCTGTCTTCTGATTCTATGCCGGCACACCAGCTGTACTCTGGAACCTCCTGAATACAGTCCAGCAGGTAACCTGTGCTACTTTGAGCCTGACCTCTCCTGTTTCCACCCTCAGGAGGGGTCTGGAACCTAGCCGCAAGACAAGCCCTCTCTCTCCATTGGCCTCTAGCACCAGCTACGTGATAGTCTGTCAGTTTTTATATACAAGTGTCCATTCTAAACATTAAACATAATTCCTCCTGGATGACATTTTGGCTAAAGTACATGATGAACAATTGCCATTTAAAAAAATAAAAAATAAACTTTTTTTTACATGTATTCATCCTCCATCGTCCAATGGCCCCACACTCCCTTGATGGGCCCATTTCTCAGGGTTGGTTTCCTGATGGTGACAACAGTGGTCCATGCCTGTGTAATGTGAATTGAAACAGACACTTGTAGTCTCCATCAGAATCCTGTGTGATAGGGTGACAAGGCAGGAGCATAATTGGGACATATTTCCATTTGTGAGTTCCGAAAGTGAGTCATGGATATTATGCTGGAGTAGAGCTGCTTAGTTGCATAGCAAGGTGAATATGTTAATGAAGTGGTAACAGGAAGTCCAAAAAAAATGTAACAGTTTGTTAAGTGCAATAATACAGTTCCTTCCCCTGTAAAATTAAGCTTATGGCCAATGAGAACATCTGATTACCTGCTTCATGGAAGACCTCCTGTCACCCCACCAAGAACCAATAGTGGTCCATTTTTTAAAGGAAGTGGCAGGCTGCCTTGTTAGGTGTGTAACCACATGTGTATATATATATATTCCTTTTCCGACTCAGTCAATCTCGAGGGCGTGCCGCTGTTCCTTAGCATGGAGTTCACCAGGGTTCTGTGGTTTAGTGTTCAAGGTTCATTTTACAATTCCGTCTCCTGTAAAATGAAGCTTATGACCAATGGGAACATCTAATTCCCTGCTCTATGAAAGACCTCTTGTCACCCCACTGGGATACACTTTTTAAAGGAAGTAGTAGGCTTCCTTTTTAGGTGAGTAATGTAAAGGGACCACATGTTGTGTATATCAACTCCTTTTCCGGCAGGGCATGACGCAGTTCCCTAGCATGGCACTCACCAGGGTTTTTACCGATTAATGGGCGGAATCCACCAAACTTCTCCCCTCCGAGACACCTTGTAAGCAACCTAGCCTTGCTTGACCTGAACCCAGGGTTCTCCTATCCAAACCTGCTGCCCAGACATCTATCAAAGCCCATGTTGAAGAGCAGTCCCCTGCTGGAGCAGAATAAACAGTCCACGCTAAGCTCATTAACAAAGTGTTTGTCTTTACTGAAGAATGCAAATTTAACAGTCCACCATGGAGACTAATGTAGCGTAATAGTGGGACCATTGTGGGTGTGTCTGTCTCATTGTGTTTGTCAATGCAGTAGAATAGGAAGTTTCCTCAGGTGCTTTACTTTTTCATCATGGGTGAAGGTAACCCAGGGTTAACTACAGAAACCTTCTGGGCATTACAAGCCCAGCCAAACAAAAAATAATTCTCTAAAGTTGAATCTCCGAGATGTGGAAGACCAAATCAAATTCCTGCATTATTTGGTGCACCTGAGAGGACCATTATTGGTGTGAAGGAACTGAAGGTGGAGACAATAGCTACTATACTCCACAAGAGGTCTCTCGTTTCCCACCCAGTGGCTCGGTAGTTCATCGTTCTTGCGAAGAGGTTATTGGTGTCCTTGGGTTTTCAGTGGGCATTCTGGTGATACATTGGTTTACCAACAAGCGCTCTTTGTCAAGTCAATTGTATCTGGTGAGTGTGGAGTGTTATCTATGGTTGTGGTGGATTTGAGCACAAGTCTTGTTTATTTGGAACAGGTGGTGTTTCAGAAATACCTGTCTCAATATTATTTTTGGAAAAAAAGACTTTCATTGGACTTTATTTCACTTTTGTATACGTATATTGTATATTGGTGTAAGCACAGTTTTTTTGCTTATTATTATAAAGGAGGCACCATGCCTAAACAATGTTACAGCAGTTCTAAAGTACACAAAAGTCCTAACTAGGGATGAGCTTAAGGTTCAGATACGAACACAAGTTTGGATCTAATCCTGGCTGTCCGGGAATTCGGACAAACCCCCAAACATTTACCTGTTTGCTGTTAAACATGGCAGCGTCCCTTGTGTCAGCGGATGTTAAGAATGCCTACAGGTGCAAGCTCCACCAAGTCCTTAACCAGCTGCCGACCGCCCTATAGCAGTTTGACTGCTACGGGGCGGCTGTGCAGGATCATGTGTATATACGGGATCCTGCACTTCTGGGCAGCAGGCGCGAGTGAGTGCCGCTGCCGGTGGCTCGTTTCTTTCTGCTGTGATTCTATACAGCGGGAGCCGATTGGTGGGTCAGCTGATCGTTCAGTACAGAGGCGGAAAGGCAGTCTGCCTATGTTACCAAGGCAGATTGTCACTCTGTCAGTAAGGAAGGCATGGCCCCTGTGTTCCTCCCACACTACAGTAAAACATTAGCTAAGCACACAGTTAACCCTTTGATTGCCCCTGATGTTAACCCCTTCCCGGCCAGTGTCATTAGTGCAGTGACAGTGCATATTTTTAGCACTGATTACTGTATTTGTGTCACTGGTTCCCAAAAAAGTGTCAAAAGTGTCAGTTAGTGTCCAATTTGTCTGCCACAATATTGCAGTCCCGCTATAAGTCGCTGATCACCACCACTACTAGTAAAAATAAATAAATAAAAATTCCATAAATATATTCCATAGTTTGTAGATGCGATAACGTTTGCCCAAACCAATCAATATACACATACTGGATTTTTTTTTTTTCACAAAAAATATGTAGCAGAATACAAATTGGCCAAAATTGATGAAGAAATTAGATTTTTTACAATTTGTATTGGATATGTTTTATAGCAGAAAGTAAAATATTGTTTTTTTTTTTCAAACTTGTCGATCATTTTTTGTTTATAGCGCAAAAAATAAAAAAACGCAGAGGTGATCAGCTACCACCTAAAAAAAAAGCTCTGTTTGTGGTTAAAAAAAAAGGACAAAAATGTTATTTGGGTACAGTGATGCCGGACCGTGCATTTGTCAGTTAAAGTAACGCAGTGCTGTATCGCAAAAAATGGCCTGGTTGGGGGGGGGGGGGGATAAATCTTCTGGCGCTGAAGTGGTTTGATGTCATTGGTTATTTGTCACTCCTAAAATGGGGGGGGTACCTTCCTTGGCAAAGCGCCTTGTCTCCATTTTTGATGAGGCTCTGAATAGACAGTTGGATAAATGGCATTATATTTAGGATGTATCTGGTTGATATACCAGAGGCTTTGGATGGACATTTGGATAAATGGTTCAATATTTAATATGTATCTGGTTTATATACCAGAGGCTCTGGATGGGCAATCGGATAAATGGCTCTATATTTAGGATATATCAGGTCTATAAACCAGGAACTCTGGATGGACATTTGGATAAATGGTTTTAGATTTAAGATGTATCTGGTCTATAAACCAGAGGCTCCGGATGGACAGTTGGATAAATGGTTCTATATTTAGGTTGTATCCAGTCTATCAACTAAAGGATCTGGGTGTACATTTGGATAAATGGCTCTATATTTACGACGTATCTGGTCTATAAACCAGGGGCTCCGGATGTGCAGTTGGATAAATGAATGAAGTGAAAACAGTGCAGCACTAAGAATTAAATTTTGAAAATTGACATATCAACATACTGTGATATACAAAAGCATAAAATTTAAAGGGGCCCAATGGCATGGAGGACTCATCAAACCCGACGCGTTTCGTCTACAGAGACTTCAACTGGGGTATAAATGGCTCTATATTTAGGATGTATCTGGTCTAGAAAACTAGCAGCTATGGATGAATAGTTGGTAAAATGGCTCTGTATTGAAGGTGTATCTGGGCTACAAACCAGAGGTACTGGATGAACAGTTGAATAAATGACTCTATATTTAGGATGTATCCTGTCTATAAACTAGCAGCTCTGGATAAACAGTTGAATAAATGGCTCTATATTTAGGATGCATCTGGTCTATAAACCAGGGGCTCTGGATGTGCAGTTAGATAAATTAATAAAGTGAAACCAGTGCAGCGCTAAGAATCAAATGTTGAGTATTGACATATCAACATACTGTGATATACAAAATAAATTGCGATAAGCATATCCAAAAATCTCTAACACCATCATCTGATTGATCGTGTCTCTAAATAAAGTGCACTGTGCAAATATTAAATCAACATTGGTAGTATAGTCCCATCAGTGATTAAAACATTAATCCATTAGTATATATTAATGAGACGGAATCCAGGAGTGTAGGACTAAAGGAGTCACCACCATGTGTGCATCCACCACCCAGGGGAGAAGATTAAATACGCTTACCAGAAGGTCGCATCAATCAGGCATGTGACATCAAAGCTTACATTACATAGATTACATAGATTCTAAGATATATTGCATAGGGATGAGCGGAACACCCCCCGGTTCGGTTCGCAGCAGAACATGCGAACAGGCAAAAAATTTGTTGGAACAGGCGAACACCGTTAAAGTCTATAGGACACGAACGTGAAATATCAAAAGTGATAATTTTAAGGGTTAATATGCAAGTTATTGTCATAAAAAGTATTTGGGGACCCGGGACAATGCAAACATTTTTTTTTTTAAACGGACGTTTTTTTGGGAGCAGTGATTTTAATGATGCTTAAAGTGAAACAATAAAAGTGAAATATTCCTTTAAATTTCGTACCTGGGGGGGTGTCTATAGTATGCCTGTAAAGTGGCACATTTTTAACTTGTTTAGAACAGTCCCTGCACAAAATGACATTTCTAAAGGAAAAAAAGTCATTTAAAAGTACTTGAGGCTATAATGAATTGTCAGTCCCGGCAATACTAATAAAAGAAGTCATTGAAAAAAACAGCATGGGATCCCCCCCCCCCCAGTCCATTACCAGGCCCTTTGGGTCTGGTATGAATATTAAGGGGAACCCCGAACCAAAATTTTAAAAAAAATTGCGTGGGGGTCTCCCCAAATTCCATACCAGGCCCTTCAGGTCTGGTATGGATATTAAGGGGAACCCCACGGCAAAATAAAAAAAAAACTTTTTTTGCATTGATACATGTCCCCTGGGGCAGGACCCGGGTCCCCAAACACTTTTTATGACAATACCATGCATATAAGCCTTTAAAATTAGCACTTTTGATTTCTCCTGTAGACTTTTAAAGGGTGTTCCGCGGCTTTCGAATTTGCCGCGAACACCCCAATTTGTTCGCTATTCAGCGAACAGGCGAACACCCGATGTGAGTCGAACTTACGTTTGACTCGAACATCGGGCTCATCCCTAGTATGGCATCAATTAAAAAATCTCCTCTGTGATCACAAAAGCTTAAAATTTAAAGAGGCTCAATGGCATGGAGGACTCATCAAACCCGACGCGTTTCGTCTACAGAGACTTCAACTGGGGTATAAATGGCTCTATATTTAGGATGTATCTGGTCTAGAAAACTAGCAGCTATGGATGAATAGTTGGATAAATGGCTCTGTATTGAGGGTATATCTGGGCTGTAAACCAGAGGTACTGGATGAACAGTTGAATAAATGGCTCCATATTTAGGATATATCCAGTCTATAAACCAGATTCTCTGGATGGACAGTTGGATAAATGGTTCTATATTTAGGATATATCCAGTCTATAAACCAGATTCTCTGGATGGACAGTTGGCTAAATGGTTCTATATTTAGGATACATCCAGTCTATAAACCAGAGGCTCTGGATGGACAGTTGGATAAATGGTTCTATATTTAGGATATATCCAGTCTATAAACCAGATTCTCTGGATGGACAGTTGGATAAATGGTTCTATATTTAAGATACATCCAGTCTATAAACCAGGGGCTTTGGATGGACAGTTGGATAAATGGATCTATATTTAGGATATATCCAGTCTATAAACCAGAGGCTCTGGATGGACAGTTGGATAAATGGATCTACATATTGGATGTATCTGGTCTAAAAATTAGCAGCTTTGGATGGATACTTGGATAAATGGCTCTGTATTTAGGCCTCCACTGTGTTCTACACCATCGGTTTTAGATGTGTATTTGGCCATATCGGCATAAAAAAAATACGTTTCATAATGTTTTTAAATTAGAGAGAAAATCTTTTTTTTTTGATGGAAGAGGTGGTGACACGTAGATGTGTTCTGTGAAGATGATTCTGAATTTGATAGTGTTGAAGTGAAGGGTTCACCACATCATTCCCCCTACGTGTTGTTTTGTCTTTATGAATTGGAAGTAAATTAGCCCCAGAGCGTACAGAACAGATTGGGGCTCCCCGGCCAGCCGTTCACACATGTGCAGACACTCCAGTGTATCTAATTGGCTGTGGCGGAGAGAAAATCTGTCTGATTAGAGTCTGCCATGTTGTTTGCTGCATGCATTCCCAGACTCCTTTGAAGTGATGACCTTAATGTTCTCTGGTCTCTGGTCATCCTGAGTTGACTCACTCCTCGTTTCTCGCGTTCCTCACTTGTGCGGTCACTTCTGGGGATTACTGAGAACGCCGCAGCGATTTTCCATTCATGCCCATTGTCTCTCCTGATTACACGAGGCCGTTTACACATTTTACACATTTTCCGGCACTAATCCTCCTGTCTTGTCCCAGACTCTGCGGCTGGCTGCCGATCAAGGTTAGTTTGTCTTTCCTGAGAATGCAGCTCATTAATGCAATACGCAGAGAGTAGAAGTCAACTTTGGGAGGACAGCTAAATACTCTGGTCAGACTCATATGTTGCAACTCTTTTACCTGCCTGAGAAGAACCTATATAATCACAAACATAGGTTAAACTTGATGGACTTGTGTCTTTTTTCAACCTCACCTACTATGTAACCCCCTACTAAAAGTCATTCATTGGGGGTCATTGGGAAATATGTCACTTGAGTTGTTGGGCAGAAAACCATTGCTAGGCTTCCTATACACGGGCAGTCAAGGGGAGATAAAATCCGGTGATTTAGCTTCAGTTTTACCTCCTCCCCGACCTCAGAACCACACGCTAATATGGTCAGCAGTCATATTAGTACATATTACCGTGGTGAATTAATCATTTTGCCACCTGTCATAGCAACTGGAGATCGCCCTTTAACACAAGGTCTAACACAGGGATGTGATTGTATCTGAGGTGTACTACAGTATGTACAGAGTGTAGAGTTCAAGGGTGCGCTATGTATACAGTGTAGAGTTCAGGGGTGCGCTGTGTACAGAGTGCAGAGTTCAGGGGTGCGCTGTGTACAGAGCGTAGAGCTCAGGAGTGCACTGTGTACAGAGTGCAGAGTTCAGGGGTGTGCTGTGTACAGAGTGTGGAGTTTAGGGGTGCACTATGTACAGGGTGTAGATTACAGGGGTGAGTTATGTACAGAGTGTAGAGTTCAGGGGAGGGGTATGCTATGTACAGAGTGCAGAGTTCAGGGGTATGCTATGTACAGAGTGCAGAGTTCAGGGGTGTGCAGAGTACAGAGTGTAGAGTTCAGGGGTGCACTATGTACAGGGTTTAGTTTACAGGGGTGCACTATATACAGAGTGTAGAGTTCAGGGGTGAGCTATATACAGAGTGTAGTGCTCAGGGGTGCGCTGTGTACAGAGTGTAGAGCTCAGGGGTGTACTATGTAAAGAGTGTGGAGCTCAGGGGTGCACTATATACAGAGTGTAGGGTTCAGGGGGTGCTTTACGAACAGAGTGCAGCGTTCACAGGTGCGCTATGTACAGAGTGTAGAGTTCAGGAGTGTATTATGTACAGAGTGCAGAGTTCAGGGGTGTGCTGTGTTCAAAGTGCAAGGTTTAGAGGCGTATCTTTCCCACTTACCACTAATATAAGGAGCATTCTTCCCACTGACCACCAATGTAAGAAGAATTCTCCCTACTGACTATCAATGTAAGGAGCATTATTCCCTCTGACCACCAATGTAAGGAGTATTCTTCCCACTGACCACCAATGTAATGAGCATTCTTTCCAATGACCACCAATGTAAGGAACATTCTTCTAATTTGACCTCCAATGTAAGGAGCATTCTTCCCACTGACCACCAATGTAAGGGGCATTCTTCCCACTGACCACCAATGTAAGGAACATTCTTCCCACCGATTACCAATGTAAGAAGCATTCTTCTCATTGACCTCCAATGTAAGGAGCATTCTTCCCACTGATCACCAATGAAATGCCGCGTACACACGACCTGACTCTATGGCATACTTGACCGGAGTCCGTCGGACAATTCGATCGTGTGTGGGCTCCAACGAACTTTTTTTTCCCAAAAGTCAGACGGACCTAGAAATGAAACATGTTTCAAATCTTTCCGACGGACTCGAGTCCGGTCGAAAAGTCCGCTGGTCTGTATGCTAGTCCGACGGACAAAAACCAACACAAGGGCAGCTATTGGCTATTGGCTATGAACTTTCTTGTTTTTGTCCGGTCGTACGTCATCACGTATGAATCCGTCGGACTTTGGTTGATTGTGTGTAGGCAAGTCCGTTCATTCGCAAAGTCCATCGTAAAGTCCGTTGAAAAGTCCGCCGGACATAAGGGGCATTCTTCTCTTTGACCACCAATGTAAGGAGCATTCTTCCCACTGACCACCAATGTAAGGAACATTCTTCCCACTGACCACCAATGTAAGGAACATTCTTCCCACTGATCACCAATGTAAGGAACATTCTTCCCACTGACCACCAATGTAAGGAGCATTCTTCCCAATTTTTCTTTATTAAAAGTCTTGCAATCAATAAGCATAAAATCACTATAATATACATAAATATATACATATTTACATAAATGAAAATAAATATAGCAAATCTGCTCTCAAACAAAAAATGACTCTACAGCAAAAACAGAACTCATCATGAACATGTCATTATTGGGGATAATCTCACTATAACTCACACCAATACACCAGACATCTAAACTATGAGGTCAAGAAACAAACCCGCACCCATTATGCATGCAGCCCTTCTTCAAAAAGAAGCTACTAACCAACAAAAGCTAAGGGAGTGAAAGAAACAGAAAAAGAAAAGAGCTCCTCACCCAGAGATGGGCAGTTCACCAAAGGCAGGTCTGATATTCCTCCATGCCCTTTTCCAGACCGCCCGAGGCTCCCTGCCTTTCTCAAGACCCCGAATTTTCCCAACCTCACCCAGAATATCGTGCACCACCACCTCAACAGAGAGGACTTTTTTCCGCAGGGTAATCTGGCACCGTGCATTCCATGTGAAGTAACGGACAACAATACTAACTAAAAACAGTGTATCCAAATCAAAATCCCAGCGAGTCGGGAATGCCCCGTACACCCACTCCGCATAACTCATGCGATAGAAAAAGGGGATGCCTAGAGCCCTCCCCACCCTTTTATACACCTCTATGTTAAAGGGACACTGCAGCAAAAAGTGGTCCATAGACTCCACTTTACCAACACACTCCGCTCTAGGACAATCCCGATCATCCACAGGGCGATGCTTCAAGTTCCCTCTGACATAGAGCCTTCCATGGAAAGCGAGCCAGGCTTGATCCCTAAACTTCAAGGGGATTCTTTCTAAATTGATTAAACGCAACCCCTCCCTCATTACAGAGCCTGGGCAATCCCTTAAGGCCAGTGACACACTGAAAGCAGAGCTCAAAATCCTCTTCTCCAGAAGCTTCCTGGGGAGGGACTTGATATCCTCCACTGTCACCTGCCACTGCCGAAGTATTTTCAGACATGGGGCAACATAAGCCGGGAGCTTGCCATGTCGGACTCTCAGACTTTTCACTGGCCCGCCATCTTCCCAGCATCGCAGAAAAGGCCTAAAACAAGATTGAAAAATGCCCACCCATCCCGGCGGGTTCTCTGCTAGCATGTTACCAAGATTGTACTTTAAAAAGAGCAGAGAAAAGAAAACTATTGGGTTGACCATTCCTAGGCCACCCTCCCGCATAGACAGGTAAGTTACATTGCGTTTGATCAGGTTCAGCCTACTTCCCCATAACAGTTGGAAAAAACAGCTGTACACCCTTGCATAGAGAGATGCTGGCAAGATACAGACGAAGCTGACATATAAAAAGATTGGGACCAGGTACGTTTTGATCAAGTCAACCCTCTCCCTCAAGGAAAGCTTCCATTTCTTCCAGCTTGCTACTTTGGCATTGGCACACACCAACCTGCTTTCCCAATTTCGATGACCATAGTCACCAGGACCAAATTGGATGCCCAACACTTTAATTTCCTGCTGGGGCTCTGGGAAGGCATCCGGAAGTTCGAAGCTTTCACCCTCCTCACCCATCCAGAAAACTTCACTCTTTTCATGGTTGACTTTAGAACCAGAAGCCTCCGTGTACTGCTCTATCATAGAGACCACCTCCTGCGCCTCCTCTGTCCCAGAGACAATAACAGACACATCATCGGCATAGGCCACGACCTTCAGAGGCGGCACACCAGCAATGCCCAAAGGCACCCCGCACAAAGATCCACTCTCTAGCCTTCTTATGAAGGGGTCGATTGCGAATACATATAACAGGGGGCTCAGAGGACATCCCTGGCGCACACCAGAGCCAACCTCAAAAGGCCGTCCAACCCAACCATTAACCAGTGGGAAGCTCTCAGCCCCTCTATATAATGTCTTCAGCCAATCTATAAACCTCCCCTGCAGGCCGTATCTACCAAGTAGCAAATACAGGTACTCGTGATTGACTCTATCAAAAGCCTTCGCCTGATCCAATGCCAGCAAGTACTTTCTCCATCCAGCAGCCCTGCATCGTTCCAAAGCCTCCCGGACAGCTAAAACCGCTGAAAAGGTACTTCTACCTTGGACCGAGCAGTGCTGATGACTGGACAACAAATCGCCTGCTACTGACGACAAGCGCCAAAAAAGAATCTTCGCCAGGATCTTTCTATCAACATTGAGAAGACTGATGGGGCGCCAGTTCTCAATCATTGAGGGGTCCTTACCTTTTGACAGAAGAATCACAGCGGATTGCCTCATGGAGGGAGGGAGCGAACCCTCTTCTAGACAGCTGTTATAAACCTCTGCTAAAAAGGGAGCCAGAATGGACTTAAAACACTTGTAGAATTCAGCTGTCAACCCATCTGGCCCAGGCGATTTTTTGGTAGCCAGCTTCTCTATAGCATGAACTACCTCATCCACTGAAATTGGTTCTGTCAAATCCATCAAAGGCAATGTACCATTTCCCAATCCTGGAGTAGAATCCAGAAAGCTTTCCATCCTGTCCCGACAAAGGTCCTTTCTTCCCAGAAGGTCTGCGTAATATGATCTGAAGATCTCCAGGATCCCTGATCTGGACTTCACCAGGGAACCCGTACTATCCCTCAGGCCTATGACCGTCTTAACTGCTATGCCTTGCTTACAGTTCTGGTAAGGATCAGGCGAGTGATATTTTCCATAATCCCTCTCCAGAACCAAGGAGGCATGCCGGTCGTATTGACACTTCCTAAGAAGAAACTTCACCTCAGAGATCTCCCCTGGATCTCCTCTATACGAGACAAGACGATCAAGCTTCCTCCGCAAATGCTGGTAGGCAATGTACATACCAAGCTGCTTCTTCTTACTTACGGCCTTGAAAAGTCCAATTGCCCTTTGTTTCACAAGCTCCCACCACTCTGACTTACTGCTGCAAAAGTCCAGAATAGAAACCTGTGCCTGAAAAAAATCCTCAAAGGATTGTCTTACCTCTACATCTTCCAGGAGAGTCGAATTCAGTTTCCAGGTACCCCTTCCCCTGGGTGGAGTGTCCGAGGCATTCAGAGTCACAGACAGCATACAGTGGTCAGAGAACTCCACCGCCCTCAACTCAGGAGCGGAGAAAGCAGAGTTCTCCTTTAAAAAAAAACCTATCTATCCTACTCTGACTATTCCCTCTCTGAAATGTGAATCCTGTGCTGCCAGGGCAGTGCTTAATATGCACATCTACCAGGCCTGCTTGTCTCACCATATCTCTAAGAAAAACGCTATCATAACCCAGCCTGTCTATGGAGCCTCTCCTGTCTTCAGGCCTAATTATGGTGTTAAAATCACCTCCAAAGACAACCTGCTGGGACGTAAAAAGGAAGGGCTTGATCTCTGTGAGGAGGCATTTCCTGCCCCATTTTGACTGCGGTCCATAGATATTGATCAGGCGCAGGTCCTGCCCCCTAACAGAGACGTCTAAGACCATGCATCTCCCCATTTCTACCTCAATTACCCGCCGGCACGTTACCATATCGGTTTTAAAAAGGACCGCAACTCCGCTGCAGGGCTCAGCCGCAAGAGACCAAAAGGAGGGACCGCATCTCCACTCCCGTTTTGCTAGATGCACATCGGCCAAAGTATTGAGCCAGGTCTCTTGCAAAAATAAAATCTCGGCATCAAACTCGCTGAGCAAAAATAAGGCAATATCACGAGCTCTTGCAGATTTAATGCTGGCGACATTAATGGTCGCCACCTTTATCGGAGTGGGAACTGCCATCAGGATGATTGGGGTAGTTGTTTCTTAACCTTTGCCACACTCTCATCACCCGAAACAGCTCTCTTAAGACTACGTGACTCCCCCTCATCCATGGATGATAAAGAGAAAGATAGATCAGACATCTCATCACCCGACAAAACTGAAAAAGTATTACCAAGAGGAACCCCTCCTGGGTCCGACTCTGAGGAAGAAATGACCACTTTACTTGTCTTCCTCTTCTTCTTTTTCTTCCTCCTAAACTTCTCCCACCCCTCATCATCTGAATCCCCCTCAACAGAGGGTGAGACATGGGATATGGACACCTTTCCCTCAACCCCTCCCCCATCCAACACCCTCACAGGCCCCTGACCACGTTTACGCTGCCGAGGGACAGGGACTGGAGGCTGAGATGGAAGATCCGCCAAACCTGCCCCCCCAGCAGCTTCTGCCAGTCTGGAGGATCTACGTACAGTAGGATTAGGGACCACCACATGGGGGACAGACTCAGGGACCACATTACTGGGGGAAACAGAATCCGAAACAACAGATGTAACAGACACAGGAGGGACAGACTCAGGGACCACATCACTAGGGGAAACAGAATCTGGAACAGATGTAACAGAAACAGGAGGGACAATAACAGTTTTAGCGGCCTCATCCTCTTTATCAAGCCTCTGCAACTCAGCCTCCAATCCTGGCAAGTTATGTAATGCCTCCGGGCACTGACTATAAGGATGACCGAGCTTCTGGCACAAATTACACCGAATTTCAGTACAATCCTTAGCCAAATGGCCCAAATCTTGGCATAGTGAGCATTTCTTACGGGTACAGGTAGATGCAAAATGGCCTTTGTCTCCACATTTATTACAGACTTTAGGCTGACCCTGGTAAAAAATAGTCAGCCTATCCCTCCCCAGAAAGGCTGAACAGGGAAGGTGTTGAACTACATTTCCAAGCACCCCCAATTTTAGTGACACTGTCCAGGCCCCTGTCCATATCCCATGCTCATCAAGGACCTTCCGCAGTGGAGCGAGGACCTCACCATATCGGCGTAGCCATACTATCAAATCAGCCTCTGGTATGGATTCGTTACGCACCAGGATCGTCACCGACTTTATCAGAGGCTGCCTGGAAATCACCTTTGGCACCAAACCACTCCACTGCGGAAGGCCCTTGCACCTCCTATACCTCTCCCAAAATAAATCCAGACCCTCAGGCTTTACAAAGGACAAATCAAATTCATAACTCCCCACTGGGCAAATCAAGGCAAATATATCCAATGCTTTAAACCCCATTTCCAGAACCAACTCAGCCACCCTCCCCCTTACTGGTGGGGTCCCCTCCCCCTCCCACTTCAATTGAACCACATTCCTCCTCCTGTACCCACCAACCATCCCACCACCAAGCCCCCCCAAATTGTGACCACTAATATTTACAAAATTCCCTCCACCCTCCTTGGTGCGACTCCCCAGAACAGACGCATAACTGCCCACATTTCTCCCAGCAGAAGAAACATTTGTGTGTTTTGAACCGTCTGACACATTTCTAGCAGATATCGATTGTACAGATTTGGTCTGCACAATCGATGAGTCTTTCCTCTGCTGAGCAGGGAGAGCAATGTCATTTTTATTTTTCCCAGCAGTATTAACCCCTTCACCACCACCCACCACATTCATAGTTTTATCATTACTGTCATTCTTAATACTTGCTGGTATATTCACAGTTCCTGTAGTCTTCCCAACAGTGTCCTTTCCCACTGCTGTGCTGGTGGAATCTTCAGCTGGCCTGTTTTCTTCCATCAGGACAGGACTTTCAGCAGGCTGGTCTGACACATCCATGGCTTCCACTACACATGGTGCAATGTGCTGATCCCCTCCCCCATCAGCATCAATCAGCTCTGCTGGAACACAGAGAGGCTCAGGTGAGGCAATCTCTTTGCTGGTGTCAGCCATACTGTGTGAAACACATGCAGAAAACTTGGTAGAGGAACTACTGGTCTCAGCAAATGCAGGAGTAGAAACATCCATGTTCAGGGTGTTTGGTGCAGGTCCATCTTCATTCCCTGGTTTATTTTTCCTCTCATCCTCAGGGATTTCTGATGGATCATCAGATATGGAAACCTTGTCTGCTCTCAGGGGTGACTCCATCTGCTGGATGAAGGTCAGGGTGCCATGCTCACTCTCAACCCCCTGGCTGGTTGCCGCTGGCGATTCCAAGGCCTTACATGGGGGGAGAGGTGCAGAGGCAGATGGACCCGGGTCATCCATAACCTGAGGCTGCTGATCCATGCAACTTACTGACGACTGGCTGGCAAATCTCTTTTCATTGTCAAATTTTTCTTTAAAAGCTCCACTTCTGGCTTTTAATTTCTCCAACAATAAAGTTTGCTGCTTTACCTTTTCCTCCAAATCCTGTAACTCAGGCTTCATGGCTGTGCGATTTCTACTCCAGGCCTGGAAGTATTTGGCTTTAAAGTTTTTATATTCAGCTTTCAAAACTTGAAGTTTCTCTTCAGCCCTTCCAATTTGCCTAAAGCGATCAACAATCTTCTGACTGAAGATACTCGCATCCATACCAGGGCCTGGACCCACAGTCAGATCCTCCACCTCCTCCTCACTAGGCCCCATGTCATCAGGGGGATCCCTCCCTGGGCCTCCCCCAGGATCAGGCATTGTTCCTGGGCCAAAACTAGCAGGCAAGGCCCAGGCTTGAAAAAAGGCTGGTTCTCAGAGAGCTCCTTGGGTGTGTCCTCCTCCTCCTTCTCACTGATCACCAATGTAAGGAACATTCTTCCCACTGACCACCAATGTAAGGAACATTCTTCTCACTGACCACCAATGTAAGGAACATTCTTCTCACTGATCACCAATGTAAGGAACATTCTTCCCACTGACCACCAATGTAAGGAACATTCTTCTCACTGACCACCAATGTAAGGAACATTCTTCCCACTGATCACCAATGTAAGGAACATTCTTCTCACTGATCACCAATGTAAGGAACATTCTTCTCACTGATCACCAATGTAAGGAACATTCTTCTCACTGATCACCAATGTAAGGAACATTCTTCTCACTGACCGCCAATGTAAGGAACATTCTTCTCACTGATCACCAATGTAAGGAACATTCTTCCCACTGATCACCAATGTAAGGAACATTCTTCTCACTGATCACCAATGTAAGGAACATTCTTCCCTCTGATCACCAATGTAAGGAACATTCTTGCCACTGACTACCATGCTAATAGACTGTGAGTTGTGGATATAGTAATTATTGTCAGAGATTCCCTGAGACCTAAAAGTTAGCTCCTCCATATAATGCCGCATACACGCGAGTGGACTTTTCGACCGGACTGGTCCGACGGACCGAGTCCGTCGGACAATCCGACCGTGTGTGGGCTTCATCGGACTCCCGACGGACCTTTTTAAGCGTAAATCCAACGGACTTTAGATTTGAAAAATGTTTCAAATCTTCCCGCCGGAACTCCGCCGGACCCAGTTCCTATCGGGAAGCCGTTCGTCTGTATGCTGGTCCGATGGACCAAATACGACGCGGCATCTACAGCACCTGCCCGCGAGAATGTTTCCAGCGCTATCCTATCGCGGTGGTTCTCGGCGACAGGGTACTATACATCTCGAGCTCACTGCAATAGGAAAAACACATTTTCCTATTGCAGCGAGCCAGAGAGGGAGGCGACAATGTCCCTTAGGTCTGGTATGGATTTTAGGGGAACACCCTATGCAAAAAAAAACAGCATGGGGGTCCCCCCAAAATCCATACCAGACCCTTATCTGAGCACGCAGCCCAGCCGGTTAGGAAAAGGGGTGGGGACGAGTGAGCGACCCCCCCCTCCTGAACCATACCAGGTCGCATGCCCTCAACATGGGGGGGGTGGGTGCTTTGGGGAAGGGGGCGCCCTGCGGCCCCTCACGCCAAAGCACCTTGTCCCCATGTTGATGAGGACAAGGGCCTCTTCCCGACAACCCTGGCCGTTGGTTGTCGGGGTCTGTGGGCGGGGGGGCTTATCGGGAGCCCCCCAGATCCCGGCCCCCCCTATGTGAATGAGTATGGGGTACATCGTACACCTACCCATTCACCTGGGGGGAAAAAGTGTCGATAAAATAACACACTAGACAGGTTTTTAAAGTAATTTATTAGGCAGCTCCGGGGGGTCTTCTTCCGACTTCGGGGGTCTCTTCCAACTTCTCCGCTCTCTCCGGTTCTTCTCCCGCTCTCCGGCCTCTTCTCCTGGTGTCCGGTTCTTCTCCCGCTCTCCAGTTCTTCTGCCGGGCTCCTCCGCTATCATCTGCTCTTTTGCCGCTCTTTTGCTAGCGGTGGCCCGGTCTTCTCCGTCGTCTTGTTCCCTCTTCTCTTCTTCCAATGTTAACACGACGCTCTCTCCCGCTGTAATGCTGTGTGAGCGGTGCGCAACGACTTATATAGGCATGGGCCGTGGTCACCGGGTTATGTGACCCCACCCCTTATGACGTCACAGTCCCGGGGCAACATTTTTTTTACTTTTTGCTATAAAAAATATCCCCAAAAAATATATAAAAAACTATTTTGTTTATCAGTTTAGGCCGATATGTATTCTTTTACATATTTTTGGTAAAAAAAAATCGAATAAGCGTATATTGATTGGTTTGTGCTAAAGTTATAGCGTCTACAAAATAGGGCATAGATGTATGGCATTTTTATTATTAATTTTTTTTTTTTACTAGTAATGGCTGCGATCTGTGATTTTTATTATGGCGGACACATCGGACACTTTTGACACTATTTTGGGACCATTGTCATTTATACAGCGATCAGTGCTATAAATAGCCACTGATTACTGTATAAATGACACTGGCAGGGAAAGGGGTTAAACACTAGGGGGCGATCAAGGGGTTAAGTGTGTCCTAGGGAGTGATTCTAACTGTGGGGGGGATGGGCTACCACTGACATGACAGCGATCACTGCTCCCGATGACAGGGAACAGTAGATCCCTGTCCTGTCACTAGGCAGAACGGGGAAATGCCTTGCTTACAGGCATTAGACATGTGTGATTAGTTTCGTACAAATCGAAAATTTGTACGAATTTCTGTAAATTCGTACATTCGGGAGGATTGGTAATACAAATTGCTATGCTTCCGAATTTTGTACGAAATACGAAATTTTGTTTACGACTTTCGTATCCAAATTCCTAACGAACATTCGTAATTGTTACGAAAAGTTAACGAACCTAAAAGTTAAAAACCCAGGAAGTCAGCACAGCACAGGGATGGTGGGAGCCCCTCATAATGATAAATTCATCATAACAAACATTCATAATTGTTACGAAAAGTTAACGAACCTAACAAAAATTTGTATTTCGTGCGAAATTTCGGACACGAATTACGAAATACGAATTAATTCTAATACGGAACGGAACGAAACAAATTTATTGACGGCGCACATGCCTAATAGGCATCTCCCCGTTCTGCCTCTTCGTCTCACAATCGCAGGCCGCCGGCGAACATCGAGTTTGCGCGACCCGTAGGCACACTCCCATGGCGTGCGATGGGCACGTGCCGTCACGCCCGCAAGGCGGCATTTCAAAGGGACGTACAGGTACGCCCCATTTGTCTGAACGAGCCATTGTGCCGACGTATATGTGTGTGTGTGTGTGTGTGGCGGTCGGCAAGTGGTTAAAGAGAACCGCCCGCCGTTGCTGAAAACACCGGGGTTATGGCAGCTAGCTGCTGATATAACGACGGTATTTAGCGTCAAAGTACTGATGTATAGACATGTACACTGGCAAAAAATTTGTTCGTTTTAGTTTCATTCGTTTTTTTTTTTCATTTTTCGGGTCATTCGTTATGATCGCAATTCGTAAATTCGTACATTCATACATTCGTAAATTCGTACATTTGTACATTCGGAAATTCGTACATTCATACATTCGTAAATTCGTACATTCGCAAATTCATACATTCATAAATTAGAAAATTTGTATATTCGTACATTTGTAAATTAGAAAATTCGGAAATTTGTAAATTCGAAATTTGAAAATCCAAAAACCCGAAAATTCGAAAATCTGAATCAAACTAACTATTAAATTATAGGTATTGTAATTTCCTTTCAAATTTGGCTGTTAGTGAACGTAACACATACAAATTTATCCGAAATAACGAATGGTGCATCTAAACAAATGGAACGGAACAAATTAATAATAAATAATAATAATAAAAACTTTTTATTGTTATTATCGTTATTTATTATTATTAATTCATTACACTCCATTCGTTTTGGATACGGCTTTCGTTATTTCGGATAATTTGTAACTTTGGATAAATTTGTATGTGTTACGTTCACTAACAGACAAATTTGAAAGGAAATTACAATACCTACAATTTAATAGTTAGTAATTGTTAAGTTATTATTAGTTAATTATTATTTCTGATTTCCAAATTTCCAAATTTAAGCATCCACAAATTTACTAATTCACGAATGTACAAATGTACGCATTTACGCATGTACGAATTTACAAATGTAGAAATGTAGTCATTTACGAATGCGCGAATTTACGAATGTACGCATTTACGAATTTACAAATGTACAAATGTGCGAATGTGCGCATTTACGAATTTACGAATGTACGCATTTACGAATGTTCGGAGGTACGCATTTACGAATTTTCGAATATTTGAATTTATGAATATTCGGAAAAATTCGTTAAACGGGTTTTTTCGTTAATTCGGAAATTTCCGAATTTGTTGAAATTCGTTAAAAAACTAATTCAGAACGAAACGAACTACACATGTCTACCGACGTACAATGACGGCGGTTTGCGTTAAGATAGTTGAGAAAGAGCAGCATTCTTCTAAACGCATTTACGAATCCACAAATTTACGAATGTACGAATGTACGCATTTACGAATGTACAAATGTGCGAATGTACGCATTTACAAATGTACGATTGTACAAATGTGCGAATGTACGCATTTACGAATATACAAATTTATAAATGTGCGAATGTACGCATTTACGAATGTACGAATGTACAAATGTACGAATGTACGCATTTACGAATGTACGAATGTACAAATGTGCGAATGTACGCATTTACGAATGTACGAATGTACAAATGTACGAATGTACGCATTTACGAATGTACGAATGTACAAATGTGCGAATGTACGCATTTACGAATGTATGAATTTACAAATGTACGAATGTACGCATTTACGAATGTACGAATGCACGCATTTACGAATGTACGCATTTACGCATGTACGCATTTTACGAATGTACGAACGTACGAATGTACGCATTTACGAATGTACGAATGTACGCATTTACGAATGTACAAATGTGCGAATGTACGCATTTACAAATGTACGATTGTACAAATGTGCGAATGTACGCATTTACGAATATACAAATGTATAAATGTGCGAATGTACGCATTTACGAATGTACGAATGTACAAATGTACGAATGTACGCATTTACGGATGTACGAATGTACAAATGTGCGAATGTACGCATTTACGAATGTATGAATTTACAAATGTACGAATGTACGCATTTACGAATGTACGAATGCACGCATTTACGAATGTACGCATTTACGCATGTACGCATTTTACGAATGTACGAACGTACGAATGTACAAATTTTCGAATATTCGAATTTACGAATATTCGGAAAAATTCGTTAAACGGGTTTTTGTTAATTCGGATATTTCCTAATTAACGAATTTGTTGAAATTGGTTAAAAAAACGAATTCGGAACAAAACGAATTGCACATGTCCACCGACGTACAATGACGGCGGTTTGAGTTAAGATAGTTGAGAAAGAGCAGCATTCTTCTAAACGCATTTACGAATGTACGGATTTACAAATGTACGAATGTACGCATTTACAAATTTACGAATGTACAAATTTTCAAATATTCGAATTTACGAAAATATTCAGAAAAATTCGCTAAATGGGTTTTTGTAAATTCGTACATTTCCCAATTAACGAATTTGTTGAAATTCGTTAAAAAACAAATTCGGAATGAAACAATGTCTACCGACGTACAATGATGGCGGTTTGCGTTAACATAGAAGAATGCTGCTCTTTCTCAACTATCTTAACGCAAACCGCCGTCATTGTACGTCGGTAGACATGTGCAATTAGTTTAGTTCCGAATTAGTTTTTTAGCAAATTTTTCAGAATATTTTCGTAAATTCGAATATTCGAAAATTTGTACATTCGTACGTTCGTACATTCGTAAATGCGTACATTCGCACATTTGTACATTCGTAAATTCATAAATGCGTACATTCGTAAATTCATAAATGCGTACATTCGTAAATTCATAAATGCGTACATTCGTAAATGCGTTTAGAAGAATGCTGCTCTTTTTCAACTAAGAGCCTAGGGCAACTGGATAATCCCCCCCCCCCCCCCCCAAGGGGGAGGCTCCTTGATGTCCTTGGCTCACATTCAACCCATAAGAGGACCAGCGCTGGTGAACGCATTAGGCAGCACAGGAGTGTGGGAAGGGAGTGATGCTTGCCAATTTTTTTTTTTTTTTTTATATATATAAATGAAAGGGGTGCTTAATCCCCCCCCCCCCCCGTCTTCACTGATATTCACCTTAATAATTTCCCCCTGTCGCTCCATTCGTCTGTCTGCACCCGCCAGGAATACCTGCCTTTCCCCCAAGCGCTGCGTTCTCACTTGTCAGCCGTTCGATACGAAATGACAAATCCTCAAAAAAAAATAAACACTGAAAACGAGACGACGCAGATTCATGTCATCTCTGCGTGTAATTCTGTTTGAAATCCAGCTTTGTGTTTTAAACAGAGCTGAGAATCCACCTGTACTTCATTATTCAGCTGAACTTTTCTTTTTCCACAATGGAACAAAACCTTTTTTTTTTTTTTGGCCCCGTAAAGACAATTAAATACGTCTGGGTCTCCACCCAAACCCTTTCCAAGTCATCCCCGACACCAGGAAGTCCAATGATTGAGATTGTTTGAATAGACGGCGTTTCATCTTCCCCGGCCTCAGAAATGTCATTTTGCGCCGCGCCATTGTTTAATAAAAATCATGAAATAATAACAAATAGAAGAGTTCCTCGTCGGGGAAGCAGATGGCTCCGTACCAGGCATGAGAGCCCCGTCCAGGCCGGGCTGACGATCGAAAGCAGACGGTGGGGAACCCGGCGAGCTGCGATACTTACGTTTTTTTTTTTGTAATTTTTATTACCCGAAAAAAAAAAGACTTTATGAAGCAATTACAGCATACATAACATGTCAGGCCGCGGTGCTGCGAGAAATAAAGGCTTATTATTGCATTCTCAGAACCGTTTCCATCGCTCTCCGATGAGTTCTGGCCGGCGTTTTTTTGGGAAAAGCCCTTTTCCTGCAATTGATTAATTTCTGCATAGCTGAGGCTAGTTTCCACTGTCCCGTGCAAAAACAATTTGAGCATTACAAGGTGGGAGTCGAAGTTCTGGCCCGGGCTTGGTTTATATCCCATGTAGGCGAATCGTTGGAGTCAAGAGGACGGGACAAGGGCCCATACTCTACATACCGACAGTGGTGACCGCTCAATAAGGGGCGCAGGGGCGCCGCCACTCTAATCCATGCGCCCGGGCCCCTAATCTACATGCAGGCCGCCTGACGCATGGATTCCAATGGGAGTTTTTTTTTTTTTGAAGGACATGATTAGAGCCTGAGGCTTTAATTGGCTTAAAAAAGAGGTGGGTTTGGGGCGCAGAGCACTGCGCCCTGAGCGCACCGAGTTGTGTGACATTGGCAAACTAATAATCACTAATTTCTTCCTGCTTCTCCTCCCAGCCAATCAGTAAGCAGGTCCTGAGACCCGATTGGCCAGGGAGTCTTAGGACTCCCTGGCCAAGACCCGATTGGCCAGGGAGTCTTAGGACTCCCTGGCCAATCGGGTCTCAGGACCCACTTCCCGTTCGGTTGGGAGAGGAGAAGCTATGGCCCCGGCAAGCTGGAGCGAGGAGCAGCATCGGCCTCCTAAGGTAAGGCCACTGAGGGCCACCATCCGACTCCCACGGAGGGGGGTTCCGTCTGTCTCCCACACGGGGGGGGGGGGTGACGTTAGTGCGAGTGAGGGGGGCAGGTTTGAGCACTAGCCGCCACTGCATACCTGGGCTGAGGACCAGTACTAAGACGAAGAATAGACCTCAAGACATACTGGAAATGAAAACCACCAGCATGGGTGCTGTAAGGTGTACAAAGTACCTGTACTGGGGTTGATTTACTAAAACTGCAGATTGCAAAATCTGCTGCAACTGTGTATGGTGGCCAATCGGTTTCTAACTTCAGCTTGTTCAATTAAAGTAGAACTATAGAGTACGGGAGAGTTATAACTATTGTTGCACCGATAATGGTATTGGTGCCGATACTAAGCATTTGCACGGGTATCGGTACTCATGCAAAGGCTCCAATGCCTGAAACCAATACCTTCAGGTTCCATTCTTTCAGCTGTCAGCAGAATTCCCCTCGCTGACAGCTGAAATGTACCCAAAAAAAAGCTGGCAAATACCGGTTGTTAAAGGAACTGGGCAGCCGCGTCCTTACCAACTGATGACTCGTGTAGCTGCAAAAAAAAAAAAAAATCATCCTGACAATGTTTATCAACAACATTGCTCAGCCGCTAAAACAGAAAGATAAAAAGAAACTATTGTTTCATTTTGTATCTTTCTGTTTATTTATCTACAGATCACAGGGATGAACGTTGATCTGCAGATGAAGTCAGTTAAATGCAACCTGTCAAGTAAAAAACATTTTTTTGATTTTTTTTAACTAATTATTTTACTGTTTAACCCCTTATTAACGCTTAATTTGCTCTAATCAACCCTAATTAACTCCTTATTCACCTTCTCCATTAAATTATTATTTTCCTGCTGATTTTTTTTTTGCCGGCAGGTGCTGGTAATTGGTATCAGTGAGTACAAAAAAAAAAAAAGTATCGGTACCAGTACTGTCTGTAAAAAAAATTGTATCAACCCCATTGTTTTATTTTGCATCTTTCTGTTTATTCATCTACAGATCAAAGGGATGAACTATGATTTGCAGATAAAGACAGTTAAAAGCAACCTGACAAGTAAAACATTTTTTTTTGTTTTTTTTATTACATATTATACTGTTTAACCCCATATTAACCCTTAATTTACTCTAATTAACTCCTTATTCTCCTTCTCCATTAAAGAGGAAGTAAACTCTCCATCAAAACTTTTGCACATTGTAATTCACATTAGTAACACTGCTCATTGCTGCCTGTGACACTCTCCTTATTTGTGTAATCTTCTTATAATCAGTCCTTACGTCACTGGCGCATGCGCTGTCCGTCATCAGATTCACGGCGCGCTATGTGTGCCATTTCCCATCCACATCATGCCGTCTACATCAGATCCTCTGACAGCGGCACAGCTACGAAGACTCGCATTACTGTCCATTCCCTCTCAGCTTCCTGGTTCTCCCCTTGTGACTGAGACGTGGAAAACACGCGATCGCGCATGCACGAGATTTCGGGTGGGGAAACAAGGAAGGGTGGAAAACACAGGGGAGGCAGAAATCATTACTAAAGATAGCGCAGCCTATTCCAGAAAAAATATTTTATTACAAAAATACAAAAATGAGTAAGGAATAAGCATTTTTAAAACCATTGACCTGTGCAGTGATTGATAATACTTTGTAGAATGACATTATATAAAACAATTTAAATGGAATGCAGATTTTTATTCCTCTTTAAAATTATTATTTTCCTGCTGATTTTTTTTTTTTGCCGGTAGGTATTGGTAATTGGTATCGGTGAGAACAAGAAAAAAAAGTATTGGTACTTGCTGTAAAAAAAAAATTGTATCAACCCCATTGTTTCATCTTGTATCTTTCTGTTTATTCATCTACAGACCAAAAGGATGAACTTCGATCTGCAGATTAAGTCAGTTAAAAGCAATCTGTCAAGTAAAAAAAATATGTTTTTTTAATTTAAATATGTCACTGTTTAACTCCTTATTACCCCTTAATTTACTTTAATCAGCCCTAATTAACTCCTTATTCTCCTCCTCCATTAAATTATTATTTTCCTGCTGATTTTTTTTGCTGGTAGGTATCGGTAATTGTGAGTACTAAAAAAAAAAGTATCAATACTAAAAAATTGTATCCACCCCATTGTTTCATTTTCTATCTTTCTGTTTATTCATCTACAGATCATAGGGATAAACTTTGATCTGCTGATGAAGTCAGTTAAAAGCAACCTGTCAAGTAAAAACATTTTTTTTTTTTACTAAAATATTTCACTGTTTAACCCCTAATTTACTCTAATCAGTCCCAAGTAACTACAATTAACTTACTTATTTTTTAAGTAATTAACTAGTAAGACCTAAAAAAAATTGTAAGGGAAACTTACAAAAACATAATAAAACAAATGTCACTGTAAAAATATAAACTTAGCCAACCTTAAAAGTGGACTGTGTCAGTCAGTAGAGCAGTGCTGATGGTGTCAGCAGGGCAGTGAGGAACCAAGATCTATTTTCTCCTGCTGGTGACCCCTCTAGTGATATAAAGATCTATATAGAGGAATCAGGACCTCCTTCCTCCTGCTGGTGATCCCTCTAGTGATATAAAGATCTATATAGAGGAATCAGGACCTCCTTCCTCCTGCTGGTGATCCCTCTAGCATAGGCATGCGCACAGGGTGTGCCCGGTGTGCCCAGGCACACCCTAATCACCCTGTGCACATTAGTGTTATCGATCTGTGTAGCAGCAGTAACAGGGGGAAAGATCTCCCTCTTACCGGCTCTGCCATAAGAGAAGTGTTTATGCTCTTCTCTTTTACTGTGCCAGCAGGGAGATCAATGTGCCGGGGTCATATATATGTAGACACCCGCACACACATGTGTGTTTGAGCTTAAGGGTGCACACCCTAATGCAATAGGCTGCGCACATCTATGCCCTCTAGTGATATAAAGATCTATATAGAGGAATCAGGACCTCCTTCCTCCTGCTGGTGACCCCTCTAGCGATATAAGGATCTATATAGAGGAATCAGGACCTCCTTCCTCCTGCTAGTGACTCCTCTAGCGATATAAGGATCTATATAGAGGAATCAGGACCTCCTTCCTCCTGCTGGTGACCCCTCTAGCGATATAAGGATCTATATAGAGGAATCAGGACCTCCTTCCTCCTGCTGGTGACCCCTCTAGTGATATAAGGATCTGTATAGAGGGATCAGAACCTCCTTCCCCCTGCTGGTGACCCCTCTAGTGATGTAAAGATCCATATATAGAGGAATCAGGACCCCCTTCCTCCTGCTGGTGATCCCTCTAGGGATGTAAAGATCTATATAGGGGAATCAGGACCCCCTTCCTCCTGCTGGTGACCCCTCTAGTGATATAACGATCTATATAGAGGAATCAGGACCTCCTTCCTCCAGTGGTGATCCCTCTAGTGATATAAGGATCTGTATAGAGGGATCAGAACCTCCTTCCCCCTGCTGGTGACCCCTCTAGTGATGTAAAGATCCATATATAGAGGAATCAGGACCCCCTTCCTCCTGCTGGTGATCCCTCTAGGGATGTAAAGATCTATATAGGGGAATCAGGACCTCCTTCCTCCTGCTGGTGACCCCTCTAGTGATATAAAGATCTATATAGAGGAATCAGGACCCCCTTCCTCCTGCTCTTGATCCCTCTGGTGATATAAAGATCTACAGTATATAGAGGAATAAAAAGTTAATAAAAAATAAACCCCCACTCAATAGTGACTGGTTCCAAAGGACCCCCATTTACTACTGCCCCAACCACTAGACAGGGTAAAAATAGCGTGACAATATGAATCTCATCACCAATGAGGTCCAGAATTTTTCTGTGACACCCGTGTCAGGATTCAATCAAAATAGTTTGAGAATCACTGATCCTAATTGGGCAACAGCTCAGTTCCCCTTGGGTCCTTTTGTCTTTTCCTATACAACCAGGGGGGGGCTTTACCACAGTGGCATCACAAGCCAAGATCAAGAGACTCTAGCATTACTGCAAACTCTCCAGCTGCAATAATAAATAATGGCTCATTTCCGTGAGGGAAACACACACAATTGTTAGCGAAGTACACCGCGGAGCTTAAATAACATGTCCATACTACCAGAACTGCTGCCGACGTAATTAAAATCATATTCTTACAGAAACACATACAAAACTCAGACAACATCAATAAAAAGAGCCATTTAGAAAGAACAACAGAAAGTGCCTCCATACGGCCAGCAGATGTTCAACCTTCTCCACCAGTCTTGTCAAAGCCTCTCCATTCTCCAGTTGGTGCCCCCCTCCCCCCCTCCTACAACGCATTTCGCCTGCTTTCGGGTGGGCTGTGAGGAGACAGGCTCTCTTGGAGTTATCAGAAGCTGTTTTTTTAATTTTTTTTCTATAGCAATCTGTTCATGGAAACCTGGGCAGTACGATGTGCAAACCCACATTCTTCCCTAATAGAGCCGACCTTCACCGCAGTTCCTGGAATGTCGAGTTTCTCAAGGATTCCAACAACGTGAATGAGGGTTCTAGGCACGAATCCCTTCCCTTTCCAGAGAATTATTGTGGGAAATAATGTATTGGCTGAAATCAACCCTAGTTCCCTTGATTTAAGCACAGCCATTCAGATATGAATTAGAGATAAATGGTAAAAAAAAAAGTACTGGCTTGTGGAAAAAAAAAAGAAGAAATTTGAAAGCAGAAACTAAAATAAGGTCTCTAAATGGACCTATCAGTCTACATTGCAGCCATAAACCTGGTAGGGTACCGTCCACCTTCCTTTTCTATTAGCATGGTTACAGTTTTAGGACAAGCTTTACGGTGTCTGTCCCCTTCTTGGTCCAAGCCATTTAACCAAATATTAACCGCTTGGCATCTGCCATTTAATGCCGCGTACACACGATCGGAATTTCGGCCGATGAGAGCTTTTCGCCGGAAAATGCGACCGCGTGTACGCTCCATCAGTCTTTTGCTGGCCGAATTCCAGCCAGCAAAAGATTGAGAGCATGTTCTTAATTTTTCGGTCGGAAAAAGTTCCTATCCGAAAATGCGATCGTCTGTGGCAATTCCGATGCGCAAAATTCCTACGCGTGCTCGGACACAATTCAACGTATGCTCGGGAGCATTGAACTTCATTTTCACGGCTCGTCGTAGTGTCGTACGTCACCGCGTTCTTGGCGCTCGAAAGTTCAGAGAACTTTTGTGTGACCGTGTGTATGCAAGGCAAGCTTCAGCGGAATCCCGTCGGAAAAGCCGTCATATCTTTTTCTGACGAGAAGTCCGATCGTGTGTACGCGGCATTACCCTTTCTCTGGAGTATAGCATGTGTGTACAGCAGTAGGGGGCAGTGCTGGGACAAGGGTCCATACTCTACATACCGGCAGTGGTGACTGCTCTATAAGGGGTGCAGGGGTGCCGCTCCCCCCCAATGCATGCGCCTGGCGCCTAATATACACGCCAGGCGCCTGATGCAGGGATTTTAATGCTTTCTTTTTTTTCTTTTTTTGAAGGACATGATTAGAACCTGAGGCTTTAATTGGCTTAAAAAAGGGTGGGCTCGGGTCACAGAGCACTGCGCCTGGAGCCCACCCAGTTGTGTGACATTAGCAAATTAATATTCGCTAATGTCTTCCTGGTCGCGAGTCCTAAGTCCTGATTGGCCGGGGGGAGAAGTGACCGCCGGGACTCGGGAAGAGATGCAGGGGGGAAGCCGCCGAAGCCACGACCTGAATGGGGTAAGTGCGGGGCTGGTGGGGCCTGGCGGGCGATGGGCGAGCGACAGGGGGGGAAGCTGGCTGAGTAGGGGGTGGTTGGTTGGCTGGCTGGTGGGGGGGGGGTGGCTGGCTGGCCCCCCGAAGAGAATTGGGCACCAGCTGCCACCGGTCATTAGTGACAGCATATAGTATTAGCACTGAGCAATGTCCCTGGTGATGTCAGTTAATCAGTTAGTGTCCCTCCCACTCAGTGTCAGTTAGTGTCAGATTTCCTGCTGCACAGCCCCATTATAAGTTGCTGATTACCGCTGTTCGTAGTGTTAAAAAAAAAATCCAATATACAGTGGAACCTTGGCTAACGAGTAACGCAGTTAAAGAGCGTTTTGAAAGACGAGCAACTTTCTTAAAAGAATTTTGACTCAGTTTGCAGTCGTTGTTTCGCAACACGAGCAGAATTCAAGCTAATGGAGTGTGCAGTACCGCATTTGGCCAGAGGTGCGAGGGGCGCCGGTGACAGTCGGAACGGTTCGGAAATACTCGGAAACGCTCGGACTTACTCCATTCCTAGTTTCTGAGTTCAGCCGAGCTGTCCCCGAGTATTTGTAAGGCTCTCCGGCGCGCCCCCCCGCCTCTGGCCACATGCGGTATTGCATGCAATAGAAGTCAATGCAGAACAAATTATCTTCGTTTTCCATTGACTTCTATGGGGAAACTCGCTTTGATATGCCAGTGCTTTGGATTACAAGCATTCTCCTGGGACGGATTATGCTCGTAATCCAAGATTCCACTGTATATGTATACACCATAGTTTGTAGACGCTATAACTTTCACACAAACCAATTAATAAACATTTATTGGGATTTTTTTTTACCAAAGACATGCAGTAGAATACATTTTGGCCTCGATTGATGAAGAAATTAAATTTCATTTATTTTTTATTGAATATTTTAATAGCAAAAAGTAGAAAATATTGTTTGTTTTAAAAAAAAAAAATCTGTATTTTTCATTTATATAATAAGAAATAAAAAACTCAGCGGCGATCAAATTCCACTACAGGAAAGCTCCATTTGTGAGAAAAAAAAAATGATATGACTTTCATTTGATTACAGTGTTGCACAAACGAGCAAATACCAGTTAAAGTAGCGCAGTGCTGAATAGCAAAAAATAACCTGGTCATGAAGGGGGTGAAACCTTCCGGAGCTGAGGTGGTTAAAAGGGGTGTCAGCTTTTTTGGGGGGGGGGGGGGTGAGCATGTCTTGGGTCTGCAGGACTAGGAAATACCCATCAATCATCTGATACTATAAAGGTTTATGTCACATAATAAACTGAAGAAGCTGCAGATTTTTCAGACAAGCAAACAATATATATATATATTTTTTTTCTGCGAAGACAGATTTACGGCTCGGCTCGTGTGATTTAAAGAACCCTTTACCTTTGCCGGGTCATCTGGTCATGTGACATGAAAAGGTCTCTCTGGGTAGTTAACGGAGTTTATGACACCCCTCACATGTTTTGTGCCTGGGAGGTAGATCTGATATATGTCCTCGGTAAAAGCCCTCAGCTCTACGCCAAATGTTTTTCAGAATCCTCATAAAAAAAAATTTAAAAAAAGAGGAGCACGCGAAAATGCGTTACACGGCGGTCAAACCTGGGTAGCTTTAACTACACCACCAGCAGCCTGCAAAACATAAAGACACCTGCAGAGGGGTTACAGTCATAGGGACTTAAAGGAATACCCCACTTTTCAAACCCTGAACAAGCAGTGGAATGAAGGATTGCTCCAAGAGCTTGCACTCAGGTCACCAATTAAAAAAAAAAACACTTGAAGACCAGGCTTTTTTTTGGCACTTTTTGTTTCAAAGTTCATGTTGTAAAGTGCTGCGTAAACTGTCGGCGCTATATAAATCTTGTATAATAATAATAATAATAATAAAAGTTTAAATCAGTAGAAAATTATGTATAACCCCCCCCCCCCAAACATAATATATTTTTAGCAGAGACCCTAGGGAAAAAAATGGCGATCGCTGCAAGTTTTTATGTCACACGGTATTTGCGCAGCGGTTTTGCAAACACAATTAAAAAAAAAAATACATTTAAATAAATTAAAAATATTTACCCCACAATTTTTTTGCATAATGTAAAAGATGAAATGACACAGAATAAATAGATACCTAACATGTCACGCTTTAAAATTGCGCACGCTCGTGGGATGGCGGCAAACTACGGTGTTTATAAATCTCCATAGGTGACGCTTTTAACTGCTTGCCGACCAGCGCACAAGGATATATGTCGGCCCAATGGCACGGCTGGGCAAACTTGCGTGCAGGTACCTTCCCTGTAAGAAGCGGCATTGTGGGCGCGCGCACCGCGTGCTTCGTGACCGCATACCTCCCAGCTTTTTGATATGAGAATGAGGGACACCTATCAGCAAAAGTACGCAGGGCATAGGACACACCCCTTGCCACGCCCCCTTAAAGGAGAATTGTACAAAAAAACAAGATTGTTAAACCCACAAGTGCTTTTTTTTACCACTACTATTCCTTTATATTGGCATTTGGAATTTACAAATGCAGCAATTTAGAAATCAGATGAAAGGTTTAGCACTGGGAAACACTTTTTGAAAGATAAAAAGTGAATTTTATATACATCTATATAGATCAGACCAAAATGAGGGACAAACGAGGAGGAATGAGGGACAGAAGGACATTGCTACAAATCAGGGACAGTCCCTCGAAATCAGGGACAGTTGGGAGGTAGATTCGATGTCCGCCGGTGTCCCACGATCGTGTCACGGAGCGGCAGAACGGGGAGATGCCTATGTAAACAAGGCATTTCCCTGTTCTGCCTTGTTGTGACTTGACAGAGATCACTGTTCCCTGTCATCGGGAGCAATGATCACTGTTATGTCAGTGGAAGCCCATCCCCCCTACAATTAGAATCACTCCCTAGGACACACTTAACCCCTTGATCGCCCCCTAGTGTTTAACCCCTTCCCTGCCAAGGACATTTTTACAGTTATCAGTGCATTTTTATAGCACTGATCGTTGTATAAATGACAATGGTCCCAAATATGTGTCAAAAGTGTCCGATGTGTCTGCCATAATGTCACAGTCACGATAAAAATCGCAGATCGCCAACATTACTAATTAAAAATAAAAATGCCATAAATCTATCCCCTATTTTGTAGACGCTATAATTTTTTCGCAAACCAATCAATATACGCTTATTGCGATTTTTTTTTTACCAAAAATATGTAGAAGAATACATATCGGCCTAAACTGAGAAAGAAATTCGTTTTTTGGGGGATATTTATTACAGCAAAAAGTAAAAAATATTGCTTTTTTTCACAATAGTCGCTCTTTTTTTTGTTTATAGCGCAAAAAAAAAACAAAACGCAGAGATGATCATATAGCACCAAAAGAAAGCTCTATTTGTGGGGAAAAAAAGGAAGTCAATTTTGTTTGGGTGCAGCGTCGCACGACCGCGCAATTGTCAGTTAAAGCGACGCAGTGCCGAATCGCAAAAAGTGCTCTGGTCAGGAAGGGGGTAAATTCTTCCGGGGTTGAAGTGGTTAAACGCCTTTACAGGTTTAGAGTTACAGAGGAGGTCTAGCGATAGAATTATCGATCTCGCTCTAACATTGGCAGCAATACCTCTCACGTGTGGTGTGAATACCGCTTACATATGCGTGCGCGACTTACGTATGCATTAGCTTCTACACACGATCGTGGAGGGATGGGGGGGGGGCGCTTTAAAAAAAAATGTTCTTATTTATTTTACGTTTAATTTTTACACTGTCCCTTTAATTTTTATTTATTTTTTTGATCATTTTTATTCCTGTTACAAGAAATGTAAACATCCCTTGTAATAGAAATAAGGGATGACGGGTCCTCTTTATAGAGAGATCTGGGCTCAAAAAGACCTCAAATCTCTTCTTTGTCTTTAAAAGCAAAGGATTAAAGGGAAAAAAAATTATCTTTTGCTTTTAAAAAAATAATAAATTATTAAAAGTGACGTCATGACTTCGCTCTGGTCCTCCAAGGCCATAGAGGTGATCAAAGTGTATCTACGCTTGGATCGCCTATGGGAGCAGCCAGCCGCACCGTTGGAATGTTTCTCGGGTGAACCGGCGGAAATGGTAAGCCCGAGAAACACCAGCGAGCGGCGGGAGGGGACGCCGCTTCGAAAGACGCTCCAGCGGCTCATGAAAAAGCCAGCCGCCCACTGCAAAAAAACGATACCACGGGTTATGGCTGATTATCCTGGTAAACCACTTGTAAACCCCAACGTATATTTACTGTACGTATTGCCGTCGGCAAGTGGTTGAGGTCTAACTAAAGGTAAAATTTTTTTTTTTAGTGGAGAGGAATTAGAACACCTGTCAATTTTATTTTTGCTGTCTGTACCCCCGTTAGTGAGACACAACCTCTCAATTGGTTTCCAAGAGTAAGAGAACATCCCAAGTTTTGGGTTGTCCCCAGAACAGGAATGCTCCACTGGGGACACTAGTTCAGGTGAAGGGAAATCTCCCCAGTGGGGATGGAAAGTATTCAGACCCCCTTAAATTTTTCACTCTTTGTTATATTGCAGCCATTTGCTAAAATCATTTAAGTTGATTTTTTTCCTCATTAATGTACACACAGCACCCCATATTGTACACACAGCACCCCATATTGTACACACAGCACCTCATATTGTACAAACAGCACCCCATATTGTACACACAGCACCCCATATTGTACACACAGCACCCCATATTGTACACACAGCACCCCATATTGACAGAAAAACACAGAATTGTTGACATTTTTGCAGATTTATTAAAAAAGAAAAACTGAAATATCACATGGTCCTAAGTATTCAGACCCTTTGCTCAGTATTTAGTAGAAGCCCCCCTTTTGATCTAATACAGCCATGAGTTTTTTTGGGGAAAGATGCAACAAGTTTTTCACACCTGGATTGGGGATCCTCTGCCATTCCTCCTTGCAGATCCTCTCCAGTTCTCTCAGGTTGGATGGTAAACGTTGGTGGACGGCCATTTGTAGGTCTCTCCAGAGATGCTCAATTGGGTTTAAGTCAGGGCTCTGGCTGGGAAATTCAAGAACAGTCACGGAGTTGTTGTGAAGCCACTCCTTCGTTATTTTAGCTGTGTGCTTAGGGTCATTGTCTTGATGGAAGGTAAACCTTCGGCCCAGTCTGAGGTCCTGAGCACTCTGGAGAAGGTTTTCGTCCAGGATATCCCTGTACTTGGCCGCATTCATCTTTCATCTTGATTGCAACCAGTCGTCCTGTCCCTGCAGCTGAAAAACACCCCACAGCATGATGCTGCCACCACCATGCTTCACTGTTGGGACTGTATTGGACAGGTGATGAGCAGTGCCTGGTTTTCTCCACACATACCGCTTAGAATTAAGGCCAAAAAGTTCTATCTTGGTCTCATCAGACCAGAGAATCTTATTTCTCACCATCTTGGAGTCCTTCAGGTGTTTTTTAGCAAACTCCATGCGGGCTTTCATGTGTCTTGCACTGAGGAGAGGCTTCCGTCGGGCCACTCTGCCATAAAGCCCCGACTGGTGGAGGGCTGCAGTGATGGTTGACTTTCTACAACTTTCTCCCATCACCCGACTGCATCTCTGGAGCTCAGCCACAGTGATCTTTGGGTTCTTCTTTACCTCTCTTACCAAGGCTCTTCTCCCCCGATAGCTCAGTTTGGCCAGACGGCCAGCTCTAGGAAGGGTTCTGGTCGTCCCAAACGTCTTCCATTTAAGGATTATGGAGGCCACTGTGCTCTTAGGAACCTTTAGTGCAGCAGAAATTTTTTGGTAACCTTGGCCAGATCTGTGCCTTGCCACAATTCTGTCTCTGAGCTCTTCGGGCAGTTCCTTTGACCTCATGATTCTCATTTGCGCTGACATGCACTGTGAGCTGTAAGGTCTTGTATAGACAGGTGTGTGGCTTTCCTAATCAAGTCCAATCAGTATAATTAAACACAGCTGGACTCAAATGAAGGTGTAGAACCATCTCAAGGATGATCAGAAGAAATGGACAGCACCTGAGTTAAATATATGAGTGTCACAGCAAAGGGTCTGAATACTTAGGACCATGTGATATTTCAGTTTTTATTTTTTAATAAATCTGCAAAAATGTCAACAATTCTGTGTTTTTCTGTCAATATGGGGTGCTGTGTGTACATTAATGAGGAAAAAAATCAACTTAAATTATTTTAGCAAATGGCTGCAATATAACAAAGAGTGAAAAATTTAAGGGGGTCTGAATACTTTCTGTCCACCTCCTGTGGTATGTCCGCAGTCTCAGCCATCCTCCTGTAGTATGTCCGAAGCCTCTGTCCACCTCCTATAGTATGTCCGCAGCCTCTCTCCACCTCCTGTAGTATGTCCGCAGCCTCTGTCCACCTCCTATAGTATGTCCGCAGCCTCTGTCCGCCTCCTATAGTATGTCCGCAGCCTCTGTCCACCTCCTATAGTATGTCCGCAGCCTCTGTCCACCTCCTGTAGTATGTCCGCAGCCTCTGTCCACCTCCTATAGTATGTCCGCAGCCTCTGTCCACCTCCTATAGTATGTCCGCAGCCTCTGTCCACCTCCTATAGTATGTCCGCAGCCTCTGTCCACCTCCTGTGGTATGTCCGAAGCCTCCGTCCACCTCCTGTAGTATGTCCGCAGCCTCTGTCCACCTCCTGTAGTATGTCCGCAGCCTCTGTCCACCTCCTGTGGTATGTCCGAAGCCTCTGTCCACCTCCTATAGTATGTCCGCAGCCTCTGTCCACCTCCTGTGGTATGTCCGCAGCCTCTGTCCACCTCCTATAGTATGTCCGCAGCCTCTGTCCACCTCCTATAGTATGTCCGCAGCCTCTGTCCACCTCCTGTAGTATGTCCGCAGCCTCTGTCCACCTCCTATAGTATGTCCGCAGCCTCTGTCCACCTCCTATAGTATGTCCGCAGCCTCTGTCCACCTCCTATAGTATGTCCGCAGCCTCTGTCCACCTCCTGTGGTATGTCCGAAGCCTCCGTCCACCTCCTGTAGTATGTCCGCAGCCTCTGTCCACCTCCTGTAGTATGTCCGCAGCCTCTGTCCACCTCCTGTGGTATGTCCGAAGCCTCTGTCCACCTCCTATAGTATGTCCGCAGCCTCTGTCCACCTCCTGTGGTATGTCCGAAGCCTCTGTCCACCTCCTGTAGTATGTCCGCAGCCTCTGTCCACCTCCTGTAATATGTCCGCAGCCTCTGTCCACCTCCTGTGGTATGTCCGCAGCCTCTATCCACCTCTTGTAGTATGTCCGCAGCCTCTGTCCACCTCCTGTGGTATGTCCGCAGCCTCTGTCCACCTCCTGTGGTATGTCCGCAGCCTCTGTCCACCTCCTGTAATATGTCCGCAGCCTCTGTCCACCTCCTGTAATATGTCCGCAGCCTCTGTCCACCTCCTGTAATATGTCCGCAGCCTCTATCCACCTCTTGTAGTATGTCCGCAGCCTCTGTCCACCTCCTGTGGTATGTTCGCAGCCTCTTTCCACCTCCTGTGGTATGTTCGCAGCCTTTACTTGCCATTGAGTCAGAACTTTTAAATACTTTGTCCTACGAAGATATTATCGATGAGTTTGCCAAAAGAAAAGTTAGAACCAAAAAATTGTAGGGAGTTTCTTACTGCTATAATCTTTAAAAGGCATTTTCTGCATTACAGAGTATTTTCAGTCAGTACATTTAAAGCCAGTTATTTTCAGTGTTCTTGTGTGTGGAGATATGTTTTTAATTGGTCTATTGTAGCAGTCATGGATAAATGACGAGAATGGGGGTGTGTGTGTGTGGGGGGGGGGGTGCGGCATTGAAGGACCTGGCCTTGGGGCGGCAAAGGGAGTAAATCCGGGCCTGCCGACACACCGCACCACCAATCGCCGCGATGCGCACCCCCGCGGTCGCGCGGCGGCTGTTATCCCGCAGGACGTTATATGACGCTCAGTCAGGATAACTGAACCACCGCCCGGCCGTCTATATATATCTATATGCTATATAAGCATTGCAGATAAAGAGAGGGAGCTGTAAATAGAGAACATTAAAAAAAAACAAAAAAAAAAACAATGCATTCCAAAAAAAAATGTCTTTGACATTTTGTATTTACAAGTTTTAATTGCTGGCTATTTCCTGCTGTGATTACTTTTTTTACAGCATTTCCAGCCATGGCGGCTGATGAATTGCCGCAGGACCCCGGCGATCCGTCTCTTTCACTTCCAGCATGTGTTACCTTCGCAGCCTCAACATTTCACCATTAAATGTTTATACTTCTATGACTTCCACCAAACAATGACATCATGGGGACTTTCATTCCGCTGTCACACAAAACACGAGGTAACGTGCGTTCCGGAGGAGAAGAAAAAAAAAAAAAGAACGCCGCACCTGAGCCCCGGACGCGAGATCACAAAAGACAAATGTGTTTCGTATGTTCTAATTGTCTGGGACAAGGGGAATATATCTTCCCGGGCTCCCCAGGGCGGTATGTATGAAACATGGAACAGATATGCTAAGTATGCAAAGTGATCACACACATGACTTTAATTAAAATAAGCAAAAAAAAACAAGTGCGATTAGCGGGCGTCTGATACTATCGAGGGAACGCTAAATGCATGAAAATCGACCTAATTAAAGGATCGCTGTACTTTCTTAAAACACGATTGGTCTTTTCATGTATCCTGGGGTACCGGAATTTGCAAATGTTATTTCTAAGGCTAAGATCACATCTATGGAACTTTCCCGACATGCATAGAAACATCGGGAAATCGATAAATTTTAAATTGATCGAAACGAAAATTTTAGATTTTTTTTTCGATCCGAATGCGGAAAATGGAACAAAAAAAAAAAAACTTCACCAAATGATTTCAATGGCCTTTAAATCACCTTTGGCTTTCCCGACATGCATAGAAACGCTTTGCCATTTATTCTAGACATGCGCATGACAAAAAAAATGTTTAGTTTAGATTCGTTAACCGCTCACCGACCAGCCCCCCTGTCATTATACTGCGGCAGGTTGGCACGGCTGCGCGAATCGGCGTAGGTGTACGTCGGCCGCTTTAAGAACAATCGGTGGCGCGACGCTGGAGCCAATGCGCGTGGGCCGGCGGCCCGCGATGTCCGCGGGCCACTTACGATTGCTCCGCAGAGAACTGGGGACGGGGATCTGTGTATGTAAACAAACAAATCCCTGTTCTGACAGGGGAGGAGAGAGAGATCTGCTGTTCCTAGTGATCAGGAAGAGTGATCTCTCTCCTCCTCCAGTCAGTCCCCTCCCCTCCACAGTTAGAAACACCTCCCTAGGGAACATTTAGCACCTTGATCGCCCCCCTAGTGTTGACCCCTCTCATCCCAGTGACATTTATACAGTAATCAGTGGCTATTTTTAGCTCTGATCGCTGTATAAATGTCTCTGGTCCCAAATGGTCCCGCTATAAATCGCAGATCGCCGCCATTACTAGTAAAAAATAAATAACTAATAAAAATGCTATACATCTATCCCCTATTTTGTCGACGATATAACTTTTGCGCAAACCGATCAATATACGCTTATTCGAATTTTTTTTTATTTTTTTTACCAAAAATATGTAAAAGAATACATATTGGCCTAAACCGATGAAGACATTTTTTTTTTTTTTTTTTTTAATTTTGGGATATTTATTATAGCAAAAAGTAAAATATATTGTTTATTTTTTTTTTAAATTGTCGCTCTTTTTTTGTTTATAGCGCTAAAAATAAAAACCGCAGAGGTGATCAAATACCACCAAAAGAAATCTCTATTGTGGGGAAAAAAGGACATAAATATTGTTTGGGTACAACGTCGCACGACCGCGCAATTGTCAGTATGCTATTTATACCAGCTCATTATGACTTTGTCTTGCAGGACTTTTTTTTTTTTTATGTTTGTTTACAAAAACAGCAATTATTTCAAAATGGGACTCTAATAACACACACAGTGTTTGATTATAGAAATATGTTTGCAGTTAAAAAAAAAAAAATTAAAATTCGATTTTCAATTCGAATTTCTGAAATTCGGACAAATTTCGTTTTGTTATTCAGAGAATTATTTGTTTGTAATGTAATTCGGGTATTTGGATATATGTGAATAACGAAAAATTCATCCGAGTATTTATTCCGAACAAAGTGGACCGCACATGTCTAGTAGACACCAGTGGCGGCCGGTGGTATTTGTTTTTTTTTTGGGGGGGGGGGGGTGATAGGGATGGTACTGTTTGCCGCCCCCCCAGCGGGCGGGTCTGATGCACTTACCCCACCTATGCAGCGCTTCTCCGGCGGCTTCCCTTGCTCGGCAGTGGCAGCGACAGCTTTCCCTTCCTCTTCCCACCACAGGCATCGGCGGCTTCCGTTTCCTCCCTCCTCGGCGGCCAATCGGGAGTCTTCTCTTTTCGGGCCAATCGGAAAATCGGCCAATCGGGTCTCAGACCTGCTTCTGATTGGCCGGATTGAGGATCAGTGTTACAACAGCGAATATTCATTCGCTGCTGTAACACCTGGGTGGGCTCATGGCGCAATGCCCTGCGCTCCGAGCCCACCCTATTTTGAAGCCTATTAGAGCCTCCGGCTCTAATCAGGTGCTTAAAAAGAAACACCCCCCGCCGCTGTAATTCAGGCGCCTGGTGTCCTGAAAGGGGCCGGACGCATGAATAGGGGGTGGTCGCGGCGGCCGTGGATAGATGCATGCTATGCAAAAATCTATCCATTATTCATATAGGGGGTGATGTGGATAAAGGGGGCGGCGCCCGGGCGCCCCTAATGGATGGGCTGCCCCTGGTAGACACATGGCAGTACCATTACCCAGGCATCAGCCACAGCACCATGTGGTTTGGTATTTGGAAAAGAGTCTTCCTTGTGCGTAGGACAGTCCATTGAATTGAATGAGCCCCCCAATATGCGACGCACAGGCACATGTGAAAAAATTAGGAAAAACATGCCTATTAGACATATGCACTGACAAAAAATGTGTTCATTTTCGTTTTCATTAGTTTTTTTGCTTTTTTCGGAAATTCGGAAATTGGAAAATTCTGAATTCGGAAATTCAGAAATTTGAAAATTCGGAAATTCGGAAATTCGAAAATTCGGAAATCCGAATATTCAGATTTTCGAATTTCTGAATTTCGAATTTTCAGATTTCTGAATTTTCAAATTTTCGAATTTAGAATTTAGAATTTTCCAATTTCCGAACTTCGAATTTCCGAATTTTCGAATTTTCAAACTTCCAAATTTTCAAATTCCAAATTTCCAAAATCTGTATTCGTTACGTTCACAAACAGCCAAATTTGAAAGGAAATTCCAATACCTATAATTTAATAGTTATTATTAGTTATTATTTTGAATTTTACAGATTTTCTTTCTTTTTTTTCATATTTTCGAATTTTCAAATTTTTGAATTTCCGAATTCTGAATTTCCGAATTCTGAATTTTCAAAATTCTGAATTTCCGAAATTCCGAATTTTCGGACATTCGGAAATTCAAAATTCGGAAAATCGAAATTCGGAAATTTCGAATTTCGGAAATTCTGAAATTCTGAAATTTCGGAAATTAAAAAATTCGGAAATTCAAAATTCCAAATTCCAAAATTTTGGAAATTGAGAAATTCGGAAATTCGAAAATTTCAGAATTAACGAATTTGTCAAAATTCGTTAAAAAAACGGATTCGGAACTAAACGTATTGCACATATCTAATGTCTAAGCTTGGTCAATCCTGTAGATGAGAACTAAGCCTTAGCTCTACCCCTTCTCTCCGTCTGTTTATGGCAGAATTTCTCACCCTTTATTCAGTTGTGGCACCGTTTGGAAGTACGTCAAATCTTGCGGCACACCAGTCTTAAATGTAAAAAAACGGAAATGTTACTTACCAATGGGAAACCTGAGCCTGGGGCGGTGCACACAACTGCCTTGATGAAATTAAATTCACATCAAAAGCCCCCCCCCTTTACATCATATATTCCTATCACATTAGAGGTTGCCCCTTCACATCAGAGGCCCCTGATAATGTCAAGGGTTCCCCATCACATCAGGAGCCCCCCTTCACATTAGAGGTTTCTCCATCACATCATGGCCCCATTCAAATCCAAGTCCCCACCCAATAGGTTGGTCAAAGCCACGAAACGCGTAGAGCTAACAGATGCTGTGTTACAATAATCATGTTCTTATCAGATTTTCATGTTATTTTGTACAAACCCTTACCAACCATGATGGGGATTAGTGAGGCCATAGGTCATGCAGGTATTACCCTGTAACATGTATATGTATACAGTGGAACCTTGGTTTACGAGTAACGCGGTTAACGAGCGTTTTGAAAGACGAGCAACTTTTTTTTTTAAAAACCTGACTCGGTTTGCGAGTGTTGTCTCGCAAAACAAGCAGAATTCAGGACAACGGGGTGTGCAGTACCACATTTGGCCAGAGGTGCAGGGGGTGCCGGTGACACTCGGAACGGTTTGGAGCCGCTCGGAAATACTCAGAACCACTCGGAAACACTTGGAAATACTCCATTTCCGAGTGTTTCCGAGCCTTTCCGAGACTTTCCGAGGGTTATCGAGTTCAGCCGAGCTGTCCCCAAGTATTTCCAAGGCTCTCCGGCACCCCCCTCCACCTCTGGCCACATGCGGTATTGCATGCAATAGAAGTCAATGCAGAACAAATTATCTTCGTTTCCATTGACTTCTATGGGGAAACTCGTTTTGATATGCGAGTGCTTTGGATTACAAGCATTCTCCTGGAATGGATTATGCTCGTAATCCACGGTTCCACTGTATATGTATTAATTTTGGTGAATTGTGGAATTTTAACCTAGTGATACTAATTGATACCAATGTTATTATCATGTTTAACTGTTTCAGAACTTGACACAGAGATTATGTTTCTACATACATGTATGTGAACTAATGAACATCTTGTTATATTCATCAAATCTATTCAATTGCAACCACGTGCTTCATATAAAGTCCCAACCCTCTTGTTCCTTTTATCAAACCTAAGCCTGGGGCGGTGCACACAACTGCCTTGATGGAATTAAATTGACATCAAAAGCCCCCCCCCCCCTTTACATCATATGTTCCTATCACATCAGAGGTTCCCCATCACACCAGGAGCCCCCTTTACTTAAGAGGTTTCTCCATCATGGTCTCCCTTCAAATCCAAACCCCCCTTATAGGTTGGAGGTGTCCTATTCACATTCACAGCCCCCCCAATCATGTCAGAGCCCCCCCCCCCAATCACCCCAATCACATCAGAGTACCCCCTTCACGTCAGAGGTTTCCCACCACATTGAAGCCCCGCCTTCACATCTAAGGAACCCCTATCACATCAGGAGCCCCCACTGACACCAATGATAGAGTACCATGAATGGGGCACTGTTACTCCAATTAAAACCAATGATGGGGCACTGATGCCGGAGCATTTTCTACTCCCACTGGCCACAAACCGGCCCCTTGCACCCCTTGCTTAGAAAGTTTAGAAACCCCTGCCCTAGAACAGAGAAAAGGCAACTGCAAACCCTATTAGAGTCTATGGGACCCGAACTTGAAAAATCAAACATTCCCGTTTTGAAGGCTTATATGCAAGTTATTGGCCATAAAAAGGGTATAAGGGTCCGGTTACTGCCTTGGGGGGGGGGGGGGGGAACAGGTATCAATGAGGAGTGATTTTAAAAATGCTTAAAGTGAAACAATAAAAATGAAACATTCCTTTAAATACAGTGCCTGGGGGGTCCCTTTAGTCTGCCTGTAAAGTGGCGCACCTATATCTTGTATAGAACCTGCTGCACCCAAACTGACATATATAAAGAAAAAAAAAGACATTTAATTTGATTTTTACGGCTGCATGAATTTTAAGGGGAACCTTGTGCCAAAATAAAAAAAAATATGGCGTGCCCCCCCCCCTTAGGTCTGAACCATACCTGAGGGTCTCTGCCCCCCCCACCCCAAAACACCTTATCCCCATGTTGATGGGGACAAGGGCCTCTTCTCCACAACCCTGGGCGGAGTTTGTGGGGGTCTGAGAGCAGGGGGCTTATCGGAATCTGGAAGTCCCCTTTAACAAGGGGCCCCTAGATCCGGGCCCCTCCCATGTGAGTGGCTATGGAGTATATTGTACCCCTACTCACTCACCAAAATAAAAAGTGTCAAAAAGAAATAAAAACAAACATACAGTTTTTGACAAATCCTTTATTAAAAATAAAAAAAACAATGTCCCCCGATGTAGATTCAGCGTCAATCATGATTCCTGCCACACTGCTAAACCCGGAAAAAAGAAAAGGAAAAAAGCTCCGCCCATGAGGAAGGCTCCCCGCTGACTACCTGCTCTGCTGCCTGACAGTTCTTAAATAGGTAAGGGGCGGAGCCACCTGGCAATGTCACCTGGTGGCACCGCCCTGTTGTGACATCACCAAACCCGATCGTTGCATGCTGGGTCGGTGACGTCATATGGGGGCCTGCCACCAGGTGATGTTGCCAGGTGGCTCCACCCCTTACCTATTTAAGAACTGTCAGACAGCGGAGCAAGTAGTCATCAGCGGTTAGCCTTAGTTGCTGGCGGAGCTTTTGTTTTTTCCTTTTTTACTTTTTTTAGGTCCGGCTGTGTGGCCTGGTATGGATTGGGGGGGTTGGGGCTGAACCAGTGCTTGGCCCGAACAGTTTTCCCATCCCTACTCTAGAGGATATGTACGACAGAGTGACAGCACAGGAACACAATGGGGGAACAGTTGTCACCCAGTAAAAGGAAGTGCCTAAACATGAATTGTCCCTTCACTCACAAATGTACACAGCCAGGCACACGGCAATTTCTGCATTCTTTCTGTGGCTCAAGAATCAATCCACTGTGTGTCAGGATCAAATACTCAGTCCCAGAAAAGTGGAGCTTCCTCACACCCACTTGCAGCACTAACACACACACCGGGTGCAAACAGTGGAAGTTGTATTGAAGTCAATGAAAATCAGTTTACAACAAGCCCGGTGGAAGGAAGAGCAACCAGGAACACTCACTGACGCCAACAGCGTGTAGCGGAGCATTTCTCAGCTAAACTGACAGCAACTGTCTGGAGGGGTGGAATGCAGCCTGGCCGACCCGAGCCCAAATGGGAAAGTGTCCAAGTAGAGTGGTGAGTCTCTAAGCTTTTCCTACTTGTCTGGAACCTTTGCCTACGTTACCCACAAGCTGAATGCATGCCAAACCTAGGAGCCAGGGTTTTAAAAAGACTCTGCCTGACCCAAGATGGCCACCTGGGTCACATGGGCTGTCAACATCCAGCTGAATTGCTGCCCCAGTCACCCAGGAACCATGTTTCTCCTGCCTTGCTCTCCCTCTGCACTGTCGCTGCTGATGAACGCCACCTGCAGTGCAGAAAACAGACTGCACCTGCCTACATACTCTCCTGGCTCTATCCAGAGACTCTGACTCGGGCTCTCTTCAGTAGGCACCCCACAGCTAAGGCTAGCTGGGAACTTGATGTGTTCACAGGACTCCTCAGCTTCTTCTCTGCCCCAGGGGCAGAGCCCCTAGCACAGGGGTCTGCTCCAGAGGGCTGGACCCTGAAGCTCTGCACCTTAGCTTCCAGGCCTCAGAATATTCATGGGTTCCCCCTCCACCTACATGGTACACCTCCCTAGGAATTGGCTGCAGACCCATAAATATTCAGGATGCCTGTCCTGCTCTCCCTCCTATTATTCTTCTAGAAATCTCCAGAAGACAGTGGGGAAGTAGCAGAACAGCAGCCTGTGAGACACTGAACAGCCCCAAGCAATCAACCCCTGATCCTCTGCTTACAGAGGAGCTAACTAGAATTGCCTAGCAGCCTACTCTGAACTAGGAGAGCGCTACAAGTATTTTAAATATATATAAAAAAGAAATGACAGCATAAAATTTCTAACTTTCCTCTCTTAAGATGCAAAATATGTATTGATTGGACTTAACCTCCCTGGCGGTATGGTTCTTTCTGATTTTAGGTGCTAAAAGCGGTACAATTATTTTGCATGGAAATTTGGCGTTTTATATTGTAGGTCTGTAATTATTAACAATAACACACTTAAATCTGTCCAAACAAGAGTCTAGTAGATATCCCGGGTATAATAAAGTTTGAAACACAAAAACATAAATTATAATATAATAAAAAAAAAATAATAATAAAAAAAAATAAAAATAAATAGTAATAAAATAAATTTCCACACGATTCACTATCGCTCAATTCTGCAAGTGTTCTAATTTACTATCGCTGTTTTCTAGCTGGTCTAAAGCCATTTTTGACGTAAAGGGACACTTTTTGGTTGCTATGGACAATCTCCAGTTTCCAGGCAGAAAGAACAGTATATGCAATATAAAACTGCATGCAGGGCATGGGGCAGAGCACTGGGGACAAATGGGATGTGAAATGATTTCATACAGTACTGTAATCTGTAAGATTACAGTACTGTATGTGTTATGCTTTTTACATTTTTTTGAATTTGCCGCCAGGCTCCGCCCCCGTGCGTCGCGACGCTCGCAGGGAACGGAGCCTGGCACAGAGAGGCTTCGGAGAAGGACACAGCCCGCGGACACTGCGGGGGACATCGCAGGATCCCGGGGACAAGGTAAGTAAGGAGACACCAGGATCCTGCGATGCAATCCCGAGTGTGGCTCGGGGTTACCGCTAATGGTGCTGAATTTTAACCCCGAGCCACACTCGGGAAAACCGCCAGGGAGGCTACGAGCATCGCTTAAATCAATTTTCATTTTTGTAAGTTCACATTTCATCTTTGTAAAATACTCTGAACTAGAAAGGTGCTACACGTATTTTAAATATATATATATGTATAAAAATGACAGCTTAAAAAACATAAAACATCTAATTGAATTTCCTCATAGCATTGAAAAAAGGAATTGATTGTAATGCAATTCTGTCAATTTTTAGCATTGATTACAATCAATGCTGCTGATTTTGTACGTTTGCCCACTGACAAAGAAATGATCAGTCCATCGGTTTATTTTAGCAGTGAGAGACAGAAAAAAGTTATTGATTTGCATTTTAATAAGTGAAATAAGTATTTGATCCCCTATCAATCAGCAAGATTTCTGGCTCCCAGGTGTCTTCTATACAGGTAACGAGCTGAGATTAGGAGCACTCTCCTAAAGGGAGTGCTCCTAATCTCAGCTTGTTACCTGTATAAAAGACACCTGTCCCCAGAAGCAATCAATCAATCAATCAGATTCCAATCTCTCCACCATGGCCAAGACCAAAGAGCTGTCCAAGGACATCAGGGAGAAGATTGTAGACCTACACAAGGCTGGAATGGGCTACAAGACCATCGCCAAGCAGCTTGGTGAGAGGGTGACAACAGTTGGTGCGATTATTCACAAATGGAAGAAACACAAAATAACTGTCAATCTCCCTCAGTCTGGGGCTCCATGGAAGATCTCACCTCGTGGAGGTTCAATGATCATGAGAACGGTGAGGAATCAGCCCAGAACTACACAGGAGAATCTTGTCAATGATCTCAGCTGGGACCATAGTCACCAAGAAGACAATTGGTAACACACTACACTGTGAAGGACTGAAATCCTGCAGCGCCCGCAATGTCCCCCTGCTCAAGAAAGCACATGTACAGGCTCGCCTGAAGTTTACTAATGAACATCTGAATGATTCCGAGGAGAACTGGGTGAAAGTGTTGTGGTCAGATGAGACCAAAATCAAGCTCTTTGGGATCAACTCAACTCGCCATGTTTGGAGGAGGAGGAATGCTGCCTATGACCCCAAGAACCCCATCCCCCACCGTCTAACATGGAGATGGAAACATTGTGCTTTGGGGGTGTTTTTCTGCTAAGGGGACAGGACAGCTTCACCGCATCAAAGGGACAAAGGACGGGGCCATGTACCGTCAAATCTTGGGTGAGAACCTCCTCCCCTCAGTCAGGGCATTGAAGATGGGTCGTGGATGGGTATTCCAGCATGACAATGACCCAAAACACATGGCCAAGGCAATAAAGAAGTGGCTTAAGAAGAAGCACATTAAGGTCCTGGAGTGGCCTAGCCAGTCTCCAGACCTTAATCCCATAGAAAATATGTGGAGGGAGCTGAAGGTTCGAGTTACCAAACATCAGCCTGGAAACCTTAATGACTTGGAGAGGATCTGCAAATAGGAGTGCGAGAAAATCCCTCCTGAGATGTGTGCAAACCTGGTGGCCAACTACAAGAAACGTCTGACCTCTGTGATTGCCAACAAGGGTTTCTCCACCAACTACTAAGTCATGTTCTGTGAAGGGGATCAAATACTTATTTCACTCATTAAAATGCAAATCAATTTATAACTTTTTTGAAATGCGTTTTTGTTTTTTTTTTGTTGTTGTTATTCTGTCTCTCGTTGTTATAATAAACCGACCATTAAAATTATAGACGGATCATTTCTTTGTCGGTGGGCAAAATTCCAAAATCAGCCAGGGGATCAAATACGTTTTTTTCCTCACTGTAAACGCTTATAAAAAGTAAATAATAATTGTTAAAAAAATAATAATGTAGTGCACCCCCTAAGGAGCCACAAGTAGAAAGAGATCCGCATCTTCACAAGCACACTGCGGTCAGGAAACAGTCCAGTGCTTTGTTTTATTTTGATTTATTGAGGGGATAAAACTTGGATGGGGATAGGGGTATTATGGGATGCCCACATGATGTGCAAAACTTCTTCAGGGACACTTAACCACTTAAGGACCGAGCCTCTTTCTGAGATTTTTTGTTTACAAGTTAAAAACAGTTTTTTTGCTAGAAAATGACTTAGAACCCCCAAACATTATACATTTTTTTTCATAACACCCTAGAGAATAAAATGGCGGTCGTTGCAATACTTTCCGTCACACCGTATTTGCGCAGCGGTCTTACAAGTGCACTTTTTTTGGAAAAAAAACAAACACTTTTTTTAATTAAAAAATAAGACAACAGTAAAGTTAGCCCAATTCTTTTTTTATTTTGTGAAAGATAATGTTACGCCGAGTAAATTGATACTCAACATGTCACGCTTCAAAATTGCGCCGCTCGTGGAATGGCGACAAAGTTTTACCCTTAAAAATCTCCATAGGCGACATTTAAAAAATTCTACAGGTTGCATGTTTTGAGTTACAGAGGAGGTCTAGGGCTAGAATTATTGCTCTCGCTCTACCGATCGCGGTGATACCTCACATGTGTGATTTGAACACCGTTTTCATAGGCGGGCGCTACTCACGTATGTCTTTGCTTCTGCACACGAGCTCGGCGGGACAGGAAGCGTTAAAAAAAATAAAAAATGTTCTTATTTATTTTACCTTTTAGTTTTACACTGTTTAAAAAAAAATGGCACTATTATTCCTATTACAAGGAATGTAAGCAACCCTTGTTTTAGAAAAAAGCATGACAGGGCCTTTTAAATATGAGATGTGGGGTCAAAAAGACCTCAGATCTCATATTTACACTAAAATACAATAAAAAAAATAAAAAAAACTGTATAGTACCTTGTCCCGGCACTAGGGGGCATACAAGACAAGGTGACAACACAGGGGCACAAGGGATGGACAGTGCCTAAACAAGGACCTTCATACCAGGATCACCAGATTTTTTTTCTTTTAATAACTTGCTGACCACCTACCGCACTTGTACTGCGGCAGGTCGGCTCTATTGCACGAAACAACTTACCAGGACGTCATTTAGTGCAAAAAAAAGACACTGGGGGACGCGCGCGAACCACCGGAGGTGGTGATCGGAGGCACTGAATGTCTGCCGGTCACCCGCGGTCATTCCCAAGAGAGGCAGAACAGCAGTCTGCCTATGTAAACAAGGCAGTGGTGGCTGTTGGGCTTTTCTTCTGGGGCGGCGGCAAACAATCAGCACTACCCCCCCTCCGGGCGGTGCGGCAGTGCGACACTGTTGCACACCCCCCACCAGGGGCGGCCGTGGGACTCGTGGCACTGTCAGACAGCTAACCCCCCCCAGGTCCGTAACTTACTATGCGTTGGGCAGGCTGGCTGTGTCCTACAGGGTCCGGCTCCAGTGTCTCCTCTTCCACAACACTAGGCATCCAATAGGATCGCCTGGTGCTTTGGCCAATCAGGAAACAGGTCTCACTGACCTGCCTCCTGATTGGCGGGGAGGCACTGTAGTGTGAAAACAGTGAAAATTAATTTGCTATGGTCACAAATTTGGGTGGGATTGAGGCGCACTCTGTGCGCCCCGAGCCCACCCTATTTTGAAGCCTATTAGAGCCTCTGGCTCTAATCAGGTGCTTCAAAAAACACTCCCCCCCGCCCACCCCCGCCATAGGAATCCATGTGTCCGGCATCCTGAAAGGGGGCCGGGCACATTGATAGGGAAGGCGGCGGAGGTGTAAGGGGGGGTGGCGCCCACAATGCATGGGCCTCCACTGAAATAGGGTAGATCGCCATTCTGACAGGGAAGAAGATAGAGATCTTGTGTTCCTGCTGAGCAGGAACAACAATCTCAATCTTCACCCAGTCGGAGCAACCCCCACACAGTTAGCAAGCACCAGCTAGGGACACACTTAACCCTTTGATCGCCCCCTGGTGTTAACCTCTTCCCTGCCAGTGTCATTAGTACAGGGACAGTGCACCGATCACTGTATTAGTGTCACTGGTCCCCAAAAAAGTGTCAAAAGTGTCAGTTAGGTGTCCGGTTTGTCTGCTGCAATATCGCAGTCCCGCTAAAAATTGCTGATTGCTAGTAAAAGAAAGACAAAATTGCCATAAAAATATCTCATAGTTTGTAGACGCGATAACTTTTGCGCAAACCAATCAATTTACGCTTATTGGGATTTTTTTTTTTTTACCAAAAATATGTAGCAGAATACATATTGGCCTAAATTGATGAAGAAATTAGATTTTTTAAATTTTTTATTGGATATGTTTTATAGCAGAAAGTAAAAAAAAAATATTGTTTTTTTTTTTTTTAAAAATTGTCGCTCTTTTATTGTTTATAGCGCAAAAAAGAAAAACACGCAGAGGGGATCAAATACCACCAAAAGAAAGCTCTATTTGCGGGAAAAAAAGGACGTCAATTTTATTTGGGTACAGCGTCGCACGACCGCGCAATTGTCAGTGCCCTATCGCAAAAAATGGCCCGGTCATGAAGGGGGTAAAACCTTCCGGGGCTAAAGTGGTTAATGAAAGCTGCAAACTTAAAAACAATGAAAAGTTTTAGAATTACACCAAGCTTCCTTGAGATTTCAGGGCTTGGGTTTAGATCTACTTTAAATACAGTATATGTCTAACAAAAACAATTCGGGAAAAATGACAGCGTAATAAACATAAATATCTAACTGCATTTCCTCTCTTAGCATGGAAAATATGCATTGATTGGACTTAAGGGCTTCGCTTAAATTCGATTTTTGATTTTTTTTTTTTTTTAAGTTCACATTTCATTTTTGTAAAGTTCTCAATACGCTATTCGGATGTTGGTTTGGCATCGTGTTAAACATGGAGAGGAAATAATATTTCATTTGGTCCCATTGCTATTTACTGCCGTGTTGGCCTGCAATGCATTAAAAAAGAAAAAAAGAAAAAACGGAAAAAAATAAAAGAGAGAAGTGGGGGATCTATAATAGGCATCTAATTTGGGGTCCAAAGATTTAAATGTCTTGCTTTGATCCCAGTCAGGTAAACATTCCATGTGCCATATGTGGGAGGCAGCCCCCCCCCCCCCCCCCCTCGCTGGATATCCGATACCTCCTCAATTTAAGGCTTTCCTTAATGTCTTACATTCTTTTTCCCCTTTATGTATATTTTCGGCTACATTTTTGATGACTTTTGTAGTTTTTTTTTTCTAATTTTGGCCATCGGTCTCGAAGTTGATTAAGATTTGGCAGATCGACTGATACGTTTTACTAATTACCAAACAAGATTTGAGAAACAAAGAATTTAAAAAAAAGTTGACGAGCCTCCAAGCATCTGACCGCCATACCTCGTAAAAAGCCCTTTCTGCTTTATATCCTCCTTCTGAAACAGATTTACTGAAAACGTTTTTTTTTTTTTTTTTTTTCCATTTTTATTATTGCGGTAAAATAAGAAAGAAAAAGGCTTTGCGCAGGAAGCGAAGGGCTAGCCTCCTTTTTTTTTCCATTGAAGGGGAATCATATGTTGGTTGGAGGAATTCCTGGATCGGGGTTTTGTCTCTTGCCGCGGGATTGACATTCTTTTGGAGTGTGCTGGGGAACAAAAGAGCAATTTCTGGTGTTTGTTTTCCCGGCGTGTCAACCTTTGTATAATCAAAGGAGCGGAGGAGCCCTGTGTGTATCTTTCCTCCAGTGATCCTGAAATAAAATAACACGGTTTCCTATTGGTTAATGAGGCCGCAGAGGAAAAAAAAAATCAAAACAGCTCTATAGAGGCGTCATTCATTTATATGAGATGTAAACACAAGCGTCTTAGTGGTTAGCGCTCCTGCCTTGGAATGCTGGGGGGGGGGGGTCCTTGGTTCGAATCGCAGCAAGGATGCTACCTGCAGGGCCGTCTTTAAGGCAGGGCAAAAGGGGCATCTGCCCTGGGCCCTGTCATTGTTGTGGGGCCCAAACCAGCTGCCTCATACTTGCCAACTATCCCAGTTTAAATTCCCTTGCCCCTTGAAGTTTTAGTCCCTTGCTGTGTCCCGATATCTCAGTGTGAAGTTCTGTTACTAATGCTGCCCAACTCTGCCCTATTGTTGTGTACAGATGACTCACCTGCAGACCCTGTGTTTACATGCAAAAAACTGGCATTCATATGTAAATAGCAGCAGCATTCATATGTAAATAGCTGCATCCGGCAGCATAGATATGTAAATGAAGGCGGTATTCATATGTATATCATGCCCCCTGCAGTGAGGAGATGATGGGCTGTAACCTCTAGCAACCAATCAGTGAGCAGTATTACTGTACAGTAATCTCTAGCAACCAATCAACAAGCAGAAATCATTTTCTGTAACATCTAGCAACTAATCAGTGAGCCGTAATGTGTGATGTAACCTCTAGCAACCAGTCAGTGAGCGGTAATGATACACTGTCACTTCTGGCAACCAATCGCAATCGCTTCCTGATCTGATACAGTAAGCTGAATTTAAGTCTAGCTGCTATTTATTGCATGTCTCAGAGCAGGTGGAGAGCAAAACTGTATGAATGGGGGGGCCCAAGTAAACGTTTGCCCAGGGTCCAATCAATATTAAAGACGGCCCTGGCTACCTGCATGGAGTTTGCATGTTCTCCCTGTGCTTGAATGGCGTCAAAGACTTCAAAGAATTGCTGTTGTGTTAAGTGGCTCCTGCCTAAATTATCCCTCATGCATGTGAGGTACAAGCTTAGATTGTAAGCTCTTTAGTCCAGTGGCCTATCCTCCATGGGTGCAATGTCTGCAGTGCACAGGGGCCCACTGTGCCCTTACACTTTGCACAATGTGAGGAAGCTCCTTGTTGCTCTTCGTCTCCATCCATAAATTTTGTATGGGGAGGAGATTGGGAGGTGGTCTAATGCTGGTGGGGGGAAGACCCTTGTTTGCAGGGGGGGGACTATGATTAGTCACTGCTAGGGCCAATAACAGTCCTACCAGCCCTGCGTATTGAACCTGGGCAAAGAAGGAAGAGAGCCCGGTGCTGAGAACAGAAGGAACCACCATGAGTCCAGGGAGAATGGTGGTAAGCGGTGCAGGGGAGGGCTGTGTCTTAAGACCTGCTTCCTGATTGGCCGGGAGAAGAATCAGTGTTACAATAGCGAATCTTCATTCACTATTGTTACACTAGTGGGTGGGCTTGGGGTGCAGTGCAAAAAAAATCAAACTTCTTGGTGGATTTATATTCTTTCAATTATATTCTTATCACCACGTGCGTAAATCCCTTTACCAGCTTTCATATGCTCTCATTTTACATTTTGACCTAATATAAGGTCTCATGCGCCTGCCCCTTAAAGTGGGCTCTTCTTTGTCACGGTTGTTCTACTTTTCTCCTCTCCACTGATGTTCTGAATTTGCCTCCATCCTCCACAATCCCACGATATAAGTATAAGATTCTCTCAAAAAATAATATGATTCATATTGCTCTCCGTATACTGTAGGTAGCTATATTTTATAATAAAAATTCAAATTCACTCAACTTAAATTGTGCACTAATACTAGTGCACATCAGTATTCAGGCATGTATTATCAGGGCCTTTTTTCAGCAGGAACGTGGGGGAACACAGTTCCGGCACCTCCAGAACTGATTGGCAAGGGATGCTGGGTTGTGCTGGGGGGGGGTCTATTGATGCTGGGATCTATTTTTGCGGAGGAAGGGGGTCTATTATTGCTTGAGAGATCTTCTGTTGCTCATTGGGAATCTATTGTTGCTGGGGGTCGGTCTTATGTTGCTGGGAGGGAGGGGTCTTTGTTGCCGCCTGCTGGAGGGTCTATTGATGCTGGCTGCTGGGGAATCTATTATTGCTGGAGGGGATCTATTTTTGCAGGGGGGTCTATTGTTGCTGGTGGGAGGATCTATTTTTCCTGGGGGTGGGTCCTATGTTGCAGGGAGTCAATTGTTGGCTGTTGGGGGTCCATTGTTGCTGGGGTGTATCTATTGTTGCTAGATCTATTTTACTGCCTTTCTTGTTATCATTAACAAATTCCATACAAAATACTTGGCACCACAAAATGATACTTACCTCTGTATTCTCTGAATGGGGTGGTACTGGGAGGTGGCTAAGGGGTGGAACCAGGGAACGGTGCTCACAGGTGGGTAAGGGGTGGAGTCGAGGGCTGAGTCAGAAGGGAGGAGTTCCTGCACCTATTCTTTGAGAAAAAAATCCCTGTGTATTATGGATAATCTCCAACAAGATGGTCGCCTGTACACTTCCGGGTTAGCGGCGTGATGTCACCGGCTCCTCCCAATGCGTTGCATCATTAAATCAGGTGACTTCACCAGGGGATCTTCCAGTGGCTTTGTTAATCTGGATATGACTTGCTTCTAAAAAATATAGAATTAAGGGGCAGCTCTGTGCCATATGATTAAAGGTTCCCAAAGGCATTTAGACACATGTTACAGAGCGAGAAAAAAGTGGGATTGATGCAGTGCAACCTCTGAGAGGTAAAATATATCCTATGTAAAACTTTCAAATGAATACATTTATCCTTAGCAGATATCATCAGTTTAGTATATTGAGCTACCACATCTTCCCACTCCTCTTCAGAGAGGGTAGGAATATCAGATTTCCACTTCTGACACAATAGAGAGGTTCTAGCCCCGTAATGAGTTATGGGGAAGGCGTAAAGTTGAAGAAAGGGGCTTGTCAAGATCAGAAGCCTGTAAAAGGGATTCTAACGAGTTCTGATGGAGAATTGGAGCTTGGGGGAAATGGGTCGTAACCAAATGACGCAGGTGCAGATATCTGAAAAAATATCAGTTGCGAAGGGCAAACTCTTCTTTCAGCGAGTCGTAGAAAACGAGTTCTCCCGTTGGGAAGATATGCCTTAGAGCATGAATACCTACTCTTATCCGAATCAGGGGGTCCGGGAGAGTGGAAAAATGAGGGAGGATGGGATTTTCCCGAAGAGGGGTATTGGAAGACCACTGTTCAGAAGAAGAGGACTATTTAACCACTGTAAATCAAGTCCCCTCCTTCGTCTTTATGGGTTGGGCACAGGCTAGGGTGGACCAGGGTTCGTGTGTATGAAAGATTGGTGCAGTTGGGGGGGGGGGGGGGGGGCAACTATGGTTGCTTCCAAGTCCATAGCTTGGTTCCCCATCAGGGCGAACAAGCCACCAATGTACAGTAACTAAAACAGAAGCCAAATAGTAATAGTACAGGTGAGGCAGTGCCAGACTGGCCTCATTATATGGAGTTGTAGCTTAGCAATAGATAATCTAGGTGATTTGCCCGCCTACAGAAAGTAATCTATAAGAGAATGGAATCTATAATACAAAAACGAGTCCTCCCGCTGGGAAGATATGCCTCAGAGTGCGAATACCTACTCTTATCCAGATCAGGGAATCCGGGAGAGTGGAAAGTTGAGGGAGGATGGGATTTTCCCAAAGAGGGGTATCAGCAGACCACACCCCAGGAGAAGAGGACCATTTAAGTACTGTAAAGCAAGCCCCCACCCACCGTCGTCTTCATGGGTTGGGTACAGGCTAGGGAGGACCTGGTTTCCCTGTGTATATAAGAATGGTGCAGTTGAGGCAGTCAACTATAGACGCCTCCAAGTCCAAAATCAGGGGTCAAGGAGTGCAAGCCACCAATGTACAATAAGTACGAGAGAAGCCAAATAGTAATGGTACAGGTTAGGCAGTGCCAGACTGGCTTCATCTATGGGGAGTTGTAGAGTAGCAATAGGATTTTGTGTATGGAGTTTTGCTTTAAGAGATAAAGAGCACCCGTGTGTTGGAGCCATGTACAGAAAATGAGCTATGTTGGCAAATTGGGACAATACACGCAGTTTTAATGGTTTCCATGATTTTTAGTGGTCACTCATAAAGAAAATCCGTCATTGGGCTCCCAGCTATGTGTTTGTACATGGGCCAGGGAATTGTGCCTTTCCGCAAACAAGAAGAAAAATGCAGAGAACTGGCAGCGGCCCTCTGGAATCAATGTCAGCAGCTGCACTGAGGAATTCATCGTGAAATATAAGGGGAATGTGGGATGACCAGTGGGGATTCAATGTGGAAAAAACTCAGGTGGAAATGTTGCGAAAAACTGAAAGGTCACCATGTACGATTGTTTGATAAACTAAAAGAAGGAACTCCAGACTCATTTAAAGTCTGTTGGTGTGATATTGTGTAAACCCTTATGCCGGGTACACAGGAGCAGACTTTCCGGCAGACTTGGTCCGGCGGACCGGACTCCGTTGGACAATTCGATCATGTGTGGGCTCTAGCGGACTTTTTTTTCCCCAAAAGTCAGACGGACCTAGAAATAAAACATGTTTCAAATCTTTCCGACGGACTAGAGTCCGGTCGAAAAGTCCGCTTGTCTGTATGCTAGTCCGACGGACTAAAACCAACACTAGGGCAACTATTGGCTACTGGCTATCAACTTCCTTATTTTAGTCCAGTCGTACGTCATCATGTACGAATTTGTCAGACTTTGGTGTGATCGTGTGTAGGCAAGTCCGTCGGACCAGTCCGGTCGAAAAGGTTCGCTCATGTGTACGCGGCATCAGTGTTCAACACGGGGCCCACGCACTCCATGGAGACCACCAGTTCCCATGTCCTGGGTTCACCTCCTGTGGTTTTGCAGAGAGTCAGTGGGATGCCAATTGGTGGAACACTCTGTGCAACACTGTAAGAACACCCGTACAGTGATCTCCACCAAAGAGTACAAGTCCAAGCTGGATGGGGGAGAGAGAGAGCAGAGAGGGAGTGTAGGATCAGTTAAGGACCACCAAAGCAAGAGGGGAAGGATTAACAGCACTGACTTTGACCATCAATGCAAAAGGGGCTTACCAATACTGCCAGTGACCACCAGTTAAGGAGGTTATTAATGAGGCCACTGACACCAATGCCGGGGGTTATTATTGCATCCACTGACACCAATGCTGGGAGCTATTCTTGAAGCCACTGACAACCAATGCTGGGGGTTATTATTGAGGCCACTGACACCTAATGCTAGGGGTTATTATTGCATCCACTGAAACCCAATGCTGGGGGTTACTATTGTGTCCACTGACACCAATGCTGGAGTTATTATTGAAGCCACTGACACCAATGCTGGGGGTTATTATTGAGGCCACTGACACCCAATGCTGGGGGTTATTATTGCGTCCACTGACACCCAATGCTGGGGGTTATTATTGAGGCCACTGACACCCAATGCTGGGGGTTATTATTGAGGCCACTGACACCCAATGCTAGGGGTTATTATTGCATCCACTGAAACCCAATGCTGGGGGTTATTATTGCGTCCACTGACACCAATGCTGGAGTTATTATTGAAGCCACTGACACCAATGCTGGAGGTTGTTATTGCGGTCACTAGCACTGATGCTAGGGGGTTATTATTGCATCCACTGAAACCCAATGCTGGGGGTTACTATTGTGTCCACTGAAACCCAATGCTGGGGGTTACTATTGTGTCCACTGACACCAATGTTGGAGTTATTATTGAAGCCACTGACACCAATGCCGGTGGTTGTTTTTGCAGTCACTGACCCCAATTCTGGAGGTTATTATTGCATCCATTGACACCAACTTTGGGGGTTTGTTATTGCGGTCACTGGCACCGATGCTAGGGATTATTATTGCATTGTGGGACACCACTACTGGGGATTCTTATTGGGCCAGTAAACACTAATGCTGGAGGTTATTATTACATTAACCGACACCAACACTGGGGATTATTTTTGCACCCACGTACACCAATCCTGGAGGTTGTGATTGGATCCACTGCCAAAAATGCTGGGAGTTATTATGGAACCCAGTGACACCAATGCTAGGGTAATTACGGCACCCACTGACACCAATCTTGGAGTTATTATTACAACCACTGACACCATTGCCAGGGGTTAATATTGCAGTCAATGACACCTCTGCTGTTCTAAATCCAGTTATTCTCTGCTGGGCTTATGCTATGGAGATGAGGATAGGGGGAGGTGTTCTGTGGTCCAGTGATGACAAGGGATTACATGTAATTAAACAGTATGAAGATCTCCTACAATTGCCTTACTATCTAAACCGCACCGGGTATCGAACAAACGGTGAAAAGAGAGGGACCAGACAGGAACATGTTTCCATAAAACAGTTTTTCAATATTAAGAAGAGACATAGAATGTACTTGATTCAATTCCCGGACAAAGAAAAAAGTTTGCATTTCATTTTATGACCAGTCATGTTGCCAAATGGCGACTGATCTACCTATGGCCGCTGCGCTGGTCTGGAAGCGCGTCTGCATTCTGCAAAGAAGATTTTACGATTACGATGAAGGGAAATAACACTTATGTGAAAATAATCCCCCACCCCCACAGGCCCCGGGGCCACCGTTCTAAACACTGAATGGAAACTTCAAAAAACGCAACAATGTTATTAAGTCCCAGAATCCTCGGTGGGGCCTGTAGATTTACATAGGCTGCGGAGTGCTGACAATGGTACGCGGGCCAGGGCGGCGGGAAGGAGAGGGAGCTGCGGATAGGTTGTAGACAGAGCCATGTTCCGGTCCAATGGACTCGCTCCGCATTCTTTCCTTCATTATTTGTACATTTGAGGCTTGAGCGCTCCTTTTGTGTTTGCTGGTGAGTGTTTTTTTTTTTTTACTGGTCTTACTTCGCCAGAATTCACAGTTGTTTTTCAGCCTTGCAGGATCACTCAGCAGATGGAGGAGCAACACTTCTTTATTAGAGAAGGAGAAGCAAGACATGGGATGGGCAGAATAGGAAGAAGAGCTGCCAGGAATATAGATATGGAAAGTCTACTCTCCCCATCGCAACAGCCCTGTTCTCACCATCCTAAAAGAAACCCCCTTATCTCCACTCTGCCAGCACAGAACCCCCCCCCCCCTTCCGGCACCCTACTAGAGCCCTCCCCTACCTCCACTCTGCCAGCACAGAACCCCCCCCCTTCCGGCACCCTACTAGAGCCCTCCCCTACCTCCACTCTGCCAGCACAGAACCCCCCCCCTTCCGGCACCCTACTAGAGCCCTCCCCTACCTCCACTCTGCCAGCACAGCACCCCCCCCCACCGGCACCCTACTAAAGCCCTCCCCTACCTCCACTCTGCCAGCACAGAACCCCCCCCCCCCCCCTTCCGGCACCCTACTAGAGCCCTCCCCTACCTCCACTCTGCCAGCACAGAACCCCCCCCCTTCCGGCACCCTACTAGAGCCCTCCCCTACCTCCACTCTGCCAGCACAGAACCCCCCCCCCTTCTGGCACCCTACTAGAGCCCTCCCCTACCTCCACTCTGCCAGCACAGCACCCCCCCCCTTCCGGCACCCTACTAGAGCCCTCCCCTACCTCCACTCTGCCAGCACAGAACCCCCCCCCTTCCGGCACCCTACTAGAGCCCTCCCCTACCTCCACTCTGCCAGCACAGCACCCCCCCCCCCACCGGCACCCTACTAAAGCCCTCCCCTACCTCCACTCTGCCAGCACAGCACCGCCCCCTTCCTGCACCCTACTAAAGCCCTTCCCTACCTTCACTCTGCCAGCACAGCACCCCCCCTCTCCGGCACCCTACTAAAGCCCCCCATACCTTCACTCTGGCAGCACAGCACCCCCCCTCTCCCGCACCCTACTAGAGCCCCCCATACCTTCACTCTGGCAGCACAGCACCCCCCCTCTCCCGCACCCTACTAGAGCCCCCCATACCTTCACTCTGCCAGCACAGCACCCCCCCACCGGCACCCTACTAAAGCCCTCCCTACCTTCACTCTGCCAGCACAGCACCCCCCCCCTACCGGCACCCTACTAAAGCCCTTCCCTACCTTCACTCTGCCAGCACAGCACCCCCCCCCTACCGGCACCCTACTAGAGACCCCCATACCTCCACTCTGCCAGCACAGCGCCCCCCCTCCGGCACCCTACTAGAGCCCCCCCTACCTCCACTCTGCCAGCACAGCACCCCCCCTCTCCAGCACCCTACTAGAGCCCCCCATACCTTCACTCTGCCAGCACAGCACCCTCCCTCCAGCACCCTACTAGAGCCCTCCCCTACCTTCACTCTGCCAGCACAGCACCCCCCCTCCGGCACCCTACTAGAGCCCTCCCCATACCTTCACTCTGCCAGCACAGCACCCTCCCTCCAGCACCCTACTAGAGCTCCCCCTACCTCCACTCTGCCAGCACAGCACCCCCCCTCTGGCACCCTACTAGAGCCCCCCATACCTTCACTCTGCCAGCACAGCACCCCCCCCCTCTCCAGCACCCTACTAGAGCCCCCCATACCTTCACTCTGCCAGCACAGCACCCCCCCTCTCCAGCACCCTACTAGAGCCCCCCATACCTCCACTCTGCCAGCACAGCACCCCCCCTCACCATTCTCCACCAACCCCACCAGAGCTCCCCTGCACATTCACTTTTTACTTTCCAGTACAGCAGCCCCCCCCCCTCCCCCTTCTCACCATCCCACCAAAACACCCCCACCCCCTTACACTGCCAGCACAGCGCCAGTGACCACCAGTCTCACTACTCAGAGACCAGAACGCAACCCACTTATGCCTTCCCATTCTCCGCACTCCACCAGAGGCTCCCCTACACCAACCACAAAGAAAGAAAGAAAGAAAGAAAGAAAGAAAGAAAGAAAGAAAGAAAGAAAGAAAGAAAGAAAGAAAGAAAGAAAGAAGAATTTTATTATAACATTATTAAGCATGTTGATGAGGGGAAAGGAAAGAACCAGGAAGAGAAAGATATAAGCAATTAAAGCTTCAGATTTAAAGCTTTCAGTAGCGAGCGATTTGAATTGCCATGTAGCTCCGGCCTAGCCTATCACACTGCAGGACTTTTGGAAACACAACAGATGAATTTGCGTTCTGCAGGTAAAGCGGTTCTGGGTGACGCGGTTGCGGCGGCGTTGGGTTAATGCGGTCCAGAGAAGTCTGCCTTCACCCACAAACTCTCATGGTCTCACGATTTTCATTTTTAAACTTTAATCCTTCTTCTTTCTTTTTTCCCCCAGAATACCACAAGTGTTGTACTCTGCGCACTATTTCAGAATTACAGTCATGCGGTTTTCATGTGGCAATGCCACAAGAAGCAATGATTTTTGCGATAGCTCCAAATGGAAAACACATGGACAGAAAAGTGCCCGGGCCCGGCGAACAATAGGCGCACGTCGGCCGCTCTCGCGGCTCTGCGGTGCTGCCTTCTCTTTGGTATTTAAATTGAAGGCATTTCTGAAACTGATACATTCGCTGTACGCTGCAATGTGAAGGGATCCAGATCGGAAAGCAGATGAGACGTCTGCAGGCCATACATTGGACTGTATATGCAGATTACAGACGAGCTCGCTGAAAGGGAATTCGTCAGGATATTAGTATGGGAGCCGCCATTGCTGATTTGTTTTACAAATTGCATTCTCTGGAGCTGCCATCCTCATCCTTGCATCACCAGCTGGTGAGCGGCTATCTGGGGCAATGGAAGGATAGATAAAGTGAACCTGTCAACAGCCATACAAGTCTGCATGAAGAATCTCCTGGCATGCCACAATATATCAGAAACAGAAAATCCGCTCTTGGGTTCCACCCAGTGACTTTGCCTAGGCTGAGATGATGTCATCAGTCTGCTGCAGGTGGGAGGAAACATTTCCCCAGTCTCCCCTCCCCTAGTGATTAGATTGTACAGTGGAACTTTGTATCAAGTCACAAGGTGAGAGGTTGCAGCAGGGGCTGATCTGTCTTAGACATGTATGAACACAGGCTTGGGTCATGCCTTGGTCAGCACCCAGAAAGTAGATGATGACCTCAGATAATGCCTGAATAAAGATGGTGCAACCCTTCTGCAAATTTGCTCCGCACCAAACCGCATGGTGCTGCAGCTCTATGCAGTTTGGCAAATGCGAAAACGTGCGCTAGGAGATGTGTGGGGTGCCATTGACAATTAATGGCACCGCCACGCATTTTCTAAAGAGCAATCGGCTTCCAAGCATGTTGGGAAATGCAATTTTATGCGTATTCCCAACATGCACAAATGTGAACTTAGCCTTAAGTAGTATCTACTCACACTCACCCGGTAGGTGGTCCCTGCACTCCTCTCGGTACGTACATGGTGCCTGGCACCTCTGGAGGAGGTCATGTGATGTTGCCTGGTACCCTTGAGGAAGTCATGTGACGAAACGCGTCAGGACGGAGCCTGTGACATCATCGTGCAACCCCAGAAGTGGACGAGTGACGTCTTTGGTGAGATGATGCTGAGCCAGAACTCTTAAGGGGGCATTATACATACAATTTTTAAAGTGACCTTACTGGTTTTGTGAGAGTATTTTTATTATTTTAATACTCACACTCACCCAGTAGGTGGTCCCTGCACTCCTCTTGGTACGTACATGGTGCCTGGCACCTCTGGAGGAGGTCATGTGATGTTGCCTGGTACCCTTGAGGAAGTCATGTGACGAAATACGTCGGACCGGAGCCTGTGACATCATCGTGCAACCCCAGAAGTGGACGAGTGACGTCCTTGGTGAGATGATGCTGAGCCAGAACTCTTAAGGGGGCATTATACATACAATTTTTAAAGTGACCTTACTGGTTTTGTGAGAGTATTTTTATTATTTTAATAAAGTATGTTTTATATGAGATGGAAAGCATGATGATGGTTTTATTTTTTGAGCTTATTATCTGACAAGTAGCTGTTTCTGCTGTACCTGGCTGGAGGATCCCTAAAGGTAGAGGCCTGGTGGTATATCTGGAGGTATCTTATGGAAGTGTTTGTAGACCCATAAATGGGAAGGCCCATTTGACCTTTTCGTATATAAAGGTCTACATCTCCATTCCTCTTAAAGGAACCCTGCCCACTCAGTAGCTGCCCTCAATGTAGAACAGTGCTGTCTGTTTATTTTGAATTGACAGCCCAGAGCTTTAGTTCCGGGTTCCTCAATGATGACTGGTCACCGCCCTCTTAAGGGACCCTACCCTCTCAGTAGTTGCCCCCAGTGTAGAATGGTTTTGTCTGTTTATCCTGAATAGACAGACATTGCTGACCCGCTTGTCCTGAATTCACATGAACTTCTGTCCTTAGCTGTGTTTTTGACTGACAGTTTCTCCCTATCCTGCTTCCGATATTAAGTTCTGGTGACCACTTTCAATGACCTTGGGCACTACTTCCATCCACTCTCTTGTCTCATCCTTTAGTACTGACTCCTTCTGTGCCGGGAAACAATCACCTCTGATATCTATTCAGTCATATTAAACTTTCAGCAATTCTGTGGACCAGTTCTTTGGGCACCATGTCTGATCACCCCCAAGCTTGAGAGCCTTTTCCATAATATCTTCATGAGGTCTTTCCTCAACCTTCAGTTTTCTCTTTGATGAGGGTCAGTGTGGATGTCAAGAGGGACCCCAGTTTTTTCATTAATGAGGGTCAGCATGGATATCACGGTGGACCCCAGTTATATCTTTGATGAGGTTCAGTATAGATGTCAAGAGGGACACCAGTTTTATCTTTGAAGAGGGTCAGTATGGTTGTAAAAAGGGACGACAGTTTTATCTTTGATGAGGGTCAGCATAGATATCACGGTGGGCCCCATATTTATCTTTGATGAAGGTCAGCATGGATGTCAAGAGGGACCCCAGTGTTATCTTTGATGAGGGTCAGTATGGATATCACAGTGGACCCCAGTTTTATCTTTGATGAGGGTCAGTGTAGATGTCAAGAGAGACCCCAGTGTTATCTTTGATGAGGGTCAGTATGGATGTTAAGAGGGATCCCAGTTTTATCTTCAATGAGGGTCACTACAGATATCAAAGGGGACCCCAGTTTTATATTTAATGAGGGTGAGAATGGATATCAAGGTGGACCCCAGTTTTATCTTTGATGAGGGTCAGTATGGATATCAAGGTGGACCCCCGTTTTATCTTTGATGAGGGTCAGTATGGTTGTCAAGGGGGGCCTCAGTTTTATCTTTAGATAAGGGTCAGTATGGATGTCAAGGGGGACCCCATGCAAACAAAACACAGAAAAGCAAGGGATTCCCCCAAAAATTCACTCCGAACCCTTATCTGAGCATGCAGCCTGCCTTCCACCCTCCCTCTCCTGAGCCATACCAGGCCACATGCCCTAAACATGAAGGAGTAGCTTGCCAGGGAGGACCCACCTGGCAAAACACCTTTAGTCTATGTTGATGAGGACAAGGGCCTCTTCCCCACAACCCTGGCCCAGTGGTTGTGGGGGTCTGTGAATGGGGGGCTTATCAGAATATGAATGTTCCCCTTAATAATAATAAGAAGATCCCCAGATGCCTGTGAATATGTGAATAAGAAAAGGACACATTGCCTCAACTCATTCATTAAAAAAAAGTTCAGTGATGTAAATCCATCATCAGTTGTGTTGTCCAGTGATGGAGATCCACGTCAATCACGATGAACGAAGCACGCTGCCCCTCCAAAGGATAAAAACACACCAACCAATAGACGCCTTCGATCGCTGTCACTCACTCATTTTTGGTCAGTGATATCACCGGGATCCCCAATTTTAGGTAAGGGTCTGATATAGATTTTGGGGGAGCCCATTTAGTTTTTTGTTAATGGGGTTCCCCTTAAAATGTACAGCAGACCTAAATAGCTTGGTATGAATTTTAGGGGGACCCCCACACTTACTTTTTTTTTCCCTTTACATTTACCAGGAATCCCAGGCTGAGAGCTAAATATACCGGGGCGCAGATGAGTCCCTGGCTGTCAGGGTGCCGACGACTCCCCAACAACCAGGAGCCCCGAGCAGGAAGCTCCCACATCAGTAATATCACTGCTAAAGGGGTCACTTCCCATTGCAGCTGGAGGTTTGGCTCAGTTGAACCCCCGTTTAGTTCAGCCATTCGCCAAACCCGTGAACAAGTAAAAGTTATTTTTAACATAGGTTCGCACAAAACCGGCAGCTCGTTCCTACACGCACCCACCGGCAAAAAGATATTTTCCAAAAATCCCAACTATGAAAATGCTACAAAAATCTGGACATTTTCTTAAAAAAATGGCTGTGATTTACAAAGACACAAGCGAGGCTTCCTGACGGCCGGCGTGTCCTGGACTGTGTCACGGTCGCAAGGATCAAAGACATTTTGTGCAGCATGTTTTTTTTTTTAGTGCTGTTATTTATCAAACTGTTCTTCAATGTAAATATAAAACATGAAAAATGTGACCCTAGTAATAAGAAAACTCTGTGTTATAAATCATTCTGGGGATTCATGCAATTGAATGCATTCAGCTGCATAATAATAATGATAATAATAACAATAATAACGATAATAAAAAATTCCTTAAGAAAAGAGCACCTGGACATGCACCAAGTCAGTAACTAAAGGCAGAGTTCAGCCAATTGGCTCTGTCTGTATTGATGTTGAACCCTCTTATTCTATCATTGTAATACAGTCAGGTTGTGTATATATATACAGTGGCTTGCGAAAGTATTCGGCCCCCTTGAACTTTTCAACCTTTTGCCACATTTCAGGCTTCAAACATAAAGATATAAAATTTAAATTTTTTGTGAAGAATCACCAACAAGTGGGACACAATTGTGAAGTGGAACGAAATCTATTGGATATTTTAAACTTTTTTAGCAATTAAAAAACTGAAAAGTGGTGCGTGCAAAATTATTCGGCCCCTTTACTTTCAGTGCAGAAAACTCACTCCAGAAGTTCAGCGAGGATCTCTGAATGATCCAATGTTGTCCTAAATGACTGATGGTGATAAATAGAATCCATCTGTGTGTAATCAAGTCTCTGTATAAATGCACCTGCTCTGTGATAGTCTCAGGGTTCTGTTGAAAGCGCAGAGAGCATCATGAAGACCAAGGAACACACCAGGCAGGTCCGTAATACTGTTGTGGAGAAGTTTAAAGCCGGATTTGGATACAAAAAGATTTCCCAAGCTTTAAACAACCCAAGGAGCACTGTGCAAGCGATCATTTTGAAATGGAAGGAGTATCAGACCACTGCAAATCTACCAAGACCTGGCTGTCCCTCTAAACTTTCAGCTCAGACAAGGAGAAAACTGATCAGAGATGCAGCCAAGAGGCCCATGATCACTCTGGATGAACTGCAGAGAACTACAGCTGAGGTGGGAGAGTCTGTCCATAGGACAACAATCAGTCGTACACTGCACAAATCTGCCCTTTATGGAAGAGTGGCAAGAAGAAAGCCATTTCTCAAAGATATCCATAAAAAGTCTTGTCTAAAGTTTGCCACAAGCCACCTGGGAGACACACCAAACATGTGGAAGAAGGTGCTCTGGTCCCATGAAACCAAAATCCAACTTTTTGGCCACAATGCAAAACGATATGTTTGGCGTAAAAGCAACACAGCTCATCACACTCAACACACCATCCCCACCGTGAAACATGGTGGTGGCAGCATCATGGTTTGGGCCTGCTTTTCTTCAGCAGGGACAGGGAAGATGGTTAAAATTGAGGGGAAGATGGATGCAGCCAAATACAGGACCATTCTGGATGAAAACCTGTTGGAGTCTGCAAAAGACCTGAAACTGGGACGGAGATTTATCTTCCAACAAGACAATGATCCCAAACATACAGCAAAATCTACAAAGGAATGGTTCACAAATAAACGTATCCAGGTGTTAGAATGGCCAAGTCAAAGTCCAGACCTGAATCCAATCGAGAATCTGTGGAAAGAGCTGAAAACTGCTGTTCACAAACGCTCTCCATCCAACCTCACTGAGCTCGAGCTGTTTTGCAAGGAAGAATGGGCAAGAATTTCAATCTCTCGATGTGCAAAACTGATAGAGACATACCCCAAACGACTTGCAGCTGTAATCGCAGCAAAAGGTGGCTCTACAAAGTATTAACGCAAGGGGGCCGAATAATTTTGCACGCCCCACTTTTCATTTTTTTATTAGTTAAAAAAGTTTCAAAAATCCAATAGATTTCGTTCCACTTCACAATTGTGTCCCACTTGTTGGTGATTCTTCACAAAAAATTAAAATTTTATATCTTTATGTTTGAAGCCTGAAATGTGGCAAAAGGTTGAAAAGTTCAAGGGGGCCGAATACTTTCGCAAGCCACTGTATATATATATATATATATATATATATATATATATATATATATATATTTACCTAATCCTCCGATCCTCCCAGCATATGACCGGTGTTTTAAAATACCCAATGCTGCCAGCACATAGAAGAGTCGGACCGGACCGAGGCCCTCAATCAGACTCTCCTTAGGCCCGACACATCCCACTAAACGCTGCTGTAATCAGTTCGCTCTCCCTGAGCAGAGCTGTTGATTAGAGCCGTGTTCAGTATAGTTTGTAATAATAATTAATAATAATAATAATAACAATTATAGGTTAGGGAATATTTGTTGGTAATGAGCAATTATGGTTGCCCTCATTGTGTATTATATATATATATAAATCCATAAGAAATACATTTCAGGAAAGCTATTTACATCATGGTAATCCTTTTTGCAAGTTTCTTTAAAAAATAATTTACATTTTTTTCCCCTTATAATTGTTAAGGATTTAAATTCACTAGATACAAGCAATGAACAATTTTCCCTGGTAATGCAGCTAATATGTACCCTTGGAATACCTGACACCCTAATAAACTACTTCTGTGTCCTCTGCCCCGTTGGCAGGAGTGTCCATGCAACAGAATAGCATCATGGAAGATGATTCTTTTTTTCCTGATTCAGTCCCAGTTAGCCATGATAGGTAGAGAACACACAGCCTTTAGTACGAATTTTTACTTGAATTGCACCTGAACAGGACCTAAAATCGCACGGGATATGTGTGAGCCGCCTCCCTTGCAAGCCGGTCCTGTGTACATGTTATGCGTATCAGATGCGGTTCAAAGCACATCTGATTCACATATATGCGAACAGAGCCTTATGCCGCGTACACACGGTCGGACTTTTCGTCTACAAAAGTCCGACGGACGCCGACGGACTAAAGCTGGCTGACAATCCGATCGTGTGTGGGTTTCCCCGGACTTTCAGCGGACTTTTCCAGCCTCAAATCTGACGGACTTTAGATTTGAAACATGCTTCAAATCTTTACGTCGTAACTACACCGGACCCCGAAATCCGCTCGTCTGTGTGCTAGTCCAACAGACAGAAACCCACGCTAGGGCAGCTATTGGCTACTGGCTATCAACTTCCTTATTTTAGTCCGGTGTACGTCATCATGTACGAATCCGTCGGACTTTTGTGTGATCGTATGTAGGCAAGTCCGTTCGTAAAAAAGTCTGCCGCAAGTCCACCAAAAGTCCGCCAAAAGTCAGTCGAAAGTCTGTCGGACAGGCTGTCGGACTTTTGTAGACGAAAAGTCCGACCGTGTGTACGCGGTATTAGACTTAGAGGCACATGGTTCCTTCACTCAAAAGCAGCCATTTTCTCAGGATAATTTATTGTCGGTCTACCTCGCAGAAGCCGCTGGTTACTGGTTCCCCCTTTTCCTGCACTGCCAGGCAACACGCATTTCAAACTTGCATCCAGACACAAGAAATCAGTCCATGGGCTTGTTATTTTTGTTGTTTTATTGGGGAAAACAACTTGGATAGGGTATAGGGATTATGGGATGCCCAACTTGACTTGAAGAACACAGCTGAGGAGAACGTCCTTTCTATGTGCAGACAAAAAAAAACCCTTGCCTGCTCTCCTTTTAAGAAACACCCAGTCTTTTGGATCAGTGGTAAAGTCCTTTATGGACCAGGAGCTCTGAGCCCCTTTGAAATGATGGAGAACTGCATGCAGGAGTATCTCCTCTCCTCCTGTAGAACTGCTCCCAGCTCCATCTCCTGCAGGTACTACCAGCCTTCCTCGTTGATCATCTACCAGCCCACCCAACGGCTCCGAAGATCTCCCAGTACAAGGGATAGGATTCCTTCTCAAACTGGATGCTGAAAGGATTCTTCCAAGCCAGCCCAAGCCCCAACCTCGAGGCAGAGCCCCCCCAGTCCCAGCGGTCCCATCTGAGGCCACCGACAGCCTCCTCAGCACTCCATCTTCCACCCGACTTTCCTGCTAATCTGGTTCTCCCATATATAAGGGCTGGCCCAGCAACCCTGCCAGGCCCTCTGCCTGGGGATTGGGCAGATTGCCTCAAGTATGCAGATCAGGACCTCCTGGCCTCCTCCCACTAACTTCCAGAAGCTTCTTCAAGCCTCTAGAGTCAGGGGGAGGTACAGCCTCCTCAGCACTCCATCTTCCACCCGACTTCCCTGCTAGTCTGGTTCTCCAATATTTAAGGGCTGGCCCAGCAACCCTGCCAGGCCCTCTGCCTGGGGAAAGACGAAGCAAAAAATACTCTTGCGCACAGGTGTGTTGGCTAAAAAGTCCCAAGGGTTCAAGAAGGACTATGGATTTCGGCTTTGCTGCTCTCAAAGGATGGGATTGTCCTAGTGTTAAAAGAAAAGAAGAAAAAAGAGAGCGCACCAGCCTAGTGCATTATCCTTGGCAGATTTATTTAATTAAAAACAAGATAAAAACTACTCACAAAAGTCGAAGAAAAAATCGCATAGTAATCGCACAGAGGCAATTATTCCAGTGGTAGCAGTTTTCCAGGTCCCAGGAAGGAGGCATACGGACTACTGCTGGCTAACGCGTTTCGAAGGTTACCCTTCTTCATCAGAGCCTTCTGCCTGGGGATTGGGCAGATTGCCTCAAGTATGCAGATCAGGACCTCCTAGACTCCTCTCACTAACTTCCAGAACCTTCTCCAAGCCTTTAGCGTCAGGGGGAGGTACAAGAGACCTGCCCTGCAGAGCCTTCCAGCCTGACCTGCAGTAACCTGACCTAATTACAGACTCACATAGTCACCGTGAGTGATAAACTTAAATGTTCCTACACTAACACTAGTAGCACGCTAGAGGGAACAGATCTTGTTCCAGCACCACTGAACTCACTAAGTATTGACACTGGACACAGTGGGGTTGATTTGCTAAAACTGAAGCACTCAGAACCTGATGCAGCGGTGCAGGGCAGCCAATCAGCTTCTACCTTCAGATTGTTCAATTAAGCTTTGACAATAAAACCTGGAAGCTGATTGGTTTCTATGCAGAGCTGCACCAGATTTTGCACTCTCCGGTTTTAGTAAATTCCACCCAAAGTGGCACCATGCCAAGTATATATTTCTCAGGCTCACTTAAATTATCCTGTGGTTTCTCTGCAGCAGATTTGATTTTTTTCTTGTTTTTTTGGATTTCATTGGGACTTCCTGAGCCGGCGTGGTTGGGCACAGATCGGGCGGCTCTGTCTTAGCCTTTGATCTGAAGGCTGAATGTGTCTAATCTGTAAAGGAGCATCAAGACTGGGAGTTTTCCTTCCACTCCCTGTGGCTGGAGCTGAGAACCTCAAGATCAGATGGGCTGGAGAGCGTCAACATTGTAATATTTTATCAAAGTACTTTGTAAAGTAAAACTCAAGTGGTTATAGAAAAAATGTTTTTTTCGTAAATTGTTAAAAATAGACCCATGCAAATTCTGATATCATGGAATTGCTTGCCAGCACATTTACATTTCTCTTTCTTGTAGCTAGAACAATATTTACCTTGAAGATAGGATTTCCCACAATCATCGTCCCCGTGTTCCTGTAATTGGCTCATTCACTGTCCCAGTCAGCAGTCTGTGCAAATAATATGGAATCCGAAGGGATTGTCATTAAACATATTGTGCTGGAAGATCATATTATTAAAGTAAAGTTTTAAATATGCACTTAGAATTAATATGCTGTTTTAAAATGCCACCAGCAAGACCTTCCTCAAAATCTACATAACAGATGCTGACAGTTTTTGTGAAACTCCTTGAATAACAATATTTAACCTTTCCTTTTCCTTTTCTTTTCCTTTTCCTTTTATTACTTTACCCATTTTCCTTAACTTTTCCCCTCCTTTTCTCTTTGCTTTATACCCTCTCCTTTTCCTTTTAGTTTTTCTTTCCTTTCCCTTTCCTTTTACTTTCATTTTTAATCCCCCTTTCCTTTCACTTTCATTACTTTACCCCTTTGCCTTCCCTTTCTCTTTGCCCTTTTCATTTTCCATTCCTTTATTTCCCTTTTCTCTTGGCCCTTTTCCTTTCCTTTTCCTTTCCCTTTCCCCTTTTCTTTCCTTTCTCTTTCCTTTCATTACTTTACCACTTTCCCCTTCCTTTTCATTACTTTACCCCTTTTCTTTCCCTTCTTTCCTTTCCTTTCCTTTCATTTCCTTTCCTTTCCTTTCCCTTTCCCTTTTACTTTCCCTTTCCTTTTCTTTTTCTTTCCCTTTGCCTTTTCCTTTCCTTTTTCCTTTCCTTTTCATTACTTTACCCCTGTCCCTTCCCTTTTCCCCTACTTTTCTCTTTGCCCTTTACCTTTTCCTTTCCTTTCTTTTTCCTTTTCCCTTTCATTACTGTACCCCTTTCCCTTCTCTTTTCCCCTACTTTTCTCTTTGCCTTTTTCTTTTTTCTTTCCTTTCCCTTTCCCCTTCTCTTTCCTTTCTCTTTCCTTTCCTTTGCTTTCCTTTCCCTTTCCCTTTCATTACTTTACCTCTTTTCCTTACCTTTTCCCCTCCTTTTCTCTTTGCCTTTTTCCATTTCCTTCCCTTTCCCTTTCCCTTTCCTTTTCCTTTCCCTTTCATTACTTTACTCCTTTTCCCCTCCTTTTCTCTTTTCCTTTTTTCTTTTCTTTTCCTTTTCCCTTTCCTTTCCGTTCCTTTCCCTTCCTTTCCTTTGCCTTTCCCTTTCATTACTTTACCCCTTTTCCAATCCTTTTCTTTTTGCCTTTTTCCTTTCCTTTCCATTTCCTTTCCTTTCCTTTTCATTACTTTGCCTCTCTTCTTTTCCTTTCCCTTTCATTACTTTACCCCTTTCCTTCCCTTTTCCCCTCATTTTCTCTTTGCCTTTTTCCATTCCCTTTCCCTTTTCCTTTCCTTTCACTTTCATTACTTTACCTCTTTTCCTTACCTTTTAAAATGTTCTCTTTGCCTTTTTCCATTTCATTTCCTTCCCCTTCCCTTTCCTTTTCCTTTCCCTTTCATTACTTTACTCCTTTTCTCTTTTCCTTTCCTTTGCGTTCCTTTCCTTTCCTTTGCCTTCCCCTTCTCCCTTGCCCTTTCATTACTTTACCCCTTTTTCAATCCATTTCTCTTTGCCTTTTTCTCTTTGCCTTTTTCCTTTCCTTTCCTTTCCTTTCCTTTCCTTTCCTTTCCTTTTCCTTTCCTTACTTTTAATTTCCCTTTCATTACTTTCCTTTCCTTTTCCTTTCCTTACCTTTAATTTCCCTTTGCCTTTTTCCTTTCATTTCCTTTCCTTTTCCTTTCCTTTCCTTTTCCTTTCCTTACCTTTAATTTCCCTTTCATTACTTTATCCCTTTTCCTACCCTTTTCCCCTCCTTTTCTCTTTGCCTTTTTCCTTTTCCCTTTCCTTTCTTTTCTTTTTCCTTTCCCTTCCATTACTTTAACCCTTTTCCTTTCCTTTTCCCTTTTCATCACCTTACCCCTTTCCCCCTCCGTTTCTCTTTCTGTCAGGGTGATAACCGTAGGACGGGTAATTCTGCCAGTATTCCTCATGGTGGCGCCCTTCTGCCTATTTAAGCCTGCTGCTGGTTCATGCTGGTTGCTGGATTATCATCAGCTTCCTGTTTTCCTTGTTCCTGTGTTCCTGGTTCCTGTTGTGATATCTGCTTCCTGTTACTACTCGGCTTGCCTGACTGCTCCAGTATTCCGCCTGCATTGACCCCGGCTTGTATCTGACTATTCTTCGGCTCCACATTTGTACCTTGATCGTCCTCCTGTGTTTGACCCCCGGCTCGGCTACCTTCTCTGTTCCTGATTATCCTGCTGTACCTCACCTTGGACTGATTCTTGTGCTGAATGACCATTGGCCTGGCTCTGACTCCGCTCCTGGTTGCTCCACGGCTCCATACCTGGAATCCCTCCTTGCACGGTTGCCCTTCAACCTTACCAGCGCACCCTAGCAGCTCCCTGCTATCTGCTACTCAGCAACAGCGATCTGGCTACCCGTGCACCTTTGGGCACCGTACTCCCTGTCTCACTCCCAGGGTTACGCTGCACTTAGCCGCAAGGGGCGCCCCCTCTGCAACTCGGCCTCACATCCAGGACTCTGACAGTATAATCCAGCCATGACTGAGGCCGGCAGAGGTGCGTCCCCAATAGAGACTTTATGCCAACAGGCCGCTACCCTTACACGAGTGGTCCAAGTTCTTCAGGAAAGATACCTTCAATTAGAAGGAAAACTCCAACATTTTATGCTACCATCTGCCTTTTTGGATCCTGGTTCCTCCTCCACCAATCTCACTGCTACGGCCTCTTCGGTACTGACTTTGCCCCCAGAACCGCGGGTACCTACCCCTGAACGTTTCTCTGGAGACCGGCAGAAATTCAGATCCTTCAAGAATGCCTGCCTGTTATATCTGGCTCTGCAACCCCGTACCTTTTCCACTGAGACTGTCAAAGTTGGCTTTCTTATCTCCCTGCTGACCAATGAACCCCAGGCATGGGCCCACAGGTTCTGGGAACAGAAGGACCCAGCTACTAGTTCAGTGGAAACGTTCTTTACGGCCCTGTCGCAATTGTATGATGACCCCCAGCGTACAGCCACCGCTGAGGCCGCTCTGCATTCTCTTCAACAGAAACGGCGCCCGGTGGAAGACTATGCTGTGGACTTCCGCCGGTGGTCTGCCGATACAGACTGGAATGAGGCTGCGTTGAAATACCAGTTTCGCCTGGGGCTTTCTGAATCCCTTAAGGACGAGTTGGCCAGGGTCGGCATCCCTGCTACCCTCGAGGGGCTCATTCAACTATCCATCCAGTTGGATAGACGCCTTCGGGAGCGCCAGGCTGAACGTTCTCAGACTCCCAAGGTGCAGGTACCAGAGATCGGCGCTATGCCTGTTGGTTTGGTGCGATCCGCACTGACTCCTGAGGAAAAGCAGCGTCGGCGTCAAGCCAATCTCTGTCTCTATTGTGGCCGAAACGGACATTTCCTGAGCAACTGCCCCATAAGGCCCAGCAAGGTACCCAAGAACTCTCCAGTGTACTTCCAGATGTCCGGAAATTCCACTTCTCACCTTATCCTTTCCATCACGCTACAGTTGGCCGACAAGGGGGTTCAGCTTCAGGCCATAGTCGACTCCGGGGCATGCAGTTGTTTCTTGGACTTGGACTTAGCACTAAAGCTCGGTCTGGCCCTTCTTCCCAAGAACCGTAGATTGGAAGTTCTCCTGGCTGATGGCACCCTGCCTAGTTCCGGTCCTGTGACACAAGAGACCACTCCTCTTTTGGTTACTACTCCTGATGGTCATCAGGAATTCATACGTTTCGACATTCTAAGCTCACCTATGTTCCCCGTCATCTTGGGTACCCCATGGCTCCAAGCCCACAACCCCCAGATCAACTGGATCAGGAAAGAAATTTCATTCACTTCACCTTATTGCCTACAGCACTGTCTTGCCCCTGAAACCAGTAATGTAGCCAGTTGCCTGTCAGTCCAACCTGTACCTGTCAACAACCAGAGTATTCCACCGGCCTACCAGGAGTTTGCAGATGTCTTTGACAAGAAAAAGGCTGATGTCCTGCCACCACACCGGTCATACGATTGTCCAATTGAATTACTCCCAGGAGCCGAAATCCCATTCGGTCGCATATTCCCCCTCTCGGAGGTGGAACTAGGAACATTGCGACAATACATTGATGAAAACCTGGAGAAAGGCTTCATCCGTTCCTCCTCTTCTCCTGCTGGAGCCGGAATCTTTTTTGTCGAAAAAAGGGACAAATCCCTAAGACCATGTGTGGATTACAGGGAGCTCAATAAAATCACTATAAAAAACCGTTACCCTCTTCCTCTAGTTCCGGAACTTTTCCAGAGACTCCGTACTGCCCGAATATTTACTAAGCTTGACCTTCGAGGAGCCTACAATCTCGTTCGCATCCGAGAGGGTGACGAATGGAAGACAGCATTTAGAACTCGCTTTGGACATTTCGAGTACTTAGTGATGCCATTTGGATTGTGCAACGCCCCGGCCACATTCCAACATTTTGTAAACGATATCTTTCGAGAATTTCTGGATTACTTCGTCATCATCTACCTGGATGATATCCTGATATTTTCAACCACCCTGGAGCTCCATCGTACACATGTAAGGACAGTTCTGCACACTCTACGTAAGCACAAACTCTATGTAAAAGCAGAGAAGTGTGATTTCGAAAAAGAGTCAATACAATTCCTGGGGCTAATTATCTCAACTGGTGGTGTTGCCATGGACCCGCAAAAGGTACAGGCAATCTTGGACTGGCCAACTCCATCGGATAAAAAGGGAGTACAAAGATTCGTGGGGTTTGCAAACTTTTATAGGAGGTTTATAAAGAACTCTTCCTCCATCATCTCACCAATCACCCAAGTTACCCGTTTACATACTCGGTTCCTGTGGTCTTCAGAAGCCCAATCAGCTTTTGATAAGCTCAAATCCCTCTTTACCTCCGCCCCTATCCTGCAACATCCTGATCCGGCCCTCCCTTACATCTTAGAGGTTGACGCCTCTGAAGTTGCCACAGGAGCAGTCTTATCCCAACGTCAGGGTTCTAAGTCGTTACTCCATCCTGTGGCCTTCTCCTCGCGGAAGATGAGTCCGTCTGAAAGGAATTATGATGTGGGAGATCGAGAGCTCTTGGCTATTAAAACTGCCCTGGAGGAATGGCGGTACCTCCTTGAAGGTGCTCAGCATCCCATCATGATATTCACGGATCACAGAAACCTGGAGTATCTTCGCACGGCTAAACGATTGAGACCCCGACAAGCTCGATGGGCCTTGTTTTTTGCCAGATTCAATTTTCATATATCCTTCCGCCCGGGGTCTAAGAACGGGAAGGCCGATGCCTTGTCCCGGATGTTTCCTGACACTCCCGAAGAAATTACTCCTAGCACTATATTATCTCCACAGAATTTTCTCATGATTCAGACCGACCTGAGTTCCTCACTGAAACAAGCTTCCTCCCAATGCTCTGAACCAGAAGCACTGTCTTTAAGAAACCAGGAAGGTTTTCTTTGGTATCAGAACAAAATTTTTGTTCCGCAACAAGCCAGAGCCCAGGTCCTAAAGACTTTACATGACCACCAACTTGCTGGACACTTCGGGGTACGAAAGACTTTGGAGCTTGTTCAACGATCTTTTTGGTGGCCCACTCTAAAGCCTGACTGCAGGGAATATGTCAGTTCCTGCACCATTTGTCAACGTAACAAGGGGTCTAACGTCAGATCTTGGGGTCTACTACGCCCATTGCCTGTGCCGGAGCAACCATGGAAAGAAATATCTATGGATTTCATAGTAGAGTTACCACCCTCGGAGAAATTTACAACCATCTTGGTAGTCGTTGACCGCCTGTCCAAGATGGCGCATTTCTTGCCCATGATGGGTACACCATCTGCTGCTGACACGGCGAAGATCTTCATAAAGGAGATAGTCAGACTTCATGGCCTACCGAGCAACATTGTGTCCGACAGAGGGGTGCAATTCACCTCTAAGTTCTGGAAGGAGCTCTGCAAAACGCTTTCCATTAGAGTGTGCCTATCTTCAGCTTACCATCCTCAGAGCAACGGCCAAACCGAAAGAACTAATCAAACTTTAGAACAGTACTTACGTTGCTTCTGCTCCTTCTCCCAGGACGACTGGTCCTTGCTACTCCCGTGTGCGGAGTTTGCATACAACAACTCAATCCACGCTTCCACCAATCAGTCACCTTTCTGGGCCAACTACGGTTTCCATCCCTCATTCATGCCTAATGTTATACCAGAGACCTCAGTCCCCGCAGTCCAGGACAGGATAAACGCCATTCAGGCTAATTTCCTAACTCTCCAGGCAACTATGCAGAAAGCCCAAGAGAATTATAAGAAACATTATGACAAGGGGAGGAGAGATCCCGTCTTTAAGGTTGGAGATAGAGTGTGGCTTTCCTCAACAAATCTTAAGCTGCCTTGCCCCTCCCGGAAGTTAGGACCAAGGTTTATCGGTCCATTCACAATTAAGAAGGAAATTAACCCAGTGGCATTTGAATTGTCTTTACCAAGTTCCTATAAAATCCACCCAGTATTCCATGTTTCTTTATTAAAATCTGTTGTCTCCAGTCCTTTTCCAGGGAGAGAAGAAGCTCTGCCCCCTCCAATCTTGGTGGACAATGAAACAGAATACGAAGTAGAAGCCATTCTGGACTGCCGTCGGAGAGGTAGGACTGTTCAATTTCTTGTTAAATGGAAAGGTTACTCTGTAGAAGATAATTCTTGGGAACCAGCAGATAACATTCATGCCCCTAGACTGTTGCAGAGGTTTCAAGCCCGATACCCTGAAAAATGGACCAGATTGGGCATCCGGAGGCTGCCCCTAGGGGGGGGGGGGGCACTGTCAGGGTGATAACCGTAGGACGGGTAATTCTGCCAGTATTCCTCATGGTGGCGCCCTTCTGCCTATTTAAGCCTGCTGCTGGTTCATGCTGATTGCTGGATTATCATCAGCTTCCTGTTTTCCTTGTTCCTGTGTTCCTGGTTCCTGTTGTGATATCTGCTTCCTGTTACTACTCGGCTTGCCTGACTGCTCCAGTATTCCGCCTGCATTGACCCCGGCTTGTATCTGACTATTCTTCGGCTCCGCATTTGTACCTTGATCGTCCTCCTGTGTTTGACCCCCGGCTCGGCTACCTTCTCTGTTCCTGATTATCCTGCTGTACCTCACCTTGGACTGATTCTTGTGCTGAATGACCATTGGCCTGGCTCTGACTCCGCTCCTGGTTGCTCCACGACTCCATACCTGGAATCCCTCCTTGCACGGTTGCCCTTCAACCTTACCAGCGCACACTAGCAGCTCCCTGCTATCTGCTACTCAGCAACAGCGATCTGGCAACCCGTGCACCTTTGGGCACCGTACTCCCTGTCTCACTCCCAGGGTTACGCTGCACTTAGCCGCAAGGGGCGCCCCCTCTGCAACTCGGCCTCACATCCAGGACTCTGACACTTTCCCTTTTTCCTTTTCAATTTCTTACCCCTTTTCCCCTCCTTTTCTCTTTCCCCTTTTCTTTCTCTTTTCCTTTCCCCTTTTCCTTTCCTTTCCTTTTCTTTTCCTTTTTTTTTTTCTCCTTTTTTTATATTTCCTTCTTTTTCCTTTTTAACCCTTCCTTTCTTGTACTTTCTCCACTTTCTTTTCCTCTCTCTCTCTCTTTTCTCTCTCTCTCTTTTCTTTCTCTCTCTTTTCTCTCTCTCTTGCCTGGGATCTCTGGGACGATGATTAGGAAACATCGATGTAGGTGGTTGTCCCTCTGGAGCCTCTGGGAAGGGGTTGGAAGGGAACGGAAAGGTTAATGACAACCTGACTCTGTTTCCTCTTATGATTTACATGAGAATGCCACGACATTTCAATCTGGAGGCTAGAAACAAAATAAACAGCAGTGTAAATGTTTGAACAGTAAATTGCAGCAGTAAGGTACGCGGGTGATTGTGTTACAGACAAGCTCCATGTTCCGTGCCAGGTGAAAACAGACGCTGTGTGAGAAGAAGGATCGTGTCCTGGGACAGCGCCTGATCTATTACATGATATCTGCTAGGCTGGAATGACATGATATACTCTGCTGTGTTATTGGTGGCAATGACTGAGCTAGAGAGAGAGAGAGAGCACATGGCCGGGGGATTCACCGAGAGCCTGATATCACCCCTGCAAAAAGAGATAAGCACCACTAGGAGACATGGATACCAAGTGTATTTGTGTTGTACCCATGCATGGCAATGCCACAGGGTTGCTTAAAGTGGTTGTTCACATCAGACATGAAATTTGAACAAAGCATATCCCTCTATAGTGTGTACTTGTCGCCATCCAAAGCACTAAGTGTCATTTCAGTCACATCTGAAAAGTCTTTCTGACACCAAGAGATAAAAAAAAGGTGATGGGGAGGGAGCCTCCAGCACACAGCCTGTGATTGACAGACTCAGCTCTGTTCCTGTGTGTTGTGTGAAGGAGGGTGTGTTTCTTACCTCTAATCAGCCTGTAATTTCAGCCCCCCTGATTTCTGAAAGCTTGGACGAGCTGTATTAATTCAGCACTTTGAAGGGCTGTAGAGGAAAGAAGGCTGCAGATAAACAGGTATAACATGGGCGCCCCAGATGCGGGTCCTTCAGGCACAGCTGATCACAGATAGATGTAAAGGGCCAATCACAGCGGCGCTTTACCACCTGATCAGCTGTGTCCAATCACAGCTGATCACAGTGTAAACAGACTTGCCGGTTATCGGCAGTCTTCTCCCCACACGCTATGACAGGGTGAGGAGAAGAGACGCTAACCGGTGATTCTCACAGGGGACATCTACACTGATAAACAGGGCAGTGATGGTCATCAGTGCCGCCTATCAGCACCCATCAGTGCCCATCAATGCCCATCCATGCAACCTATCAGTGCCGCCTATCAGAGCCTCCTCATTAGTGCCTATCAGTGCCCATCAGTGTCACCTATCAGTGCTTTGCCCATCAGTGCTGCCTATCAGTGCCCATCAGTGCCACATATCAGTGCAGCCTCATCAGTGCCCATCTGTGCAGCCTATCAATGCCCATCAGTGCAGCCTATTAGTGCCTATCAGTGCCTATCAGTGCCACATATCAGTGTAGCCTATGAGGGCCACTGATAGAAATCATGATGCCCCCACACAGCCTACCTAACAGGGCCCTTTTCAGCCCCACCCTCAACCCTACCCCTGGCCCCATCCTTGGCCCCTCCCCCGACCCTAAAAAAATAATGAATGTGCCCAATGACAGTGCATGTGCATTATTATTAGGCTATTTCCTGTACTGGTCAAATGTTTTTCAGTGCTTTACAACTGAAAATACCATATGTGGCCACTAGATGTCGCTAGAGGAATTTCTTATGATACCTAGTGCCTTCAAGTGGCCAAATGCGGTATTTTCAGTTTTAAATCACTGGAAAACATTTCATCTAATCTAATAACAATGCACATGCACTTTCGCTGGAAGAAGTCTTCTGTGCAGCCCCATCAGTACCAATCAGTGCCCATCAGTGCAGCTTATCAGTGCCCATCAGTGCAGATCAGCTGCCTGTCAGTGCCACCTATCAGTACCCATCAGTGCCGCCTCATTAGTGCAGCCTTGTCAGTGCCTTCTCATTAGTGCCCATCAGTGCTGCCGCATACTGCTCATTAGTGCCCATCAGTGCACATCAGTGAAGAAGAAAAATTACTTATTACTTACAAAATTTTATAACAGAAACTAAGAAAAACATTTTTTTTTCCAAATTTTTGGTCTTTTTTCGTTTGTTTAGCAAAATGTAAAAAAAAAAACCCCAGTGGTGATTAAATGCCACCAAAAGAAAGCTCTATCTGTCTCAAAAAATGATTAAAAAAAACTCATTTGGGTACAATGTTCCATGACTGAGTAATTTGGCCTGGATCAGGAAAGGGCTTAAAGTACCCGGTATTGAAGTGGTTAATGTGAAGGCCGTTATGGCTTTCAGGGTTTAGGACTACTTTACCAAAATATTTGTAATAGAGTGATAGTTTTATCATTTTATATTGTTAGATAAAAGAAGAAATGCCATTAGAAGCTGTAACTGCTCTTTGATATTTCCAGTTTGTCCAAATTTTTATATCCCGGGTTTGCCAACTGCCAAGGAGTGTCCTGTATTCCTGGTATATCTGACCCGTCCACATGTGATGGTGGAAAATATTCCATCGCTTGTCAGCACAGGAATTGCTGGGAGGAACTCTTCTACAGAAGAGAGAGAAAAAAAAAAAGGAGATACAGAAATATCATTTCAAAAGAGGGCCCACCCAACTGCGAAAACTTCCCGAGGTCTCCTGGTATAACCCACGGAGGTCTGTTGTAGACGCAGAGGTCACAAGAGCCCGTGAGTAATTATAGATGTGATTTAACAAGGTGTGAAACGGGAAGGGAAACCAAATGACATGTATAATAATAGAAGACTATAAAACTTGTACAGTGCCTTGAAAAAGTATTCATACCCTTTGAAATTTCCCACATTTTCTCATGTTACAACCAAAAACGTAAATGTATTTATTGGGATTTTATGTGGCCCATAATTGTGAAGTGGAAGGAAAATTGAATAGTTTTCAATGTTTTTTTACAAATAAATATGTGAATAGTGTGGGGGGTACATTTGTATGGCACCCCCTGAATCAATATTTTGTAGAACCGCCTTTCTCTGCAATTACAGCTGCAAGTCTTTTTGGGGATGTCTCTACCAGCTTTGCACATCTAGAGAGGGACATTTTTGCCCATTCTTCTTTGTAAAATATCTGAAGCTCCTGTCAGATTGGATGGAGAGCGTCTGTGAACAGCAATTTTCAAGTCTTGCCACAGATTATCAATTGGATTTAGGTCTGGACTGTGACTGGGCCATTCTAACACATGAATATGCTTTGATCTAAACCATTCCATTGTAGCTCTGGCTGTATGTTTCGGGTCGTTGTCCTGCTGGAAGGTGAACCTCCGCCCCAGTCTCAAGTCTTTTCCAGAAGAAAAGCATCCCCACAACAAGATGCTGCCACCACCATGTTTCACGGTGGGGATGGTGTGTTCAGGGTGATGTGCAGTGTTAGTTTTTCCACCACAAATAGTGTTTTGCTTTTAGGTCAAAAATTTCAATTTTGGTCTCATCTGACCAGAGCACCTTCTTCCACATGTTTGCTGTGTCCCCCACATGGCTTCTCACAAACTACAAACAGGACTCCTTATGACTTTCTTCCACCAATGTCTTTCTTCTTGTCACTCTTCCATAAAGGTCAGATTGTGTGCTAATGCAAAAAAAAAAAATCAAAAAATTCGAATAGTCCACATAATGGCAATAAGAAATGACAAATTGTATAACAAATATTATAATGTCCTTATAAGTGACTTTCCAAAATAACTTGTGCAGGTTTTCCAAAGTAACTTATGTAGAAAATTGATCACAGCTTCTGTGCAGAGAAGTGAATAACACTCGTTCTCCCCTCTAAGTTCCACACTCACCAGATAGCAGCACCTCTGCAGGGGTAAATCACATGTAGACAGATCTGCCTTTGGTCTCAGTATCCAGTAGAAGAGCCTCCTCTGCACCACATTAAATCATGGGATGTCCACATATGAATGCATGGGAAAGATTGACACTTATAATGTAAATACGCTAAAAAAAGTTTTATTTGTCAATCACAAGTTTTTAAAAATGGCACTCCAACTCGTGCCAGGGACAGTTACAAAGAAAATCTGTAGGTCTGGGACAGCGTGCGTTCCACAGACCGAGTACACTAAAACCCGGACGTGACGTGATTGCGTTCCAAGCCCTGCCTTGCGCGTTTCGTCATCAGACGTCATCAGAAGCGGCGCCATCTTGGTACACCTCACGTCTTATGTAGTATGTGAGATTGCCGTGACGACATGCTAATTCCTTGCAATCAACAATGAACAAGATCGGGGCATAGCTAATCATTAGAGGTGCAAGCTAACACCAAACGGCATACCTATTTGTAATGGCTAATTAGACAGGGTGTTATAATTTATCCACGATGGAGTAAGGATTGCATGGGTAACTGCGCCCCCAGTGATCAAATTAGAGAAGTTACAGAAAATTTTAGAGACGGAATGCAAAGCAAGGAAAGGCTCAAAAAAAGAAAAATACACGTCAATGATGGTAAGTGCTAAGGTCTGCAGCGCTAAATGGGTGGATTCAAGGACAACCATTTGTTGATATTACCGTTGTTCCGGATTTATTCTGAGGGTCTGGGCAGGGCCAATCTGTACAATGGGTGTGTTGGGGGGATGGGGTCTGCAGAGATGGGGTCTGGGCAGAGCAGAGCCAACCCGTGAAATGGGTGTGGTGCGCAATCCCTGCCTATTTAGAGGTAGGGTCTGGATGGAACCAACTCATAAAATGGACGCAATTTGGGAACGCCTACTGAGAAAGCAGGCAGATGAAATGGGTAGTGTTTAAAGTGTCCTGAGATGTTGACCCTATGAAAAAAATTTTACTTTACCCAGAAATCATATTGTTTCCCCACCGTATCTCTAACTTAAGAAAAAACCAATTCCCCCAATTCGTCTTTTTAAAGAGACACTATCATCTTGCCCATGCTGGAAAAAGTGGCAGTGCCTCTGCAAAGGGCCCCCTACCTCCAACACCTCATACTCACCTTGCCACCACTCCCTTACTGCTCCTCCCCTCCACCACTGCATCCAGCGGCACTACTTGCCACTTCCAGGTATAGCAGAGCATGTGACTTGCTCGCCATCCAATGGTTAAGTCTAAGCACTGTCACAAGACTAAGGAAGTGGTGTCACTCCCCCCTCTGGTCGCCAACATTGGTGATTTTGGTGGTGGCTGTGATAGAGTCAGTGAGGGGGTGAAAGCACGATGAGTACAAGGGGGTCAAGGGAGGGAGGGGGGCACTTTGCAGAAAAATGCCGCGTACACACGACCGCACATTGACTGGACTGGTCCGACAGACAATTCGACCGTGTGTGGGCTTCATCGGACCTGCAGCGGACTTTTTCGGTCGAAAATCTGATGGACTTTAGATTTGAAACATGTTTCAAATCTTTACGTCGGAACTCCGCCGGACCCAGTTCCTATCGAAAAGTCCGCTCGTCTGTATGCTAGTCCGATGGACGAAAACCAGCGCTAGGGCAGCTATTGGCTACTGGCTATCAACTTCCTTATTTTAGTCCGGTCGTACATCATCGCATACGAATCCATTGGACTTTGGTGTGATCGTGTGTAGGCAAGTCCGTTCGTTGGGAAAGTCCGTTGGAAGTCCGTCGGACCAGTCCGGTCGAAAAGTCCGCTCGTGTGTATGCGGCAAAAGAGTCACTTTTTACCTGCATGAGCAAGTTGATAATGTCTCTTTAAACATAATACCTCTAAGGTAAACCGGATTCCTAGCACCAGAAAACCCGGGCAGACTTGTGCTTGTGCGCATTGCACACATGCTCTTTCTTCTGAGTGAAGGGGCAGCCCCGGAAGAATTTAACCCCTTCCTGACCAGAGCACTTTTTGCGATTCGGCACTGCGTCGCTTTAACTGACAATTACGCGGTCGTGCGACGTTGCACCCAAACAAAATTGACGTCCTTTTTTTCCCCACAAATAGAGTTTTCTTTTGGAGGTATTTGATCACCTCTGTGGTTTTTATTTTTTGCGCTATAAACAAAAAAAGAGCGACGATTTTGAAAAAAAAAAAGCAATATTTTTTACTTTTTGCTGTAATAAATATCCCCCAAAAATATATATATAAAAAAAAACAAAAAGTTTAGGCCGATATGTATTCTTCTACATATTTTTGGTAAAAAAACCCCGCAATAAGCGTATATTGATTGGTTTTCGCAAAAGTTATAGCGTCTACTAAATAGGGGATAGTTTTATGGCATTTTTATTATTATTTTTTTTTTATTAGTAATGGCGGTGATCTGCGATTTTTATCGGGACTGCTACATTATGGCGGACACATCGGACACTTTTGACACAATTTTGGGACCATTGTCATTTATACAGCGATCAGTGCTATAAAAATGCACTGATTACTGTATAAATGACACTGACAGGGAAGGGGTTAAACACTACGGGGCGATGAAGGGGTTAACTGTGTCATAGGGAGTGATTCTAACTGAGGGGGGGATAGGCTACCACTGACATGACAGCGATCACTGCTCCCGATGACAGGAAGCAGTAGATCTCTGTCATATCACTAGGCAAAACAGGGAAATACCTTGTTTACATAGGCTTCTCCCCATTCTGCCGCTCCGTGAAAGGATTGCGGGACACCGGCGGACATCGAGTCCACGGGTCCCGTGGGCACGGTCACGTAGCATATCCTGGGCACGCGCACGCCCACAATGCCGCGTCTTAAAGGGGACGTATCTGTACGCCCATTTGCGCAGCCATGCCATTGTGCCGACGTATATCGTTGTGCACTGGTCAGCAAGCGGTTAAATGTACTGCGCCGCTATGTCACGTGCATATATATGTGCGCGAACGCGCACGCATGCACATACCAATTAGCACTTGGTGCCCTTTGGAAACTGGTCTGTCACTGGTCTGTCACTATGGGCAGTTGCTGAATGGTCTTCAGCTTGTTCCTGAGACCTGCTTACCTGTGCAGGACCAGGCTTGCCTTTGGACTTTGCTTTTTCTCCTGCCTCAACTCTGTATACTCCGACCTCGGTCTGTTTATTAGACTTGTCTCTGCCTGCTGATTCTGTACTGCTTTGCCCGGCTGTTACTGACCATGGCTTGCCTTCTGCATTGTTTGCTGATTCAGTCCTTTGCTGCCCGATTGCTGCCAACTGCTGCCCTTCTCCCTGGTCCTGCTTCTGTCTCCTGCAGTGGCGTCTCCAGCTTTCATATTTGGGGGGGGGGGGGGGGGGCACATGGAGGGACAGGGACAAAAGTAGGGGACAACAATAAAATGGAAAAAAAAAAAAAAAACTAATATATATATATATATATATATATATACCCTGTTTCCCCGAAAATAAGACCTAGCGTGATTGTCGGTGATGGCTGCAATATAAGCCCTACCCCCCAAATAAGCCCTAGTTAAAGTCCTTGTAGGTCTTCTTTTCAGGGTAGGGCTTATTTTCGTGGAAACAGGGTAGGGCTTATTTGGGGGGTAGGGCTTATATTGCAGCCATCACCGACAATCACGCTAGGTCTTATTTTCGGGAAAACAGGGTATATATTTATATATATATCCTGGGGCCCTTTACTACGATCCCACAATGGCCCTTTCACATGTTCTGCAGTGAGCTCCCTTCCTACTGTATTGGGGCCCCCCCAGGGTGGCAGAAAACAAGAGATATATGTCACCAGCATACCAAGAAAATGTAAGAGTCCAAAGCAGTGGGAGAACTATCAGGGTTGCAAAGGTTGTCTTGCCACCGGGCCCTGGTGTTCTGCCACTGTGGGGTTTCCCAGCCTCCTCTTGCTGTCCTGCCCCTGCTATTGACAGCGCTGGTCTGGCATCTCTTGGAATTTACAGGCTGGTTCTCCTGTCCTAAGGACGGGAGAAATCAGTCTGGTTTTTCAGTAACTGAGAGTCCTGGTGGAGTCCTTCCTGCAATTCGCTCTTCTCCCTGCCAATGAGGATGAAGGGGAAGGAGAAGATCGGGTGGCCATGGTTGTGTGAGTACTCACATTATGCAGTGTCAGCGAGCAGAGGGAGGGGGGAGGAATCACCCGCAGGAGCTGACTGGGGACTCTCTCCCTCTCAATAGAGACTGTGTTACTCCAGCGGCGGCCCGAGTAAGATGCAGCGCATCCGCTACGAATGCAAACAAATTGGGGGGGCACATGGTGGGGCACAGCATAATGTTGGGGGGGTCAGGGCCCCCTCTGGTCCCCCCCCAGGGACGCCATTGGTCTCCTGCTCCAGGCAGGGCCAAGCTGCCCCTGCATCCTGTTTCGAGGACTGCGACTGCCAGCTCTACCCATCAGCCAGCTGATACGTGTCAGAAATAGGGATGAGCCGAACACCCCCCGGTTCGGTTCGCACGAACGTTAGAACCCCATTGACGTCTATGGGACTCGAACGTTCGAAATCAAAAGTGATCATTTTAAAGGCTAATTTGCATGGTATTGTCCTAAAAAGGGTTTGGGGACCCGGGTCCTACCCCAGGGGACATGTATCAATGCAAAAAAAACTTTTAAAAACGGCCGTTTTTTCGGGAGCAGTGATTTTAATGATGCTTAAAGTAAAAAAAAAAAAGTGAAATATTCCTTTAAATATCGTACCTGGGGGGTGTCTATAGTATGCCTGTAAAGTGACGCGTGTTTCCCGTGTTTAGAACAGTCCCTGCACCAAATGTCATTTTTAAAGGAAAAAATCTCATTTAAAACTGCTTGCGGGTTTAATGTCATGTCGGGTCATGGCAATATGGATGAAAATCAGTGAGACAAACGGCATGGGTACCCCCCCAGTCCATTACCAGGCCCTTTGGGTCTTGTATGGATATTAAGGGGAACCCCGCACCCAAATTAAAATAAGGAAAGGTGTGGGGCCACCAGGCCCTATATACTCTGAACAGCAGTATACAGGCGGTGCAAACAAGACAGGGACTGTAGGTTTGTTGTTAAGTAGAATCTGTTTGTAATTTTGAAAATTTTTAACGTGTTTAGCTCCAGCCAAAAAATCTTTTCTAAGCTTTTTGGAAAACATAGGGAAGGGTTATCACCCCTGTGACATTTGTTTTGCTGTCTTTCCTCCTCTTCAGAAGATTTCACCTCACTTTTTTGTCCCAATGAAAAATGTTTTTTGAAAATTTGGGTTTTTTTGTGGAACAAGGATTGGAAAGCATCAGTGGAAAGAAGAAATTGTTTTCCCATATTAACTCTTACAGGAGAGAATTTCCCTTCCTAGGGGTAGATTTCATCTCACTTCCTGTTGTCTCCTTCCGTTTGCAAGTAGGAGTCGTTTGTAAGTTAGATGTTTGAAAGTAGGGTCCTGCCCTATATACTCAGCAGAAATTTGGGCCTTAGGTGTTGCTGTGGCCACAACACTGTAAGCCCTCACAGGGCCCTGCTGTGAAATATTAGATCAAGAATTGTAATTACATGCCCCTGTTGAACAGGAGCTGAAAAATTAGGCCTTAGGCACTGGTGCTGGTGCCACAACACTGCAACCCCTCACAGACACTCTAGTTGGAACGCATGAACGAGCCCTGCTGCAAAGTATTACTTCAAAAATTGTAATTACACGCCCCTGTTAGACAGGGGCAGAAAAATTGGGCCTTAGGCACTGGTGCTGGTGCCACAACACTGCAACCCCTCACAGACACTCTAGTTGGAACGCAGGAACGAGCCCTGCTGCAAAGTATTGCTTCAAAAATTGTAATTACACGCCCCTGTTAGACAGGGGCAGAAAAATTGGGCCTTAGGCACTGGTGCTGGTGCCACAACACTGCAACCCCTCACAGACACTCTAGTTGGAACGCAGGAACGAGCCCTGCTGCAAAGTATTGCATCAAAAATTGTAATTACACGCCCCTGTTAGACAGGGGCAGAAAAATTGGGCCTTAGGCACTGGTGCTGGTGCCACAACACTGCAACCCCTCACAGACACTCTAGTTGGAATGCAGGAACGAGCCCTGCTGCAAAGTATTACATCAAAAATTGTAATTACACGCCCCTGTTAAACAGGGGCTGAAAAATTGTGCCTTAGGCACTGGTGGTGGCGCCCAGAACCAAAATGTTCTTACAAGCTATCAGCGTGATGATTGAGGAGGAAGAGGATAATTACTCAGGGATAGTCACTCAGCATCAGCATAGGCAGTCTTTGAAGGGATCTGAGATTTCAAAAAAAATTATTCGGTTACATCAGCATCAGGTGCTTGGTAGCTGGTGGTGATCCAAGACTGATTCATTTTTATGAAGGTCAGCCGATCGACCGAGTCGGTGGACAGACGCACCCTGTGATCGGTTACCACGCCTCCAGCAGCACTGAATGTGCGTTCCGAAAGAACGCTGGATGCAGGACAGGCCAGTAGCTCAATTGCATACTGTGCAAGCTCTGGCCAGTGATCCATCCTCAAGACCCAGTAACCCAGAGGATTTTCGGTGGGAAAGGTGTCCAAGTCTGATCTTGCCCCTAGGTATTCCTGCACCATGTAAAACAGACGCTGGCGATGGTTGCTGGAACCGATCATACCTTGGGGCTGCGGACCAAAAAATTGTCTGAACGCATCGGTCAGACGGCCACCTTCTCCACCGCTCCTTCTTTGACTGACCGAAGTCTCAGCAACACGTTGTCCAGAAACAGGAGTTTGTAACCTCCCAGTCTCTGGGAACGCGTTGCACAGACCTTTCTGCAAGGCCTCCCGAAGATGTTTCATCCTCTGCTCCCTCTGCGATGGCAAGATAAGGTCCGCAACCTTACCCTTGTAACGTGGATCAAGGAGGGTTGCCAGCCAGTATTGGTCCTTCTCCTTGATACCACGAATACGAGGATCCTTACGCAGGCTTTGCAGGATCAGGGAGGCCATGCAGCGTAGGTTTGCTGAGGCATTCGGTCCGGAGTCCTCTGGGTCACTAAGGACAACAACGTCCGCAGCCACCTCCTCCCAGCCACGTACAAGTCCATGTGTTCCTTGGGACTGATCCCTTAAAGACTGCTGCTGATGCTGAGTGCCAGGCTCCACCTCCATACTGACACAATCTTCCTCCTCCTCCTCCTCGTCCTCTTCCTGTGTGATCGGCGGGCACGCAGGAACACTGTCTGGATAAAGGGGGCCTTGAGAGCTAAGGAAGTCCTCCTCTTCCTGCCTCTGTTCTGCCTCAAGTGCCCTGTCCATTATTCCACGCAGCGTGTGCTCCAACAGGTGGACAAGGGGGACAGTGTCACTGATGCATGCACTGTCAGTGCTCACCATCCTCGTGGCCTCCTCGAATGGTGACAGGACAGTGCATGCATCCCTGATCATGGCCCACTGGCGTGGGGAAAAAAAACCAAGCTCCCCTGACCCTGTCCTGGTGCCATAGTCGCACAGGTACTCATTGATGGCCCTCTGCTGCGTGTGCAGCCGCTGCAGCATGGCCAACGTTGAGTTCCACCTGGTGGGCATGTCACAGATTAGGCGGTTCTTGGGCAGGTTAAACTCCTTTTGGAGGTCCGTCAGCCGAGCACTGGCATTATATGACCGGCGGAAATGCACACAGACTTTCCTGGCCTGCCTCAGGACATCCTGTAAGCCCGGGTACCTGCCCAAGAACCGCTGCACCACCAAGTTAAGGACGTGAGCCAAACAGGGCACATGGGTCATTTGTCCCTGTCGGAGGGCAGAGAGGAGGTTGGTGCCATTGTCGCAAACCACCATTCCTGCCTTAAGTTGGCGTGGCGTCAACCACCTCTGAACCTGCCCCTGCAGAGCTGACAGAACCTCTGCCCCAGTGTGGCTCCTGTCCCCCAAGCACACCAGCTCAAGCACCGCATGGCATCTTTTGGCCTGCGTACTTGCGTAGCCCCTTGAACGCCTACGGAGCACCGCTGGTTCCGAGGAAGAGGCCATGGAGGAAGAAGAAGAGGAGGGGGTGGAGGAGAGAGGTGGGTCACAATCAGCATTTTGGAGGCGTGGTGGCGGAACAACCTCCAACACTACTGCACCTTGTCCTGCATCCTTCCCAGCTGCCAGCAGAGTCACCCAATGCGCCGTGAAACTTAGGTAACGTCCCTGTCCATGCCTGCTGGACCATGAGTCAGCGGTAATATGCACCTTACCGCTGACCGCCCTGTCCAGCGAGGCATGGACATTGCCTTCCACATGCCGGTAGAGAGCCGGAATCGCCTTCCGTGAGAAAAAGTGGCGTTTGGGTACCTGCCACTGAGGAACCGCACATTCCACAAACTCACGGAAGGGGGCAGAGTCTACCAACTGAAAAGGCAGCAGTTGAAGTGCTAGCAATTTTGCCAAGCTAGCATTCAACCGCTGGGCATGTGGATGGCTGGGAGCAAACTTCTTTCGGCGGTGCAGCAGCTGGGGCAGGGAAATTTGCCTGGTACAATCTGACGTCGGTGTACCAAAAGCAGATTGCCCACAAGTACTTGGCTGTGACACACCTAATTCTACACCTTCATTCCTCTCACTGCAGGTCTCAGAGAGGACTGGAGGTCTAGTGGGGTTGGAAATCTCAGCTGATGAGGAGCAAGGAGAGATCCTCTTTGTTCTTTGGTGTGGGTCTTTTAGATACGCTTGCCAACGAACTGCATGGCAGGTCAACATATGTCTGGTCAAGCATGTGGTGCCCAAGCGGGAGATGTTTTGGCCACGCGAGATACGCTTGAGACATATGTTGCAAATAGCAGCGGTGCGATCTGATGCACTCGTCTCAAAAAAGGCCCACACCAAAGAACTTTTTGAATAACGCGCAGAGACTGCAGCGCCCTGCACATGTGGAGCTTTGGGGTGTGATGCAGTCAATGTGCTGCCCTTAGGCTGGCCCCTGGAGGGCATCCTGCCTCGTTGGTGATGTGCCGCCTCCTCCTCCTCCTCCTCCTCCTCTCTCCTATCAGGCACCCACGTTGAGTCAGTGACCTCATCATCCCCTCCCTCCTCATCACTGGAGCAAACCTGGCAGTATGCTGCAGCAGGGGGAGCATGACTGCCAGATTGCTGTCCTTCTTGGGCACCCCCTCTGTCCGTGCTCATGTTACTGCCTTCATCGAGCTCAGTATCATCATCAGAGCCTTCCAAACGCTGGGCATCCTCCTGGAGCATGTACCCAACACTGTGGTCAAACAGTTCGAGGGAATCCTCAGGAGGACATGGTGGAGCTAGGGAAGGAGTCACTGATGACATTGAGCTGAGGGAAGAGGCCGCTGCTTTGCCAGACAAAGCACCCTGGGCATGGGTGAGAGAGGATGAGGAGGATGAGGACGGCTTGGTCATCCACTCGACCAAGTCTTCCGCATGTTGCGGCTCAACACGGCCAGCTGCCGAAAAAAAGGCCAAGCGTGTCCCATGGCCACGTGCTGATGAGGATGCACCGTCTCCACGACCAGCACTAGACACAGAGCCTGCTTGCCCTCTCTTATTGGCTTGTGACTGTCTGCCTCTCCTTCTTGGCCTTCCAGACATACTAATGGCCTGTAGCTGCACTAAGCTGGGATAGAACACCTGTAATTTTCTTCAGGTAGCTTTATATACTGTAACCAGACAAGCCTGCCTGTCAGTAGGAAGATAACAGGAACGGATCTAGCTGAACACTGTGAGCAGGACGCACTGCACTAAATGTAAATAACAGGAACGGATCTAGCTGAACACTGTGAGCAGGACGCACTGCACTAAATGTAAATAGCAGGAACGGATCTAGCTGAACACTGTGAGCAGGACGCACTGCACTAAATGTAAATAGCAGGAACGGATCTAGCTGAACACTGTGAGCAGGACGCACTGCACTAAATGTAAATAGCAGGAACGGATCTAGCTGAACACTGTGAGCAGGACGCACTGCACTAAATGTAAATAACAGGAACGGATCTAGCTGAACACTGTGAGCAGGACGCACTGCACTAAATGTAAATAGCAGGAACGGATCTAGCTGAACACTGTGAGCAGGACGCACTGCACTATATGTAAATAGCAGGAACGGATCTAGCTGAACACTGTGAGCAGGACGCACTGCACTAAATGTAAATAACAGGAACGGATCTAGCTGAACACTGTGAGCAGGACGCACTGCACTAAATGTAAATAACAGGAACGGATCTAGCTGAACACTGTGAGCAGGACGCACTGCACTAAATGTAAATAGCAGGAACGGATCTAGCTGAACACTGTGAGCAGGACGCACTGCACTATATGTAAATAGCAGGAACGGATCTAGCTGAACACTGTGAGCAGGACGCACTGCACTAAATGTAAATAACAGGAACGGATCTAGCTGAACACTGTGAGCAGGACGCACTGCACTAAATGTAAATAGCAGGAACGGATCTAGCTGAACACTGTGAGCAGGACGCACTGCACTAAATGTAAATAGCAGGAACGGATCTAGCTGAACACTGTGAGCAGGACGCACTGCACTAAATGTAAATAGCAGGAACGGATCTAGCTGAACACTGTGAGCAGGACGCACTGCACTAAATGTAAATAGTCTAGATAGAAGATAACAGGAACGGATCTAGCTAAACTGAATACAGTGTATATATATATATGCAACACCTGGGATGCATATATATACACAATACACTGTAAGTGCAGCTAACTGACTGACTGTTCTGCCTAATCTATCTAACTCAAATCAAATGACACTGTCTCTCTCTCTCTCTATCTCTCAGCACACCGGAACACACACTACACAGGGCCGCCGTGCAGGCGGCCTTATATAGTGTGGGGCGTGTACTAAATCCCCTGAGCCATAATTGGCCAAAGCCACCCTGGCTTTGGCCAATTACAGCTCTCTCTACTGACGGCGCTGTGATTGGCCAAGCATGCGGGTCATAGTGCATGCTTGGCCAATCATCAGCCAGCAATGCACTGCGATGCCGCAGTGAATTATGGGCCGTGACGCGCCACACGAATTTGGCGCGAACGGCCCATATCGTTCGCAATTCGACGGACGGTCGAACAGCCGATGTTCGAGTCGAACATGGGTTCGACTCGAACACGAAGCTCATCCCTAGTCAGAAACCATTCAATCAGACCGAGACAGAACTACAGTTAAATCGCACTTGTTTAATAATAAAAGTAAAAAGAACAAACGTAGTCAAAACATAGCCAAAGTTCAGTAACCGGAACGGATAGTCCGCTAACCCAGAAGTCAGGGATCAATGTAGTGGAACAGCAAGTAGGATCTGGAGCCAGAAGGGATGTCAGCAAAGCAAGTCTTTAAATAGGAACGCAGGAGAGGATCTGTGATGTTGACCAAGGCGAAGGCAGAGATCCTCTGGGCTGGACAGCTTAAGTAGGCAGGACTGACGAGCAGGATATCATCAACAGCTGAGTAACTGTGGAGAGATAAGAGGTGGCAATTAGCCGACAGCTGAGCAGCCAGCACAGAGAAGGAAGGGCTGAGCAGCCCATCCTTGGCACTACGGCACTCGTGCCACTCCATGCCACCTTCAGGTGTGTTGAGCAGGAGGTGCAAGAGATGCCTCCACAATGTTCCAGTCTTCACCAGGTATGTGATAACAACACTTTATTGAATATGTATTAAAAATAAAATAATTATTATAAAATAATAATAAACTCCATCTTAATGGATCCCATTTTTTTTATTTTTAACATTTTTTTTTTTTTTTGGCCCTCGGTGGCAGTGCGTCCACGTGGTCTTGTAGACGCTCCGCTGTTTCCCGGTCCCGCCCTTTCATAAACATTTCATTCCGCTCTACGCATTTTATTTCTTGTACGCAAGAGGTTTATTTGAAGCCACCTCTGTGTGCCAGACCCAACGACGTCATGAGCGCCGCCGTCCAAGAGTCGTAAAACAAGCTGTTAGACCGAGAAGAGGACGCAGTTTATTCTAGCGCTGGCTGGTGGCGATCGAAGAAACACAGCTCCAGGCACGGCCGTGTCTCCTGCGTGGCTCAGACGATGGTCACACCCAATTTGGGTGACAAGTCGGTCCTACTGTTTTGCGAGTTTAACGAGGTTCTGGGCCGGGAGATGTTATGGGGTAATTTTAAGGCCATTTACAGCTATTATGCGCCGCTGCAAAGAGGTATCAAGCCCAACGTCTGCTAACTCCATCTGACAGCGAGAAGGATTACCGGGTTTCAGAAGTCCGGTCCGTCTTCCCTCTTCATTAACAGCAATAGCATAGATCCTAACGAGCGATCCCGTCTACAGGCTTGTGTATGGTGGAAGCGAGCCAATCATCACGTAGAGTGCGTAGGAAAGAAGTAGCGACTGAGCACATTTTGTTCCACACTTAATGTGTCATTCCGATTCCTTTTATTTTAAGGAAATGTTTCAATGAGAACAATTATTATTATTTTTTTTATTATTATTATATTGCAGAATAAATGAAAACTTGAGTTTCTGCAGAAACCTGTAGAACAAAAAGTCTCCAAAAGATAATAGAAAGATGAACGCGCAATACTGGGGAAGAATAGTCATGAGCAAAAGAAACAAACACACAAATCGGGGCAAAGAATGATGGGCAAGGAGATGAACAAACATACAGTGCCTTGAAAAAGTATTCATACCCCTTGAAATTTTCCACATGTTGTCATGTTACAACCAAAAAATGTAAATGTATTTTATTGGGATTTTATGTGAAAGACCAACACAAAGTGACACATAATTGTGAAGTGGAAGAAAAATGATAAATGGTTTTCAAGTTTTTTTACAAATAAATATGTGAAAAGTGTGGGGGGTACATTTGTATGGCGCCCCCCGGAGTCAATATTTTGTAGAACCTCCTTTCACTGCAATTACAGCTGCAAGTCTTTTTGGAGATGTCTCTACCAGCTTTGCACATCTATAGAGGGACATTTTTGCCCATTCTTCTTTGCAAAATCAAGCTCTGTCAGATTGGATGGAGAGCGTCTTTGAACAGAAATTTTCAAGTCTTGCCACAGATTCTTAATGTGATTTAGGTCTGGACTGTGACTGGGCCATTCTAACACATGAATATGCTTTGATCTAAACCATTCCATTGTAGCTCTGGCTGGATGTTCCGGGTCGTTGTCCTGCTGGAAGGTGAACCTCCGCCCCAGTCTCAAGTCTTTTGCAGACTCTTAACAGGTTTTCTTCTAGGATTGCCCTGTATTTGGCTCCATCCATCTTTCCATCAACTCTGAACAGCTTCCCTGTCCCTGCTAAAGAAAAGCATCCCCACAACATGATGCTGCCACCACCATGTTTCACGGTGGGGATGGTGTGTTCAGGGTGATGTGTAGTGTTAGTTTTCCCCCACACATAGTGTTTTGCTTTTAGGCCAATAAGTTCAATTTTGGTCTCACCCGACCAGAGCACCTTCTTCCACATGTTTGCTGTGTCCCCCACATGGCTTCTCACAAACTGCAAAAAGGACTTCTTATGACTTTCTTTCACCAATGTCTTTCTTCTTGTCACTCTTCCATAAAGGTCAGATTTGTGGAGAACACGACTAATAGTTGTCCTGTGGACAGATTCTCCCACCTGAGTTGTGGATCTCTGCAGCTCCTCCACAGTTACCATGAACCTCTTGGCTCTTCTCTGATGAATGCTCTCCTTGCCCGGCCGGTCAGTTTAGGTGGACGGCTATGTCTTGGTAGGTTTGCAGTTGTGCCATACTCTTTCCATTTTCGGATGATGGATTGAACAGAGCTCCGTGAGATGTTCAAAGCTTGGGATATTTTTTTATAACCCAATCCTACTCTAAACTTCTCCACAACTTTATCCCTGACCTGTCTGGTGTGTTCCTTGGCCTTCATGATGCTGTTTGTTCACTAAGGTTCTCTAACAAACCTCTGAGGGCTTCACAGAACAACTGTATTTATACTAAGGCTAAATTACACACAGGTGGACTCTACTAATTAGGTGACTTCTGAAGGCAATTGGTTCCAGTAGATTTTAGTTAGGAGTATCAGAGTAAAGGGGGCTGAATACAAATGCCCTCCCACACTTTTCACATATTTATTTGTAAAAAAATGTTGAAAACCATTTAACATTTTCATTCCACTTCACAATTATGTGCCACTTTGTGTTGGTCTATCACATAAAATCCCAATAAAATACATTTACGTGTTTGGTTGTAACATGACAAAATGTGGAAAATGTAAAGGGGTATGAATACTTTTACAAGGCACTGTAACAGGACAAAGAACAATGGACAACGGCACATCCCGGAGCAAGGAACGATGGGTAGTGAGATTAACACACATATTGGGGCAAAGAATGATGAGCAAGGAGACTGATAAGAGGAATGCACATACCGGGGCAAAGAATGATGGGTAATTAGAGGAAACGCACATACGGGGCAAAGAATGATGGGTAATTAGAGGAAACGCACATACGGGGCAAAGAATGATGAGTAATTAGAGGAAACGCACATACGGGGCAAAGAATGATGGGTAATTAGAGGAAACGCACATACGGGGCAAAGAATGATGGGTAATTAGAGGAAACGCACATACGGGGCAAAGAATGATGGGTAATTAGAGGAAACGCATATACCGGGGCAAAGAATCATGGGTAATTAGAGGAAACGCACATACGGGGCAAAGAATGATGGGTAATTAGAGGAAACGCACATACGGGGCAAAGAATGATGGGTAATTAGAGGAACGCACATACGGGGCAAAGAATGATGGGTAATTAGAGGAAACGCACATACGGGGCAAAGAATGATGGGTAATTAGAGGAACGCACATACGGGGCAAAGAATGATGGGAAATTAGAGGAAACACAAATACGGGGCAAAGAATGATGGGTAATTAGAGGAAACGCCCATATGGGGCAAAGAATGATGGGTAATTAGAGGAAACGCACATACGGGGCAAAGGATTATGGGTAATTAGAGGAAACGCCCATATGGGGCAAAGAATGATGGGTAATTAGAGGAAACGCACATACGGGGCAAAGGATTATGGGTAATTAGAGGAAACGCCCATATGGGGCAAAGAATGATGGGTAATTAGAGGAAACGCACATACGGGGCAAAGAATGATGGGTAATTAGAGGAAACGCAGATACGGGGCAAGGAATGATGGGTAATTAGAGGAAACGCACATACGGGGCAAAGAATGATGGGTAATTAGAGAAAACGCAGATACAGGGCAAGGAATGATGGGTAATTAGAGGAAACGCACATACGGGGCAAAGAATGATGGGTAATTAGAGGAAACGCACATACGGGGCAAAGAATGATGGGTAATTAGAGGAAACGCACATACGGGGCAAAGAATGATGGGTAATTAGAGGAACGCATATACCGGGGCAAAGAATGATGGGTAATTAGAGGAAACGCACATAAGGGGCAAAGAATGATGGGTAATTAGAGGAAACACACATATGGGGCAAAGAATGATGGGTAATTAGAGGAAACGCACATACGGGGCAAAGAATGATGGGTAATTAGAGGAACGCATATACCGGGGCAAAGAATGATGGGTAATTAGAGGAAACGCACATACGGGGCAAAGAATGATGGGTAATTAGAGGAAACGCACATACGGGGCAAAAAATGATGGGTAATGAAAGAAATGCATATACCAGGGCAAAAAACGATGAGTAATGAGAGCAACTCCCATACCGGGGCAAAGAACGATGGGTAATGAGAGGAACGCATATACCGGGGCAAAGAATGATGGGTAATTAGAGGAACGCACATACGGGGCAAAGAATGATGGGTAATTAGAGGAACGCATATACCGGGGCAAAGAGCGAAGGGCAATGAATTGAATGCACATACTGGGGCACAGAATATACAATGTACAGGGGTCTGGTATAGATGAAGGAAATCCCCACCTCTTTGTTTACAAACAAAGTGAAGTGGCCGGGAACTGTCATTTTGCTGGCAATTTTGGCCTCTTTCACGCGGGCGGCTGTTCTGCCGCTGTTAAAAGCATGTTTTGTTATTTTGAAATTCCAAGACTCCAGGCACAGCGATCACTTGCGGTTGTACATTGCGATTACCAGCGCTTACATGCCGCTGCGTTTAGCCGCGGTGAAACATTCTTGCCATCTCTGATGTGCTTCCTGTTGTTTTTCCTTTCCTTGTTGCCGCTGCTATCTGCCGGTGAAATAGTACACTGCGATTTACCTGCGGTTATGTACAGATGGCTGCGCTAAATCGGTCCCGGACGCAGTCAAGTTTATTTTTTTTTCTAACCGCACAAACCCCCCCCCCCCCCCCATGTAACGAAACCGTCGCTAAAGGCAGTGTGTGAATGGGGCCATAGGGAAGCGTTGTCAGAGTTTTTAGCTGCGGAAAGTGTTTCCCAGCGCTAAACCTTTCATCCAATTTCTAAATCGCTGCATATGTAAATTTTAAAAGCCAATATAGAGGAATAGCAGTGGTAAAAAAAGCACTTGTGGATTTAATTAAACTTTTTCTTGGTTAATTCTCCTTTAAGGGGGTGTGGCAGGGGGCGTGTCCTATGCCTACATACATTTGCCAGTAGGTGTCCCTCATTCCCATCTTAAAATGTTGGGAGGTGTGCTTTAAGCACGACTAAATGGAATTTTGCAATACATTTCTTTTGCTGTGATGCATGTCGCCCAGGACTTTGCCCAGCCCCCCACCCTTCCCCCCCTATGTATTTTGTTTGACAATCCCTTGCCTAGAAAATAGCCAGAATTGTTTTTTGACGTTTGGCTCGGATAGCCTTCAGTGGGGTTTGGATTCAGAACCTGAATTTTAGTCATGTTTGCTGGATCTGCCCCAAACCAATCCCAGTGACATTTGGCTCATCACTGCTACGAAATAAATGTATAAGAAAATTGTGGTGAAGAATAGTGGTGCTTGTATGAAAAATTTATATTTTCGTACAGCAATTTTTTTTTTCTACATAGAGAGAAGCTTTAAAAAAAAAAAAAAAAAAAAAGGTAAATTCAACATTTAATGCCGCGTACACACGGCCGGACTTTTCGACCAAACTTGTCCGACGGAACAAATCCGTCGGACAATTTGACCGTGTGTGGGCTTCATCGGACCTGCAGCTGACCTTTTCTGTCGAAAATCTGACGGACTTTAGATTTGGAACATGTTTCAAATCTTTCCGGCGGACTCGAGTCCGGTCGAAAAATCCGTTCATCTGTATGCTAGTCCGACGGACGAAAACCGACGCTAGGGCAGCTATTGGCTACTGGCTATGAACTTCCTTATTCTAGTCCGGTCGTACGTCATCACGGTCGAATCCGTCGGACTTTGGTGTGATTGTGTGTAGACAAGTCCGATTCGACGGAAGTCGGTCGAAAAGTCCGACGTGATTCAGTCCGTCGAAAGTCTGGTCGTGTCTACACAGCATTACGGTTGTCACCTGAACAGTGTTAAATAAGAGATCTTCCATCGGGGACACCTGTTCTGGTGACAACAAACATGTACGGAGTTTGAATAAAATGATAAGTGAAGGACATACATGGGTGGAAGGAAAAACCAGGCAGTAGCAGGTTAAAATTTAGGGGATAAAAAATCAGGGCTCTTACCTGATTGGACGACCTAATGGGAGGATGGGGAGGAGCAGGAGAGATAGTAGTTGAGGGGAGGAGCGAAGGGGCGTCACTTGCAGTCTGGAAATCGTAGGAGGAACGTCCCTCCCTCCCGTCTTGGTGAAGATGTCTGGTTAGACTTCCTGCAGAGGATGGTCGCAGGCAGTTGGGGTACTTGACGAGGGTATAAAACATGAGGTATATTGATGACCCATCTCAGGTATGGAGTCCTCCAGTTGGTCTTGTTCAGTCTAGACTGACCGGGTAGCTAAGGTGGTAGGGGTCTGTGGTCAGTTAGGGTAGTCCTCAAGGCGGTGTTTGGCGCCTGTTGACAGAACCTAACTTAACGGTATGACAGATTCCAAAGTTGTTGGAAATGGTGTCGTCAAGGGTCTGCAACCATTTCTTCGTCTTTGAGCTGGAGTGTTTACGAATGTTTTATGTTTGATTATGGTTTTTGGTTTAATTAAAGGCCGAACCAGCCATTTAACCCCAACGCAGTTTTTAGTGTCGTTATAGAAGATAAGGGGGGGTTGTAGGGTACAGGGTTAAGTAATATGGTAGCAGGTGTTATCTGAACTACCCTCGTCATGTCTAATACCATGTACACACAACCGGTTTAGCCGTCGTAATAAACTCCGACAAGCGGTCTTGCCTACACACGGTCAACCCAAAGTCCGACCAAAGTCCGACTTTCCAGAACGCGGTGACGTACAACACTTACAACGGGACTAGATAAAAGAAGTTCAATAGCCAGTAGCCAATAGCTTCTGTCTCGTACTTGCTTCAGAGCATGCGTCTTTTTTGGTCCGTCAGACCAACGTACAGGCGATCGGTTTTCCGTCGGAAATATTTAGAACATGTTCCATTTCTAGGTCCTTCAGATTTTTCGAAAAAGAAAAAGTCAGATGAGGCCTACACACGATCGGTATATACGATGAAAAGCTTCCGTCAGACTTTTTCTATTGAACATTCCGCTCGTGTGTACGCGGTTTAAGAGGAAAGTTTCTCTCACTTTGGAGAAATCTCTAACTTCCTAACTATCCCCTACTCAGAACCTTTCCAGAACCGCCTCGATCCCCTGCTAGAGCCTCATAAAAAATCGGATCTTCCAGGCATTTCGTACAATGCAGTGGTTGTTCCTGGGCGACCTATCACCGGGCTTCAGGACTGCCACTTAGGGGTGTGTCTTACCTTATTCGTTGTACAGACCTTTAGGGAGGATTCACACCAGTGTTGCCAAACCCCCCTACCACCAGCCCCCCTGAAGTGAAATTTACTGGCAGGACACCAAAATTTACAAACACCATCAATTATTTTTTTACTGCCAAAAATCATGAAATTTGCTGACAGAGCCACATTTTTTACTGCCACTGCAAAAAAGTACCTAAAATGCAAGTTTTCAGTGCTAAACAGTGCAAATATTAATATTTAAACTATAAACATGTAGCTAGTGCTATTAGCAATGTGTTTAGGTTAAACAAACCATTAGAAAAACATATTTCTCCATTTACATGGTACAGGAGGGGGTCAGAGGCTGTAGGGACATGGTGGTACAGGGGTCAGAGACATGTGCAGACATGGTACAGGGGTCAGAGACATGTGCAGACATGGTACAGGGGTCAGAGACATGTGCGGACATGGTACAGGCGTCAGAGACATGTGCGGACATGGTACAGGGGTCAGAGGCATGTGCGGACATGGAACAGGGGTCAGAGGCATGTGCGGACATGGTACAGGGGTCAGAGGCATGTGCGGACATGGTACAGGCGTCAGAGACATGTGCGGACATGGTACAGGGGTCAGAGGCATGTGCGGACATGGAACAGGGGTCAGAGGCATGTGCGGACATGGTACAGGGGTCAGAGGCATGTGCGGACATGGTACAGGGGTCAGAGACATGTGCGGACATGGTACAGGGGTCAGAGACATGTGCGGACATGGTACAGGGGTCAGAGACATGTGCGGACATGGTACAGGGGTCAGAGACATGTGTGGACATGGTACAGGGGTCAGAGGCATATGCGGACATGGTACAGGGGTCAGAGACACGTGCAGACATGGTACAGGGGTCAGAGACATGTACGGACATGGTACAGGGGTCAGAGGCATGTGCGGACATGGTACAGGGGTCAGAGACATGTGCAGACATGGTACAGGGGTCAGAGACATGTGCAGACATGGTACAGGGGTCAGAGGCATGTGTGGAATGGTACAAGAGGGGGTCTGTCTCTGTGGATGGACCTGCTCCTGCTCTGTCTTTCTGTCCTCTGTCCTCCCTCCTCAGTCCTCGGTTCAGTATAGGTGAGCACAATACATTTCTGAGGTCTGACTGACCTGGATAGATGGTCAGTGAACGATCTGTTCCAAAATCCAGGCACAGGCAAAGATCGATCTCCCGGACCCCTGCTGTGGCGAGGCACTGCTGAGAACGAGCGCCTGCCATTCAAAAAGGGTGCCAGGCGGCACCATCACATCACCGCGCATGCGCCTGCCCATGGTGCCCGACCGAATGTGTGCGGGTTCTCCCGAGTCCTGCAGGCTTAGAAACGGCTCATGCGCAGTTGCACTGTCGGCCCGTAGCCATCTTTTTAACAGGCGCGGCTGCCCGTAACAGACATTTACGGGCGGCCCGAAAATGGGCTGAAATTTACGGGCTGCCCGTAAATTAACGGGCGGTTGGCAACACTGGTTCAAACTGCCGTATGGAGCGGCTCACAGCAGGGGTCCAATGCGTCCCTGTTTACCATTAAAAGCCTGATTTCAGTCCGAATTTTTGGCTTAATTCAGACCTGAAATGGACCAGAAGACGCACAGGACTCCTGTGCAATTTACTCCGGAGCTGCTCCAGAGATGTGTGAACCGCCTCCATTGAGAGCCAGTCACAATCTCCTGATATGCGAATTGGAAGCCCACATCTACAATAGTGTGAACCCAGCCTAAAAAAGTCAGTAACTGAATTTTTGAAGGTCTCAGAGTGATGAGGAATGGAAAATATCAAGATAGAACTCGCCAAAGGGATGGTGGGAACCCCACATAATGGGCACAGCAGGTGTACAGACCTGGAATCTCAGCACAGGGATGGTGGGAACCCCTCATAATGGGCACAGCAGGTGTACAGACCTGGGAAATCAGCACAGGGATATTGGGAAGTCCTCATAATGGGCACAGCGGGTGTACAGACCTGGGAACTCAGTACAGGGATGCTGGGAACCTCTCATAATGGGCACAACAGGTGTACAGACCCGGGAACTCAGGACAGGGATGGTGGGGACCCCTCATAATGGGCACAGCAGGTGTACAGACCCGGGAACTCAGCACAGGTATATTGGGAACTCCTCATAATGGGCACAGCAGGTGTACAGACCCGGGAACTCACCAATAGAATGTCTGATAGATAGGAGAGACTATCAATGGGTTTAGCTCTCCAGCATCAATCAAACACTATCACTTTTGGGCGGCGTGATTCTTTAAATTCGGGATCTTTCTGACCTACCATGACTGAGGAATAAATCATTGCCCCTGGTCATGTTCACCCAGATCCATTCTTAGCCCCGGCCCAGGAAGAAATGGAAATATTAGGATATTTAAATTTACAGAACAGTTCCAGTGCGGGTGGACTACGGGGGGGAATTCTTGTCTGATGAACATATGAAAGCGCTCAGGGTCGGCCTGATATAAAATGTATGTTTATGATATTTTCCGTGTTATGTATACCGAGTTTCTGCACATTTTCTTGCATGGAACGCAAATAACAATTCATGAAAAACACATGTGACGAGTCCCAGCGCTGGAAACGGAACAGGAACACATGATGGATTACAGTAACTCACAGATTTCTCCCCCCCCCCCCCTTTTTTTTAGTTTTTTTAAAAAACATTTGCAGCAAACGAATATCCGCCCTGCAGGACACGCTGATGTACATCTGTGGGGATATCTTAAAGTGACCCGGTTAGACACAACTGGACATAAAACAAAACAACAAAAAATGTTTTAAAAGCACAATTGAACATTTAATTTCTTTGGAAAGCAGCCACAGCTTCGAAAAGCCTGTCCCCGACCAGCAGGCTGCAGAGAAGAGCAGCGGTCTCCCTGCAGAGGTCCAACGCATCCCTTGCTGTGTCAGAACTAGAGGTCTCCAATCAAAAAGAAGCACACGATTTGCTGATTGCAAAGCTATAGCTCTGACTCAGCAAGGGAGGGGTGCTGGATCTCTGCAGAGAGACCACTGCTTCCACGCAGAGAGCAAGGGTCCCTCTTTGCAGAATGCTGACAGGGGACAGACTATTCTACTCAGGCCGTGGCTGATTTGTAATGAAAAAGAGCTGTAAGACATTAATAAAACACCTAGAAGACATATAGCTGAGTAGAGAAGCCTGTCCACTGCCAGTAGGCTGCAGAGGACTTTTGTTCTTTTTGGGGATACAGCAGTCACATTGCTCTGCCCCCCCCCACCCCAAAGTACTTCCTGGTCCCCATGTTGATGGGGACAAGGGCCTCATCCCCACAATCCTGGGCTGTGATTGTGGAGGTCTGCAGGCAGAGGACTTATCAGAATCTGGAAGCCCCCTTTAGGAGTACATAATACCCCTACACATTCACCAAAAAAGTGTCAAAAAGTAATAAAAACACAGAGATAGTTTTTGACAATTCCTTTATTAAAAAATAAAAATATAATATCCTCCGATTGTAGAACCATCGTCAATCACGACGCCTGTCGCACCGCCGAACAGGAAAAAAAAATTAAAAAAAACATTCCGCCATCAACTAAGGCAAACCGCCGAATGCCTGGCTTGCCGCTTGACAGTTCTTATATAGTTAAGGGCGGGGGCCACCTGGTAGCACCACCCCCCTTGTGACGTCACTGAGCCAGCATGCACCAGCCTGTGACATCACAAGGGCGGCGGCGCAAGCAGGTGGCTCCACCCCTTCCCTATATAAGGACTGTCAAACGGCAAGCCAGGCATTCGGCGGTTTGCCTTAGTTGACGGAGGAGCATCAGTGTCGTAATTGAGGATGAATCTAAAAAAAAATTCTTTATTTTTTAATAAAGGAATTATCAAAAACTGTCTCTGTGATTTTATTACTTTTTGACACTTTTGGTGAACGGGTAGGGTTACTATTTACCCCATACTCATTCACATGGGGGAGGACAGAAACTAGGGGCCCCCTTGTTAAAGGGGGCTTCCAAATTACAATAAGTCCCCTGCCCGCAGTCTCCCACAACCACAGCCCAGGGTTGTAGGGATGACGCTTCCTGACGACGTCATTACGACGAAACGTACGTCGAGGCACTTCCCGGTCGCGTTTTTACTTCCGGTTTCTACAGGCGGTGGAACGCACGCCGACTACATACAGCGCGAGTGGGACGGCTGGCTCACAACCCACCTGGTTCTACATTCAATTACCCTCTAGTGCCGAGGCAAGGCACTTTTTAAAGTAAGAGGCCATTTGGCTAGCTGTTTTTTTATGTGCATTTTTTTAAATAAGACGTTATTATGCTATGGTCCTACTCTCTTTATCTTTTCTGAGCAACTGTGGATTGGAGTGATTTCCCAGCTGTACCCCATCGGATCTTGCCAGCATAGGCGACAGTTCCTTAATCTGTCAAAGCCCTATCTGACCTGCCTTTTTAAATAAAGGGGTCATGGTGGTTTGGTGAGTAGGCTACTTACCATATATCCACCGGTTGTCGTTTGCTCTTCAGTATCGTTCCTAGTGGTGACAGTTTAGAGATTCAACTTGCCCCAGTGCTATGGACATTCTTGTTATTCCACCCATTTGAACGTTTTGTTATCGCTTTGCACTTTATGTATTTTGCTGTTTCATATTGCACTTTTTGTATATATGCATTTTGGTATTGAATTACGAATGTCATATATGTATTACAACACACTTGTTTGTTATGATTCTTAAAAATTGTGTTTTTTACATCAGCGCCCCCTTATCACATACAATCCACATTCCACAAAGTTAGCTAACTGCACTTTGAGAGGAGCAGCTTATTTATTACTTTTATTGTTTTTATAGTCACAGCGCGGGGTTCTCTTTTTTTACTTTTGTAGGGATGAGGCCCTTATCCCCATCAACATGGGAACAAGGTGCTTTGAAAAGGGGGGGCAGAGGCCCCTGCCCCAAAGCATCCACCCCCCCTATGTTGAGGGCATGTGGCCAGGTAAAGTTCAGGAGGGGGGGCACACGCTCGTCCCCCCCCCTTTCCTGGCTGCTTGCTTGGATAAGGGTCTGGTATGGATTTTTTTTGGGGGGGGACTCCACGTCAGGTTTTTTCACTTTTTAATTGCCGGCAATGCTTTTTTTTATTCAACTGTCATTGGGGAAACCCATTGACAGCCCATGACTCATCGTTTGGTAAAGACGCCATTGCCGGCTTCCCGGCCCGTTCTTTAACCACCTATTCACTGTGCCCTAACTGAGCAAAGCTTTGCAAATACGGGTGTCCGCCGAACGGGCGACCAGGCAATGTTCGGGCCGAACTTTTGCTCGGCCTGAACCATTTGCCCAACTCTAGTGCCGATCCTCCTTTTCCCAGGTATAGGTATCCTGTGCAGAAGTATATGAAACAGACCAAGGTCCTAATAAACTGTTTAAAATAAACTGTTTAAAAACACTTACATCAGTATTGTGCTTGTCAATGGCAAGCTAAAAATGGCATGACAGTATGTCCGGGACACTCCTGCGTTCCATGGATCAGAAACGAATAACCGGATGTGACGTAGGTGATGTAAGGAAGACCCACCCAACGCGTTTCACCAGCTTAGTGTCCTGAGGAGCGGCCAATGATGATGTCACGCTGACGAAACGTGTTGGGCGGGGATGTTAGCCTAGGAAATGCGTTTTTAAGATTTATTGCTTGAAGAAACTTTCCCAGAAGAGGGGTTAGGGTATGGGATACTCCAAAAAGATTGACACATAGCAATTAGAGAACAATCTTCTCCTTAAAGTGGTTGTAAATCTCAGGCATGAAAGTGTAATTTCTGTCTGCTTCCTCCTTCCTCTGCTATCACCATAAATCACTTCTGACAGGTTTTCCTGACACCAAGAGGTGAAAAGGTGACATGGGAGGGAGTTCCAGCACAGCCTGTGATTGACAGCCTCAACTCTGTTCCTTTGTGCTGTGTGAATGGGGGGGGGTCCCTTCCCTCCAATCAGCTCTTACTGAGCTCTGCAGGGTTTAACTTCAGCTCCCCCCTCCCTTTTTCTGAAAGCTCAGACAAGCTATATACATTTTTGCATTTTGAACAGCTGTAGAGGAGAGAGGGCTGCACATAAATAGGTACAACTTATTTAGGGGGATTTGTTTCAACTCCATGTATCACCTGAGGGCAGTCACTTGTCACAAACCATTAAATCAGACGGAGACAGAAGTACAGTTAAATCACACTTGTTTAATAATAAAAATAAATATAACAAACGTAGTCAAAACATAGCCAGAGTTCAGGAACGGATAGTCAGACAAGCCAAACGCCAGGGAGCCGGAGATGAGCGTAGTAAAACAGCTAGCAGGACCTGGAGCCAGAAGGGATGTCAGCCAAGCAAGTCTTTTAACAGGAATGCAGGAGAGCGTCTCTGTGATGTTGACCAAGGCGAAGGCAGAGATCCTCTGGGCTGGACGGCTTAAGTAGGCAGGACTGACGAGCAGGATATCATCAACAGCTGAGTCACTGTGGAGAGATAGGAGCTGGCAATTAGCCGACAGCTGAGCGGCCAGCTCAGAGAAGGAAGGGCTGAGCCCAGCCCTGACATCACTTTACTGGGTATATGTAAAGGTTTACAACTACTTTAAGTAAACGTGAATGTTGAACGGTCTATACTCCCACAGCTGAAGACTGATGAGGTAACTTTCAGAACAGGCTAGGACCTCACAGCTGGGGACTATGAGACAAGTTTCTGAGCAGTGTAAAGCTTCACAGCTGATGACCATGAGGCATGTTTCTTTGGCATCTGGTTACCTCGTACCAATGCACAACTACTAGTGCAACTTCCAAAGCACTGCACATTAACAGGGATCAATTTAGGGTCTTTACCCACAAGTCCCCAGGACAGCTGCCACCTTCCATCCTCTGGGAACTGTCCAGTGAGTCAGACAGTCCATCTGCAGACCATATTCCTTGTGGTGAGGTCCTGCAACCAGCTTCTAAGCAGATCCATCCAGGCCCTCAGCCCTGACACTGCTAAGGCCTCCAGAACAGCTGCACAGTCAATGGTAGTGGCGGCCAATCCATTAGGGGTGCAGGGGTGCAGGGGCTCGGCCCCCCTAATCCACGTGCCCAGCCCCTAATCTACACGCATGGATTTCAGTGGGGTTTTTTGTTTTTTTTTGAAGCATATGATTAGAACCTGAGGGTGGGCTGCGCCCTGAGCCCACCCAGTCGTGTGACATGTGTCCCGAGACCCGATGCATAGAATGCATTAGGGTGAAAAATCTTGAGTGTTTACAACCCCTTTAGATTTTGCATCATTTTTGCCTGCTGTATAATTACGTCTTACTGATCTGGCCAGCCAGGGAGCGACTCTGCACATTTGCCAATCCTGGCACTGGCGAGTTCTGGCGACAGAATTACAAGTGTGGTATTGTTGGTGGTGGGCTGCACCCCATGTAGTGCTTGCAGCCAAGGTAGATGATTGGTACCATGGTCACTATGTTCAGCAATGGTACAAAGTATTGAAAAGTTATTTACAAATTAAATGCATTTTTATTTTTTTTAAAGGTTGCGCTTTTTTCAATGTGAAACGTGTAAATAGATGGTAAAGGTGTAAAAATATTAATGAACAAAGCAAACAAAAAAAAGTTTTAATTATACATAGTTCATAAAATAGAAGTGAAAAAAAAATCAGCAGGAAAATAATAATTAAATGGAGAAGACGAATAAGGAGTTAATTTTTTTAAAACAAACATGTCATACTTACCTCCTCTGTGCAGATGGTTTTGCACAGAGTAGCCCCAATCCTCCTCTTCTGGGGGCCCTCAGCGGCACTCCTGGCTCCTCCTCTTCTCGAGTGCCCCGTGGTGAGCCGCTCTCCCTGGGGGGGGCACTCATGCAGGCGCGCTCCCGTGTTCTGCTGCTGCGTCTATTGACACAGACAGCAGGACTCGGCCCCGCCCCCACGGCTCCCACATCCTTGGATTTGATTAACAGCAGTGCGAGCCAATGGCTGCGCTGCTATCAATCTATCCAATCAGGACCAGAGACATCAGATGGAGCTGGAAAGATCGGGTTAGGTAAGTAAAAGGGGGGCTCTGGTGGGCAGCTGCATCCCAGGAGGTTTTTTACCTTAATGCATTCGATCTGGAGACCTTAGACACGGAAGCCAGGTCCTCACACAGTCATCGGGGTAGTGGTCTCCATAGAGGGTATTTCAAATAAAATGGACGGTTTCTCCCATATGTTCATATATATATCGAGGAAAGGAGAACAAAAAAGGGCCAAAAAAGATTCTGTATAAAATTTAGAAATAGAATAAAGTTAAAAAAAAACTCACATTTTTGAGAAGAGTAAACAGCGCTTAAGAAATGTGCATGGCGGCAGTGGAGCCCATCCCAACGTGTTTAGTCTAAATAGACACCCCAGATGATGTCTATTTAGACGAAACGTGTCGGGACAGGCTCCACTGCCGCCATGCACATTTCTTAAGTGCTGTTTACTCTTCTCAAAAATGTGAGTTTTTTAACTTTATTAAATTTCCAAATTTTATACGGAATCACACTATGTGGCCCTTTTTTGCTCTCCTTTCCTTGAGATATATATATATATAGATAGATATATATATATATATATATATATCTATCTATATATATATATATATATATAAATATATGAACATATGGGAGAAACCATCCATTTTCATTTTATATGAAATACCCTCTGTGGAGACCACTACCCCGATGACTGTGTGAGGACCTGGCTTCCGTGTCTAAGGTCTCCAGATCGGATGTCTTCAATTTTGGCATCTGCCAATACAAGCCTGTTTGACTCATAGGACGTATGTCCTTTTGAGTTCAAATCATCTGGTAAGCCCTCATCCTTTCGGTGGTGGACTACATGCACATATTGTTTTATCATTCAATCACTATTTTCGGATGTCTTAAAGAGGTTTTGAACACTTGGCGAATGTCCCTATAGGGGCCATCCAGATTCACCACTTTTTTCACTTCACTTATGGACTCAAAGTTTATTTGTTTTCCTGGTGATTTCTTTGTATAGAATCACTGAACATTTATCACATCAGAGCTTCAAATGACTTGTATCTAATATTTGTGAGATTTACTGTATTTATTGTCGTTTAACACTCACTTTTTCACCATGAAAATCAGGTGCAAATAGCGTGTGCGTGTTATACGCCGATACTTCAATTTTAGCTGCCTCGGAGGGGACAGTGAAGGGGGCGGGACGAGTGCCTTCAGATTGCATACAGTGAGAATCTCCTGTTTACTTGGCGGCCTCTGTAATAGGAAGTCCTGTCTCCTGGGCCGCCATTGGACCACTGTTCTGTCTATCATAGGAAATTCTCGCTGTATGTAATCTGTCGGCGCTCGTCCCGCCCCCCTCACTGTCCCCTCTAGGCTGCAGATGGGCATTGATCATGCTGCACTGATGGCAATGGTGAGGCTGCTGCATTGATGGCAATGGTGAGGCTGCTGCATTGATGGCAATGGTGAGCCTGCTGCATAGATGGCAATGGTGAGGCTGCTGCATTGATGGCAATGGTGAGGCTGATGCATTGATAGCAATGGTGAGGCTGCTGCATTGATAGCAATGGTGAGGCTGATGCATTGATAGCAATGTTGAGGCTGCTGCATTGATAGCAATGGCGAGGCTGCTGCATTGATGACAATGGTGAGGCTGCTGCATTGATGGAAATGTTGAGGCTGCTGCATTAATGTCAATGGTGAGGCTGCTGCATTGATAGCAATGGTGAGGCTGCTGCATTGATAGCAATGGTGAGGCTGATGCATTGATAGCAATGGTGAGGCTGTTGCATTCATAGCAATGGTGAGGCTGATGCATTGATAGCAATGATGAGGCTGTTGCATTGATGGCAATGGTGAGGCTGCTGCATTGATGGCAATGTTGAGGCTGCTGCATTAATGTCAATGGTGAGGCTGCTGCATTGATAGCTATGGTGAGGCTGCTGCATTGATGGCAATGGTGAGGCTGATGCATTGATAGCAATGGTGAGGCTGTTGCATTGATGGCAATGCTGAGGCTGCTCCATTTATGGCAATGTTGAGGCTGCTGCTTTGATAGCAATGGTGAGGCTGCTGCATTGATAGCAATGGTGAGGCTGCTGCATTGATAGCAATGGTGAGGCTGATGCATTGATAGCAATGGTGAGGCTGCTGCATTGATGGCACTGTTGAGGCTGCTGCATTAATGTCAATGGTGACGCTGCTGCATTGATAGCAATGGTGAGGCTTCTGCATTGATGGCAATGGTGAGGCTGCTTTATTGATAGCAATGGTGAGGCAGCTAAATTGATGGCAATGGTGAGGCTGCTGCATTGATGACAATGTTGAGGCTGCTGCATTGATTGCAATGGTGAGGCTGCTGCATTGATAGCAATGGTGAGGCTGCTGCAGTAATGGCAAAGGTAAGGCTGCTGCATTGATGGCAATGTTGAGGCTGCTGCATTGATGGCAATGGTGAGGCTGATGCATTGATAGCAATGGTGAGGCTGTTGCATTGATGGCAATGCTGAAGCTGCTCCATTTATGGCAATGTTGAGGCTGCTGCATTGATAGCAATGGTGAGGCTGTTGCATTGATGGCAATGGTGAGGCTGCTGCATTGATGGCACTGTTGAGGCTGCTGCATTAATGTCAATGGTGAGGCTGCTGCATTGATAGCAATGGTGAGGCTTCTGCATTGATGGCAATGGTGAGGCTGCTTTATTGATAGCAATGGTGAGGCAGCTAAATTGATGGCAATGGTGAGGCTGCTGCATTGATGACAATGTTGAGGTTGCTGCATTGATATCAATGGTGAGGCTGCTGCAGTAATGGCAAAGGTAAGGCTGCTGCATTGATGGCAATGTTGAGGCTGCTGCATTGATGGCAATGGTGAGGCTGCTGCATTGATGGCAATGGTGAGGCTGCTGCATTGATGGCAATGGTGAGGCTGCTGCATTGATAGCAATGGTGATGCTGCTGCATTGATAACAATGGTGAGGCTGCTGCATTGATGGCACTTGTGAGGCTGCATTGATGTGGACTGATGAGGCTGCACTGATGTGGACTGATGAGGCTGCATTGATGGCACTTGTGAGGCAGCAGATGGGCATTGATCAGGCTGCATTGATGGCAATTGTGAGGCTGCAGATGGGCACTGACCCTTATTTTGCTTCAAAGTTCCTTATTTAAAATGTAAGTTTTTTTCCTGAAACTTCCCTCTTAAAATGAATGTGCGTGTTATACGCCGATAAATACGGTACTTAATCATCTCTGTTCACCTAAAATTTTAGCGCTGCACTTTTTATTTTTATTTTAGTGCTATTTTAGTGCTAAGCGCTAAACTTCAATTAAGTGCTGGTGGCTCCTTCTTCCCCAAGTGTAACATGGGCATCATTGAATGGGTGGGGGACAAAAATTGTCACATACCTGGTTATTGAGCCTAATGTGAAGAGAAAGGCCTCTCTTACAGCTGCAGCTCAGGGGCCACTGATAGTGGAACAGCCACCGCGAGAGCAAGGCTAGGTATGAGTGCCTGTGATCAGTCCAGTAGTTTGCGCTGGTGGTAGTCGACACTCCACTGATTGGAAGCCAGGAGACAGAAGCAACTGACAGCAGGTAGGTGCAGCAGGCAATGCAGGCTGGTGGCAGGCTGGCACATGAAGAGCTGACTGGTGACACGCGGCAGATGCTTGGTGGAAAGCAGAAGCCAAAGGAGAGCGTACTGGACTGAAGGATCTGTAACAGGCTGGACAAGTAGGAGGCAAGGTCAGACAAGCCGGGTCAGTAACAGACAGTCAGATCAGGCATAGGTGGCAGGCAGGAGAATAGTCAGGTCACAGGCCAGGGTCAACAACGATGAGGCAGATCAGGCATGAGCAGAAGGCAGAAGCAGAGTCCGGCAACAAGCCAAGGTCAGGGCAGGTAGCAAACAAGCGTGGTAAGAGGCAAGCCGGGTCAGGATCAGAGGTCAGACACAGGAATCAGGCAATAAAGCGCACAGAACACTGTAGACCAAACAGCAATGAGCTAGAGCTAAAGGAAGGCCTGTTTGGCACAAGTATTGGTAACAGGCACACGCCTGGGCATGCCTGTGTGTGCACAACTGCCCCTTTGGTTGCCTGCACACGTGCGCACGATTGTGCCTGGCAACATTGTCCACGTTATGGGCAAAGAAAAACAGAAAAACTGTGCTAGATTTGTAGGAAGAAACAGAGGCAGCAACTCAATGTGGGATAACACAATAGCGCCAATAGATGAAATTAGTCTATGGAGAACATGAATTAACACAGTCCATAACTTCAGTTGATATGCACCACGGTGAGTCCAAGCATAATGAGAAAGGGGTGCCCGACACCATTATAAATTGCCAGTTGATAGGCAATAAAGAACGATCAACTGTAACCCAGCACCGGCCTTGACTCCAGGAACGGCTGCTGGACACACACAGAAGGAACCCTGGTATTGGACCTGGTAACCACTCAAATTTCTCACTGGATCATGGCCATATTGAGGATGTACTCCAGGTACGCTCAAGGAAAGGAAAAACTGACCATAGCTTAATACAGTCTACTATGTTTATTAAAAAATAAAAAGTATTTCACTTACATAAATAGTATTAAAACTTTGCATAAAATCAAGTGCCGGCCGGCAAACACAGGAGCACGTCCTCCTCACAAACAGCGAGGTGAAGTCAGTGCGTGCCCTCCCAGACGCGTTTCGTCATAGGTGACATTTTCAATGGGGGTTACTTCTGTGCGTGTCCAGCAGCCGTTCCTGGAGTGAAGGCCGTGGCTGGGTTACAGCCGATCGTTCTTTATTGCCTATCATCTGGTAAGCAGGCAATTGATGGGGGGGCGTGGCCAAGATGGCGACCAGATAGGACGTGTGTGAAGGGAGCTCCGTCCTATACCGATACCTCATCCGTTCTTAGGGGACATATCCTCACCCTGACGCTACCAAGCAGTGGAGGAAACGAGCGGGTATGAGAAGGGGAAGCTCCGGTTCCCAGAGGAAGAGGCAGCAGGCTCCTAGGACCTCGCTCACATCCAGCGGTGCATGCGGGGCGGCCTACACCAACATGGCGTCCCAGACGGAGCAAACTGAGTCGTCCCAACTGGGAACCGATCAGTTCCAGGCCCTTATGCAAGCCATCACAGGCTGCCAAACAACTCTGACCAACAAAATCGAGCAGATGCAGCTCGAAATGGGCCTTATTAGGCGGGACATGGACAAACATCGAGACCGATTAACGGAGGCGGAGCGGAGAGTGGGGGAGACAGAGGACACGCTCAGGGAACATTCCACCTCCCTACGCACGCTACAGGTTAAAATGAAGGCGATCGAATCCAGAGCAGAAGATCAGGAGAATAGAAATCGGCGGAACAATTTACGTATGGTTGGTCTCCCAGAAGGGGCTGAAGGGAGAGATCCTGAAAACTATGCAGAACAACTGCTGCGTACGCTTCTCCCGCAGGCGCCATTCTCCCCCCACTTTGCAGTTGAGCGGGCTCATAGGATGCCATCCGCTCCAGGCCCCCCTGGTGCTCCGCCACGTACTTTTATTTTTCGCCTACTGAACTTTAGAGACCGAGATCTGGTTCTTAGAGAGGCCAGGAAGATTGGAGAACTGCGCTATGAGAACGCAAAGATCATGCTGTTTCCGGATTTCTCCATCGAAACACAACGACAACGAAGATCGTTCGACCAGGTCAAGGCCCAATTAAGGAGCAAAGGTCTCAAGTACAGCATGATGTTTCCAGCACGCCTTAGAGTGATTGACGGCGAAACCACCAAGTTTTTCGTTTCCCCGGAGGAGGCTTCCAGATGGGTCGAATCCCTTCCTAGGCATCGTTAAGATGCCCGCCGCTTTGTCCCCCTCCCCCCCTATTTTTTGTTTTTTCGATTGCTTTGATTTTTTCTTTTGACCACTTTGAAGGCTCCTAGTGAAGTACGCAGCTGCCGGTGAGGTGCATGGCTACTTACGGACTTACTATGTGAGTTGGCTTTCCCTGAGGACTCCCCTGACGGGCAGTTTGTTTGCTGTGGGGGCGGGAGGGAAGAGGGGAAGCAGCATACTTGCTTTGAAGATACATGAGATCATATCTCCTTAACACTCAGGGGCTCTCCCTTCAGGACGGAAAGGCCGACCACCCTTAGATGCTCATGGTGTTTAATGCTGCAGGAGTCCCCACCTTTCCTCCTCCCGGCTCTGTACTTCTACTCTGACTGACATATTTTTCCTGGCAACCATAGAAGGGGACTTAAAAGAGCCTTTCTACCTTAACGTGGAGAATTCAAGTCTTGATCTAGCTCTCGGGAGGACAGGCCCCCCATCCCCAGCTGGCACTCTATTACTGGCCCTGCCGCTGCTAGGGGAGGAACTCGAGGGTTATAACTGCATATTAATATATAATGTAATTTGGAAAATACCCTTGGCTTGCTTCGGATGAGGTTGGGGGGGGATCAATGTGCTTAGCCGGGCTGAGGCAGGAACAGTAACTCTCTATCCACAGATGGGAGGTTAGGCATGATTTATATGTTTCCTGTCTGGTGCCATCCGTCAGATGGGGATGTATTGAAGGGAGGATGGGGATGCTTGGGTTAGGTTTTGCTCCATGCCTCTTTCTCCCCCTGCAACGGGGGAAGCAGGATGTATCTCCAGGCAGATGTTTGCCCTTAGTGAGTCTGAGAGAAACAAAAGTGATTTTGATATAGGGGTGGGGATGTGGCCATCCACAAGTTCCCAGGAAACTGTGTATAATGCTTATGGAAAAAGTTATTTTAAGATTGTGCCCCTAGATAATTCTAGGTGAACTGTCGCCGGGGGTCTCCAAGACGGATAATTCTGTTGGGGCTCCCTTGGTGACAGTGGTCTTTATGACCGGTTGTGGGCGGGGCTCCCTAGCCCCGGCTGGGGCTCTAGGTCCTTGGTATGCTCAGTACTACGCGCCACCCCCCAAGGGAGATTTCTCCTATCTGAAATGTTTATTGGGTTAGGTTCGGGTATACATACACCCCATGAGTTTCAAATGGAGGTGTGGGGTGGGTTGGGAGGGGAGTTTGATTTGTTTCAGTTTTTTTTTATGTATTTTACTTTAATTGCCTATTGCTATGCCTTACAGTCTATAAGATTGCTTTGCCATACCCGCCATGACGGCTTTCAGTGGTCGCTGATGTCTCTGTTGGACCCTAGCTGTGTGGGATACTCTCTCCTCCAGATCCCTCCGATAATCCACTACACTAAACTGTATGATGGCCCCTATTAAAATTTTGTCCTGGAATGTCAGGGGCCTAAATCACAAAATTAAGCGCTCCCTGGTCTTTGACTATCTTAAAAAATATTCCCCTCAAATCTGCATCCTTCAAGAGACGCATCTGGTGGGTGGTAAGGTGATGGGACTAAAAAGACCTTGGGTTGGCCGACACTACCATGCCACTTACTCCAGCTACTCTAGAGGAGTTAGTGTCCTGGTACACAAAAATCTCAGTTTTGAATTGATGGATGTGGTTACGGACCCAGAGGGGAGATATGTGTTGATACATGCTAACATTGACACAGTAGACATGGTGGTGGTGGGAGTATATTTGCCACCCCCGGCTAATATTTCTGTGCTGCAGAAGCTAATAGGGCTGATTGCCCAATTTCAGACTGACAATGTGGTCATAGCGGGAGATTTTAATATACCGCCAAACCCCTGTATAGATAAATTATCTCCTGATCCTGCTAGAGGCTCAGCGTTGTCCAAATGGGCTGATGTGTACGGGCTGGTGGATGTATGGCGATGGAAGAATCCATCAGAACGAGCTTACACCTGCCACTCCTCTTCATATAACACCTTGTCCCGTATTGATGTGGTCTATGTTGGCGGCGCAATGCTCCCCAGGGTTATTTCAGTAGAGATACTTCCAAGGGGCATCTCGGACCACTCCCCCTTACTCTGCACAATGCAAACTCATACTCCCCAAGCGGACAGACTTTGGCGACTCTCTAGATTCTGGATTGAACATCCGACCATAGAAATAGAGGTGGCCAAAGAGATAAGGAGTTTTTGGTTGACTAATGCCGATTCCACAGGGATGGCAATGGTCTGGGATTCATTTAAAGCCTATATACGAGGGTGCTATATATCATCTATTACACGAGAAAGAAACAATGATAAAATTACACTAGAGGAGGCGGAGGCCAGGGCACAGGAACTGGAGTCTAGGTTTGCCATGACTTCTAATCCTATCGCGGCTCAAGATATGAAGGTAGCATATCGAGAAGTAATGTTGCTTAGGGTAAATAAGGTTCATAAACGTCAGCTCACCCAAACTCAAACGATATTCGAACATGGTGACAAGCCAGGTAGACTGCTGGCTTGGATCTCCAAGGAGCAGTCTCCAATCTCCACCATTGCGAGTCTGCGAAGGGAGGATGGGACTAAAGTGGTGGACCCATTGAGCATCAATCGATGCTTTAAAGAATTCTATGAGGCCTTGTACTCCACTAGGGTAAATTACTCCCCGGATGAGCTCCACAATTTTCTAGAAGGGGTGACCCTCCCGACTCTCTCTGCTGAGGCGAGGGAAAATCTAGACGCCCCGATCGAAATCCCGGAGGTGCGAGCGGCATTGAAATCTATGCAGACAGGGAAGACTCCAGGGGAGGATGGGATCCCCCCTGAATTCTACAAGCAGTACCTAGATGACCTAACTATTAAATTACATGACATGTTTACAAAATCACTGCAGGACAGGGACCTCCCACCATCCATGTCCCAGGCCATCATAGTTGTAATACCCAAACCGGGGAAGGACCCACAGTTGTGCTCCTCCTACCGACCCATCTCCCTGCTCAACTCTGACGCCAAAGTACTCACCAAAATTCTTGCCAGGCGTCTAAACGAAATTATACTTACCCTGATCCATGAAGATCAATCGGGATTCATGCCTGGCAAGGGAACAGATATCAACCTGCGAAGGCTTTATGCAATCCTGGCCTCTGGAGATGAGGGAGGGGCTGAGGAAATGGTGGCCTCTCTGGACGCGGAGAAGGCCTTTGATTCAGTGGAATGGGGCTATCTCTGGGAGGTCCTCCACAAATTCGGATTTGGGCCATCCTTCATCTCCTGGGTCAGATTGATATATGGGGCACCGAGGGCCAGGGTGCGTACCGGTACAGTCTTGTCCTCACCCTTCGCCTTGGGCAGGGGAACGCGTCAGGGGTGCCCCCTGTCCCCGGGACTTTTTGCTCTAGCAATTGAACCTATGGCGGCACTTCTTCGGGCATCAACACAAACTAAAGGGATTGATAGAGGACCACTGCAAGAAAAGGTGTCCCTATATGCAGACGACACCCTATTGTATCTGAGGGATGATGGGTGCTCGCTACGGTCGGCTCTGTCAATTATAGATGGCTTTGGGCGATTCTCAGGAATAAGAGTAAACTGGGGGAAGTCAGTGATATTTCCCTTACATTCTGGGACAGGAGGCCAGCAAATGGATGGACAGCTGCGGAGGGTTTCTCAGTTTCGGTACCTGGGAGTTGAGATACATTGGGACTTAAGGCAGTTTATCCCTCTGAATCTCAACCCGGTAGTTCAGCAGACATCCCAGAGCTGTGCCAGATGGAGGTCACTCCCCCTGACACCGGTCGGAAGAGTTAACTTAATTAAAATGTCGATTCTTCCTAAGTTCACGTATCTTTTCCGCCAAGCCCCTATACCAATACCACATAGTTTTTTTAAGAGGTTGGATAGCATTTTGGTATCCTTTGTCTGGAATGGGAGAGCTCCCAGGGTGGCCAAAGTGAAGCTACAGATGCCCACGTCGCTTGGCGGCCTGGCACTGCCGTCCCTGTTGAAATATTACTGGGCGGCGGTCTTGGTGACGGTCAAGTGGTGGCTGTCGGAGGAGCCAGCTAACCCAGCCTCTTCATTGGAGGCGGCGCTGCTGGGTTCATATGCGGAGCTTAGGAACCTGATACATAGGGGCCCTAGCTCTAACTCTCGGGTCACCCTTCCTATGATTGCGACCCTGAAGGTGTGGGACTCAGTGGCCAGACAGGTGGGTGGCTCTGGGAGGTGGTCCCCTGAGACCCCACTGTGGGGGAATCCTCGATTACCGCATTTTCGCTCCATACCTGATCCTATTGCCTGGGCCAGGTGTGGAATAACAAAATTGAGCGACATAACGTTTCAGGGACAGCTGATTACATTTGATGCACTAAAACAAGACCGTGATATCCCGAACCATATGTTTTTCAGGTACATCCAATTAAGACATGCCTTTAGATCACAGTTCCCCTCCTCGATCTCACTCGAGATGTCCCCGGTGGAGAAATTGCTTAGATCGCCTGATCAAACCAAAACGATGTCTACCCTATACAGTCTTTTTATTACGTTGGATACCTCTGGTGTCTCCCGGCTCTTTGCTTTATGGCAAAGGGATATCCCGGAGCTAACAGATGATGATTGGGAGGAGGGTGTCCAACAGTATCTGCCCCTTGTGATCTCGGCCAGGGACAGATATATTCAGCTGAAGTTTCTTCACCGAGCATATTATTCCCCGGTTCGCCTGGCAAGAATTTACTCTGACCGTACGGCTACATGCCCCAGATGTAACTATCACGAAGCAGACTTCTTTCACATAACCTGGTCTTGTCCTGTAGTGACGGAATTATGGAAAGAAATCCTAGCTGAAATCAATAGCATTGGGAGACTAACAGTTCCGTACAGCCCGATTCCTCTTCTTCTAGGCATAAGTGACTTCCTCGACTTAACATGGGGTAAAAAGCTGTTCCTCTTCTACACCACATTTTATGCTAGGAAGGCTATTTTGTTGAAATGGAACCAAAACTCACCACCTACTAAACAGCTATGGCAATCACTGATAAACACAGCACTCCCACTCTACAAATTGACGTATATGGGAAGAAACTGTGCAAAAAAATTTGGGAAAATATGGTCGGAATGGGTAAAGGCAAAACACCTTACTATTCCATAGTGGTAATCTAAATGTTATTTAGGAGTGGGATTGCTCCACCATTTTGCCTCCCCCCCCCCCCTTCTTAGGGTTGATCCTGAATATCTCCTTGGTATGACAGGGTAGGAGTTATCTGATATTACTCTGATAATTACATACTAATGGAAATATTGCAATATGTACTGCATGTGCGGATGTGTGAAGCAATTCTTGACATTTGATTATTGGATGGTATAAACTGGCAATGTAATGTTTTATTTTATTTTGTCTAAAATCTTTAATAAACTTTATGTTAAAAAAAAAAAAAGCAGGCAATTGATATGGGGTCGGGCACCCCTTTCTCATTATGTGTGGACTCACCGTGGTGCATATCGACTGAAGTTATGGACTGTGTTAATTCATGTTCTCCATAGACTAATCTCATCTATTGGCGCAACTGTTTTCCATTCTACATGCGCATTATGGGCAAGCCTTCTCTGACAAAAATGTTTTTATTGAGGGCTTTTTGCTGACTACATCCATTTTTTTTTTTCAAGTAAAATTTGTAAAATTGGATGGAGGTAGAAGAATGTTCAGCAAATATTTTTACATAAATAAACTATTTCGACTTTAGAGCGGTAAATATATGGAATGGCGTTCTTATATGTAAAGATCATATTGTACGCAGACAGTGGTTAAACCGACCATATCACTAAGCAAGAAGGGGCTAACACAAAGCACATCCATCTGCACAGGAAGCAATATATATCACATTAAATTCTTCAAATGGTTCCTCTAAATAACGAAGTCAGCCTGCAGTGTGGGATCGTGCTTTAAAGCCGTTTAATCTCTCCTTTGGCTCTCAATCTGCCATTTTCACAGTCCCAGTGTTGCCCCAGGGGTCAGCGCTTTATCTCTTCTGCATCTTACCCCCTAAAAGGTCAAGCCGTTCATACGTTTTTTGGAGAAGGATAGGGAAGGGAGACGTGTTCTTACCATTCATCCACCCTGTGGGGGTGATACATTGTTTCAAGTTTTTTTTTTTGGGGGGGGGGGGGTCTGTTATGATGAAGTACATTAAATACCTTTCAAAATAATTGTTTCCAGAGTGGGAACGTCGATCGGGCAGCTGACGAATTTCCACAGTCAGAAAAATGTGTAAATATATTTGGCGCACTGGAAAGTTTTTTTTTTTATCCCTAGCAGAAAAGTTGCACTCTGGGATTTGTGGCACGATGATTGCGCTCGGCGTTGGAATCCTGAATTATGAGTAAATTGCATAGCTGGGGAGGGGAGGATGTAGAAAAGGTAGACGTGGTACGGTGTCCATACATGGGCAAAATCCTCCAAGGATCACATATGGGAAATTAGCATTGTATCATCTGTCTTCCTCATTGTAACGGACAGGCAGATAATATAGTAATCCTAATATGATAATAACATGATGGACCTTATTTATTACAGCAAAAGATTAATGTATTGCGTGCAGGGTGAATAACAATTTGGACTGCCCTAAACCGAGGAAAGGTTAAATCATAACTCTTCTGCACACATTGCAATACTTTATTGACCATGACCGTTTCAGCTACACCTAATACTTAGCGCAGTGTGGCCACGCCCCCTTTTCGCAGCAGTGCGCTCTGCTCGCTGAATGTCGTATACACCGAACTTATCCCTCTGTCTCAAGTTCTAATGCTAGGAGATACAGATAAAGAGTAAAGTGGGTTGCAAACTCTGTACTTTCTTTAAATGTTGTCAACTTCTACTTCCCAAGCCTTGGTTAGTCATCAAGATGAAGTGTCTCCAAACTTCTGAAGGCTGAATTAAAAATTTTTACCAAAAACAGCAGACTGAAAAAAAAAAAATCCCCATTAGAGTCCCTTCACTCTTGTGTGACTCCAAAGTTGCGCCGACTTTGGAGGGCAGCTTTGACGCAACTTTTCATGCAGCTTTGACGCAACTTTGGATGGATGCAACTTTGGATATGACTTTGGGTTTAACCAGTGGTAATGGACAACTGTTGCACACAAGTGGCATTGTATAACATTCATGTACGACTTTCATGCAACTTCTGAGGGTTAACATTGAAGTCTATAGCCCTCAAGTTGCATGAAAGTTGGACCAAAGTAGTGCATGATCTATTATGAAGTTGCTGCAACTTTAAGTCGGGCAGATATGAATGGTTATTATTGTAAAACATGGGGAACGACTTGTCATGCAACTATGATGTCCAAAGTTGCATGACAAGTCACAGAAGTGTGAATGGAGCAGGATCAGGGTCCCATCAAAGTCCCTGTTACATCAGGGTCCCCATCAGAGTTGTCGCTTACATCAGGGTCCCCATCAGAGTCCCCCTTACATAAGGGCCCCCATCAGAGTCTGCCCTAGATTAGTCTGCTAATCTACTGAGATTTTCACACACAACCATCTCTCTGGTTTACAAAGAATGGTCCGAAAAAGAGAAAATTTCCAGCGAGCGGCAGTTGTGTGGAGGAAAATGCCCTGTTAATATCAGAGGTCAGAGGAGAATGGGCAGACTGGTTCCAGATGATGGAAAGGCAACAGTAACTCATATAACCACTCGTTACACCCAAGGTATGCAGAATACCATCTCTGAACACACAACACATCCAACCTTGAAGCAGATGGGCTGCAGCAGCAGAAGACCAAACCGGGTGCCACTCCTGTCAGCTAAGAACAGGAAACTGAGGCTACAATTCACACAGGATCACCAAGATTGGAAAAACGTTGCCTGCTCTGATGAGTCTCGATCTCAGCTGCAACATTCAGATATTAGGGTCAGAATTTGGTGTAAACAACATGAAAGCATGGATCCATCCTGCCTTGTATCACCGGTTCAGGCTGGTGGTGGTGGTGTAATGGTGTGGGGGATATTTTCTTGGCACACTTTGGGCCTCTTAGTACCAATTGATCATCGTGTAAACTCCACGGCCTACCTGAGTATTGTTGCTGACCATGTCCCTCCCTTTATGACTACAGTGTCCCCATCTTCTGATGGCTCCTTCCAGCAGGATAATGCACCATGTCACAAAGCTCCAATCATCTCACCACTGGACAATGAGGTCCCTGTCCTCCAATCATCTCACCACTGGACAATGGGGTCCCTGTACTCCAATGGCCTCCACACTCACCACATCTCATCCAATAGAGCACCTTTGAGATGTGGTGGAACGGGAGAGTCCCATCATGGATGTGCATCCGACAAATCTGCAGCAACTGCGTGATGCTATCATGTCACTATGGAGCAAAATCTCTGAAGAACGTTTCCAACACCTTGTTGAATCTAATCCACCAAGAATGAATGAAATGAAAGAACACCTCACTAATCGATCCGTGACTGCTGCTCCTCTCTGCCAATCCCTTCACTGGCTTCCCCTCCCCCACCATGTAAAATTCAAAATGCTAACCATAACATACAAGGCCATTCACAACATCGCCCCCATCTACATCACCAACCTCATCTGCAGATATCGCCCAAATCGCCCCCTCCGCTCCTCCCAGCACCTCCTGCTCTCTAGCTCCCTTGTTACCTCCTCCCATGCTCACCTTCAGGACTTCTCCAGAGCCTCTCCCATCCTCTGGAATTCCCTGCCCCAGTATATCCGATCAGCCCCTACCCTGTCCACCTTTAGGAGATCCCTGAAAACTCATTTATTCAGGGAAGCCTATCCCACACCCACATAACTGTCCCTGAGCCACCCCCATCAAATCATTCTTTGCAGCTATTACCTTTTGTACCACCACCCCCTTCCTTTAGAATGCAAGCTCTACGAGCCGGGGGCTCCTGTACCTTTTGTATTGAACTGTACTGTAATTGTGTTGTCCCCCTTATACATTGTAAAGCGCTGAGTAAACTGTTGGCGCTATATAAATCTCGTATAATAATAATGAAGGCATTTCAGAGCTTGTTAGTGGACAATTGCTCAAAATGGCACATTTTCTACTCTTGCATGTAAAACAAAGAGAAATTCCCAAGCTCCGGTCAAAACCATTTTAATTCTTGGTGGTTTCAAAAATGTAACAGTCTATCCATCACTAACTGTGGAGGGGCAAGACTTGGATTATGCAGCCAAAAAAAAAATTGAAATGCATTTCGATGACGATAAGCTGAGTGTTTTTATTGCCACGTACACACGAGCGGTTTTGCCGTCGGAATAAACTCTGAAGGTTTCCCCGACGGAATTCCACTCAAGCGGTCTTGCCTACACACGGTCACACCAAAGTCCGACCGTCCAGAACGCGGTGACGTACAACACGTATGACGGGACTAGAAAAAGGAAGTTCAATAGCCAGTAGTCAATAGCTTCCTTCTCGTACTGGCTTCAGAGCATTTTTGGTACGTCGGAACAGCATACAGACGAGCGGTTTTCCCCGATAGTAATTTGTTCCGTTTGAAAAATTTAGAACATGTTCTCTATCTAAGTCCATCTGAACTTTCGACGGAAAAAGTCCGATGGGGCATACAACCGTCGGAAGATACGATGAAAAGCTCCCAGCTGACTTTTTCTGACGGACATTCCGCTCGTGTGTACGCGCCATAAGTAGAAGGGAGTTAACATAAGCAACCCATTGTGCCTTGGTAGACACCGTAGATGCCACCAAAATTTGGGCTAATGGCCCATGGTTGGTGTCAGTGGTAGGAATAGTGTCCCAAAAGTGGTGTCATTAGGAGGAATTTTGCACACTCATCGGTGTCAGCGGGAAGATATATGCCCAATTGTTGCCACCAAGAATGAAGACAGTTCTGAGGGCAAAAGGGGGTCCAACCCGCTACAAGCAAGGTGTACCTAATAAAGTAGCCGGTGAGTGTATGTAAATTATTAGCACTGTATAAATGCCCATAATAAAAAAAAAACGTAAAATATTCCCAAAAACTTTTTTTAACAGGTGAAATTAATGCAAAAGAACAATGCAAAATCTTTACAAGTTCTGCCCATATAAGAAAACCCCCCCATCCCCCCCCCCCCCCCTCTCCCGGCTTTTACCTTCATTCCTACAGAACAGATTGGAGCCTTGTTGATGCATCGAGCAGCTCAGCTTTGCATCCTTTACTGGACCGCAGGGAATGTTCCTCCTCAGTTCTCCGAGGCTCAGGCCTGGGGATGCCAAAGTCTGGCCTTCATCTGGCTTGCAGAGTTTATTGGCCTCAGAGTTAATGCCGTTCTATAAAAACTAACATAAATTTCAATACCACCCAGATATCAAAGGGAAATGCAGAGCCAGGTGAGAGATTGGAAAGATTAAGGCCGCTCATAAAATAAAAAGCAATCATCAGAATGAAATGAAAACGGATGTGTAATTCATCAGTCACACCACTTGTGTCCAACGATGGAATTCCTCACTTTACTGCGCCCTCTCCTCGCAGATAAGACTTATGGGCCTCCCGCAATCCATCTCTGACTCATGCAAGACATCAATCTAAACTCAGCAGGAAGCAATGTGGGGGGGGGGGGGGGGGAGAGGGAAGAAAGTTATTTCTTTTGGCCCAAAATGTTTCAGAATGATTAACGCACCTATACTGTACCTTACGTTATTAAATTAATGGGGTAATCAGGCCTTAATCCGCGGGTCATAATGAAAACGTTTACACGTTTTATTGGCCATGAGTAATGCGTGTGTTCTAGGTGTTACTGCTGGAGGACCCAGGGATGGTGAAATGTTTTGCCAAAATGTAAACTTCAGCTTTGTTTTTTTGAAAAAAAAGTTCTTAAAATAGATCATATCGAAGCCTGATTTTAGAGGAAAAAAAATTATTCTCTGAGAAGATAGTTCACATTAAAAAAAAAAAAACAGTTTTTGAATTGCAGTAATTTCTTTTAGCCACAAGAGGTCCCCGGTCTTCTGGCCTGAATGACACCCAGAGGAGATTCTGTGAGTGCAAGGTGTCAGGGAATTTTTTTTTATTAAACTAAATCATTTTAAAGCCTAATTTTAGAAAAAAAAAACAAATTCAATATAAAAGTAGTAGAAGCTTCACATAAAAAAAAAAATACTTATTTAGTTGCAGTAATTTCTTTTAGCCACAAGAGGTCCCCGGTCTTCTGGCCTGAATGACACCCAGAGGAGATTATGTGAGTGCAAGGTGTCAGCATTTTTTTTTTTTATTAAACTAGATCATTTTAAAGCCTGGTTTAAAAAACAAAAACAAATTCAATATAAAAGTAGTAGAAGCTTCAGATAAAAAAAAATACCTTTTTAATTGCAGTAATTTATTTTAGAGACAAGAGGTCCCTGGTCTTCTGGCCTGAATGACACCCAGAGGAAATTCTGTGAGTGCAAGGTGTCAGGGATTTTTTTTTTTATTAAACTAGATCATTTTAAACCCAGATTTTCGAAAAAAGAAAAATGAGTTCAATACAAAAGTAGTAGAAAGTTCACATTAAAAAAAAAAAAAAAAAACAACTTTTTTAGTTGCAGTAATTTTTTTTAAGCCACAAGAGGTCTCCGGTCTTCTGGCCTGAATGACACCCAGAGGAGATTCTGTGAGTGCAAGGTGTCAGTGATTTTGTTTTTTATTAAACTAGATCATTTTAAAGCCTGATTTTAGAAAAAAAGAATTCAATATAAAAGTAGTAGAAGCTTCACATTAAAAAAAAAATACTTTTTTAGTTGCAGTAATTTCTTTTAGCCACAAGAGGTCTCCAGTCTTCTGGCCTGAATGACACCTAGTGGAGATTCTGTGAGTGCAAGGTGTCAGGGAATTTTTTTTTATTAAACTAGATATTTTTAAAGCTTGATTTTAGAGAAAAAATCAATATAAAAGTAGTAGAAACTTCACATAAAAAAAAAAAACGTTTTTAGTTGCAATTATTCCTCTTAGCCATAAGAGGTCCTCAGTCTTCTGGGCTGAATGACACCCAGGGGAGATTCTGTGAGTGCAAGGTGTCAGGGATTTTTTTATTATTATTAAATTAGATAATATTAAAGCCTGCTTTTAGAAAAAAAATAGAAGTTAATATAAAAGTAGTAGAAACTTCACATAAAAAAACCAAAACTTTTTAAGTTGCAATTATTCCTCTTAGCCACAATAAGTCCTCAGTCTTCTGGATTAAATGACGCCCAAAGGAGATTTTGTGAGTGCAGGGTGTCAGGGAAAAAAATGTATTATTATACAGGATTTATATAGTGCCCAGAGTTTACACAGTTCTTTACAATAAAAAGAGGGACAGTACAATTTACAATACAGTTCAATACAGAAGGAATAGGAGGGCCCTGCTCATGGAGCTTACACTGTTATTAAATAGATCATATTAAAGCCTGATTTTAGAAAAAAAAAAGAACTAAAAATAAAATATTCCTTGAAAAGATACTTCACATTTAAAAAATCAGTTTAGAGTGCGATAGTCATATTCAGTCTGTAGCTGTCCTATGCAGTAATTTCTTTTAGCCACAAGAGGTCCTCCGAGTAGAATGACACCCCTCAGGAGATTCTGTAAGTGCAGGGTGTTAAAGGATAAGTTCACCTTGTGTAACATGTAACATGTTACACCCATATTCAGTGTGTAACATGTAACATGTTACAGATGCCTCAGCCTCCGCACCCCCCTGACCCCCTGTTTTGACAGTGAGCAGGGGATTTTCTCCCCCTGCTCACTGTCACAATCTAAAAAAAGCCATGTGAGGTTCCGAGGGGGGGGGGGCTACCAGGTAGCACTGACCAGTTGCTAGAAGATACCAAGTAACTTTTTATCCCAATAGGGCATCTAAGTGGTAGGGGCTGCTTCCATAAACTGAGGACCTCTCATAGGAACCTCTGGATGTAGATGTACTGATTGGATCAGAAGATTGAAGCACCTAAAATGAGGTATTTATTCCAAGCACAAACTGAATGCAACAGCCAATGTGATAAAGAGGCCTTACTTTGCCCACTTCACAAGGTCGGTATCAGGCAACACTGAACAGCTATTTCGTTTTTTTTTTTTCTATAGTCCTTATACTAGTTGTATTCCTAGGCCTGGAAAAAGGGGGCAAAGTATGGGCCCCCTGAAATGTGTTGGATGTTTCTTTTATTTTGTGCTTGGAACAAATACCTGATTTTGGTCTCTATCATTTTGGGGCGATGCTCATATGTTCTGATCTGGTCAGCACTTCTTATATAAGTATGTTCACCAGGTTTTGTATTATAATAAAAATTAGGAATAAAAAAATAAATAAATAAAAATTAAGCATAACACTGCTAGGGGATCTGAAGGGGGAAGGGGCTGGCAAAATTGGGAGCTTAGGGGCTAAACCTGGAGTTTGACTTAGTAAGGTAATTTCAAAGTTAAAATTTTGGTGTTTTTTTAATAATAAATTCTAGTTATCCAGCTCCAGCCTCTCCCCTGCAGCCACTGCTAGCTCACACAGGGGAGAAGGATCATGTGACTGGACTGGAGCGGACTGAAAATAAGTAAATATACACATTTTTTTTAGGGCCCGTTCACACCAGAACAGAGTGTGGGAAAGGAGTGTTTCTGTTTGTTATACATATACAGGTGACCCCCCCCCCCCCCCCCCAAGAGTTTTCTTGCCTTCATTCACTCCTAAGAGAAAATCCTATCAGAACATTCAATAAGAAAAGAAAATACAGTCAGAACAATCAAAAAGAAGAGAAAATACCCTAAGAACATTGGATTCCAAGAGAAACTACTCTAAGAACATTCAAAGGGGAAGAAAAAATATACAAAGAACATTGGATCCCAAGAGAAAGTACCGTCAGAACATACAATAAGAAGAGAAAATACCGTCAGAACATTCAATAACAAGAGAAAATACTGTAAGAACATTCAAAAAGACAAGAAAATACCCTAAGAACATTGGATCCTAAGACAAAATATGCGAAGAACATTCAAAGGGAAGAGAAAATATCCTAAGAACATTGGATCCCAAGAAAAAATATTCGAAGAACATTCAAAGGGAAGAGTAAATGCCCTAAGAACATTGGATTCCAAAAAAAAATTACCATAAGTACACTTATCATAAGTACATTCAAAAAGAAGAGAAAATACCCTAAGAACATTGGATCCCAAGAGAAAATACCTGTCAGAAAAGAGCCTGTCAACACCGGAAGGTCCCTGTGCGTTTGCGCGGCGGAGCCGCGCTTCGGCGCATGCGCGTTAGCAAAGTAGCGGCGTAACGGCGTAACGGCGTAACGGCGTACGGGCGTTCGCTCGTCAGCGTCACGCCCCCTTTCTGGCCTATATAAAGACTGACTTGTGCCCTGTTTAATTGCTGGTTTGTCTTTCAGCTTCCAGTGTTCCGTTCCTGATTCCTGCTTCTTGTTTACCTGTTTGACCCGGATTTGCCTGACCTACCTTGTCTCTCTCCAGCATTTGACCTCGGCTTGTTTAAAGGACTTTCCCACGATCTGCTTCCAGTGTTTGACCCTCTGCCTGTCTCCGGATTCTCCTGCCTTCTCGTGTATGACCCCGGCTTGTTTATAACGGACTTCTCTGCTGACATCTCCAACCCCTTACCTCTGGCTTGCCTTCAGGATTCCTCTACTTACCTTCTGCTGTGTTTGACCCTCGGCCTGCTTCTAGGACTTCCTCATCTACCAGTCTCCAGTATCAAGTTCTTGGTCTGCATCTTAGTCGCCCACTGCTGAGTTCGCAGTGCCTGATCTCCTGCGCTTATCCCAGCTCCCATTGTGTCTGCGGGTTAGAGCCCCGGCCGGGTCCTCCTCTCCAGCTCTGGGTCAGAGCCACCATCGCTCTCAGCTCTGCATGACTGAAGTCCTCCTCTCTAGAAGCTTCCTGCCTGCAGGCGACCCGTGCCCCTCTGTGCCCTACACCCTCTGTACCACTACCAGGGGTGTAGTGCGCTCAGTCGCAAGGGAAGCCACTCTCAGCATCTCGGCCTCGGTGAGTACCCGTGATAGTACAAACCAGCCAGATGTCTGAGGCCGACAGAGTGGGTTCCCCTCTCGAAGCTCTATGCCAGCAGGTAACGACCCTTACGCAAGCAGTCCAGAGGCTACAAGATGGCTATTTCCAACTAGAAGGTCGTCTCCAGCACCTAATCTTATCTCCCGGGGATGCAACTTCCACATCCCCCAGTGGGGCCAGCTCTTCACAAGATCACTCCAGCACAACTCCTACAGTTGCTATGACTCTCCCAGAACCTAGGGTGCCCACACCCGAACGATTTTCCGGAAATCGGAAGAGGTTTAGAGCTTTTAAAAACGCCTGCTTGTTATACCTGGCTCTCCAACCTAAGACTTTCAGTTCTGAGACAGTAAAAGTTGGGTTCATCATTTCCCTGTTGTCCGAAGAACCCCAAACTTGGGCTCATAACCTCCTGGAACAGAAGAGTCCCTTACTAAACTCCGTGGAAACTTTCTTTGAAGCTATGGGAAGATTATATGATGATCCCCAACGCTTAGCCACGGCCGAGTCCTTCTTACACACCTTAGTCCAGGGAAAAAGACCGGTGGAGGACTATACGGTCGAATTTCGGAGATGGTCAGGGGACACTGGATGGAATGAGGCGGCTCTCAAATACCAGTACCGCCAGGGACTCTCAGAGACTCTCAAAGACGAATTGGCACGTGTTGATTCTCCTTCCACCCTGGAAGAATTGATCCAGCTAGCCATAAAACTCGACCGACGCCTACGGGAACGACGTTCTGAGCGTCTTCAATTTCCTCGGCCTACATGGATGCTACCCAGGGTCTCCACAGGTCATCCTCTTCCTGCAGTCCCTTCCTCCTCTACCTTGGAGAGCGAGCCAATGCAACTAGGACTGATCCGGGCTCCACTTACACCTAATGAGAAACAACGCCGACGGGAGGCCAATCTCTGCCTATACTGTGGAGGGTCAGGCCACTTCTTGCGCAACTGTCCTATAAGACCCAGTAAGTCCCAATTACAAACAGCTATGAACTTTCAAGTCAATGGTTCAAGTACAACCCATCTTGTCCTTCCTGTCTCCCTACAGGTGGCAGACGAGGAGATCCGGCTACCAGCCATTATTGATTCTGGCGCCTGCAGCTGCTTCCTGGATACATCCCTATCTCAAAGTTTACGCATCCCTCTGCAAAATAAAAGACAAAGGCTCCAAATCCACCTGGCCGATGGGTCATCCCCTTGTTCCGGGCCTGTTACCCAGGAAACGAAACCCATTCTCACCATCACAGATTCAGGACATCAAGAATTTCTGTGCTTTGATATCATCTGCTCCCCCATGTTCCCTATCATCCTGGGACTTCCATGGCTGCAAGCTCACGACCCCCATATCAATTGGAGGGAGAAGAAGATCTCCTTCTCTTCGACTTACTGTTCCCAGCACTGCTTCACCTCTGGTCCTGTCCGCACAGCTTCCTGTCTAACCATCCAGCCAGTCCCTGAACACCTTCAGCACGTCCCTGCAGCCTACCATGAATTCATGGACATTTTTGACAAAAAGAGAGCTGACAGTTTGCCCCCTCACCGACCATACGACTGTCCCATTGATCTCTTACCTGGCTCCGAGATCCCTTTTGGTCGGATATTCCCTCTATCTGAAAAGGAGTTGGAGGCTCTGAAGTCCTACATCGACGAAAACCTTGAAAAAGGATTCATTCGTCCTTCCTCTTCCCCGGCTGGAGCAGGGATTTTCTTCGTGGAGAAAAAAGATGGTACTTTAAGGCCTTGTGTGGACTACAGGGAGATCAACAAGATCACCATCAAGAACCGTTATCCACTTCCCCTCATCCCAGAACTGTTCCAACGGTTTCGAACTGCACGAGTTTTTTCTAAACTTGACCTAAGGGGCGCCTACAACTTGGTGCGGATACGCCCAGGGGATGAGTGGAAAACGGCTTTTAGGTCTAGATTCGGACATTTTGAATATCTAGTGATGCCATTTGGTTTGTGCAATGCCCCAGCTACATTCCAACACCTGGTAAATGATATTTTTCGTGAATACTTAGATGACTTTGTGATCGTTTACCTTGACGACATCCTGATTTTTTCTACAAACATTGAGCAACACCAGGCCCATGTGAAGAAGGTACTCACGATCCTCAGGAAGCACGGACTTTACCTAAAGGGAGAGAAATGCGAATTCGAAAAAACAGTAGTCCAATTCCTAGGGTTCATTATCTCCACTGAAGGGGTCTCAATGGATCCTCAGAAGGTGAAGTCTATCCAAGAATGGCCAGCCCCTACAGACAAAAAGGGGGTCCAACGATTTGTGGGCTTCGCCAACTTCTATCGCAGGTTCATAAAAGGTTTCTCATCGATCATCTCTCCCATAACCCAACTGACTCGCCAGCAAAGTCGATTCCAGTGGTCCTCAGAAACTCAGGAAGCATTTGATAAACTGAAGAATCTATTTACTTCTGCCCCGGTACTACTGCATCCAGACCCCGCCTTTCCCTATGTGTTGGAAGTAGACGCCTCAGAATCCGCTTTAGGAGCAATTCTATCCCAAAGACGAGGCCAGAAGGTCCTTCTCCATCCTGTGGCTTTTGCCTCCCGGAAACTGTCCCCGCCGGAAAGGAACTATGACGTAGGGGAGCGTGAACTACTGGCCATCAAATTTGCCCTGGAGGAGTGGAGATATCTTTTGGAGGGTGCTTCTCACCCCATTATGATCTTCACCGATCACAAGAACCTGGAGTACCTTAGAACCGCAAAACGCCTCAGACCCCGGCAAGCCCGCTGGGCTTTGTTCTTCTCCAGGTTCAACTTCCACATTTCCTATCGGCCTGGTTCTAAGAATGGGAAAGCGGACGCCTTATCCCGAATGTTTCCAGAAACCTCTCCACCAGCAGAACCTGGTACTATTCTATCCTCACAGAATTTTCTTTGTGCAATCCAGCCAGATCTAAGAACTGCCATTGAACAGGCCTCCAGCCAATGCTTAAACCCTGAAGTACCCACACTGAGGAAACAGGATGGTCTACTATGGGCTCAAAATAGAATATTTGTTCCAGCGCAAGTAAGACCCTTGGTACTAAAAACATTTCATGATAACAAATTTGCAGGACATTTTGGGGTACAAAAGACCTCGGAACTAATACATCGTTCCTTCTGGTGGCCAGGGTGGAGTCAGGACTGTAAGAACTACGTAAACTCTTGTATTATTTGCCAGCGCAGCAAGGGATCCAATGCAAAAGCCTGGGGTCTATTAAGACCACTCCCCGTTCCAGAGCAACCCTGGAAGGAAGTGGCTATGGACTTCATCGTTGACCTACCATCTGCTGAAGGATTCTCCACCATCCTGGTAGTAGTCGACCGCCTCTCAAAGATGGCCCACTTCCTACCCATGAAGGGCACACCCTCTGCCTCAGATACCGCGGATATATTCATCAAGGAAGTGGTGAGGCTACATGGAGTACCCGCTAGCATTGTGTCTGACAGAGGAGTTCAGTTCACCTCAAAATTTTGGAGAGACCTTTGTAAATCCCTGGGAATCAAGGTATGCCTATCCTCAGCATATCATCCTTAAAGTAATGGCCAGACAGAGAGGACGAACCAAACGCTGGAACAATACCTGCGCTGTTTTTGCTCATGCTCTCAAGACAACTGGGTTTCACTCCTCCCCTGTGCAGAATTTGCCTATAACAATTCCATACATACAGCAACCAATCAAACTCCTTTCTGGGCTAACTATGGATTTCACCCCTCTTTTTTGCCTAATTCTTTTTCAGAAGTATCAGTTCCCGCGGTACAAGACCGAATAAATTCCATTCAAGCCAATTTTCAAATAATTCAGGAAACTATGAAGAAGGCTCAGGACAGCTACAAGAAATACTATGACAGGGGTAGGAGGAGCAACCCAATTTTTAAGATTGGGGATGAAGTCTGGCTATCTGCAACAAACCTTAAACTTTCTTGTCCTTCACGCAAATTAGGCCCAAAGTTTATTGGTCCCTTCAAGATTAAGAGAGTAGTGAACCCAGTGGCCTTTGAACTCTCTTTACCCAGCTCTTACAGAATTCATCCTGTCTTCCATACTTCCCTTTTAAAACCAGTAACTCCCAGTTCTTTTCCAGGAAGGGAGGAGTCGCCACCTCCTCCAATTAACATTGAAGGCGAAGAGGAATTCGAGGTTGAGGCTATAATGGACTGTAGAAGGAGGGGGGGTCATATCCAGTACCTGGTCAAGTGGAAGGGGTACCCCCCAGAAGATAATTCTTGGGAACCCTCCTCCAATATACACGCCCCACGGTTAATACAAGCATTTCACAAGAAATATCCGGGAGTACTGGCCAGATTGGGCACCCGGAGGTTGCCCTTTGGGGGGGGGCACTGTCAGAAAAGAGCCTGTCAACACCGGAAGGTCCCTGTGCGTTTGCGCGGCGGAGCCGCGCTTCGGCGCATGCGCGTTAGCAAAGTAGCGGCGTAACGGCGTAACGGCGTACGGGCGTTCGCTCGTCAGCGTCACGCCCCCTTTCTGGCCTATATAAAGACTGACTTGTGCCCTGTTTAATTGCTGGTTTGTCTTTCAGCTTCCAGTGTTCCGTTCCTGATTCCTGCTTCTTGTTTACCTGTTTGACCCGGATTTGCCTGACCTACCTTGTCTCTCTCCAGCATTTGACCTCGGCTTGTTTAAAGGACTTTCCCACGATCTGCTTCCAGTGTTTGACCCTCTGCCTGTCTCCGAATTCTCCTGCCTTCTCGTGTATGACCCCGGCTTGTTTATAACGGACTTCTCTGCTGACATCTCCAACCCCTTACCTCTGGCTTGCCTTCAGGATTCCTCTACTTACCTTCTGCTGTGTTTGACCCTCGGCCTGCTTCTAGGACTTCCTCATCTACCAGTCTCCAGTATCAAGTTCTTGGTCTGCATCTTAGTCGCCCACTGCTGAGTTCGCAGTGCCTGATCTCCTGCGCTTATCCCAGCTCCCATTGTGTCTGCGGGTTAGAGCCCCGGCCGGGTCCTCCTCTCCAGCTCTGGGTCAGAGCCACCATCGCTCTCAGCTCTGCATGACTGAAGTCCTCCTCTCTAGAAGCTTCCTGCCTGCAGGCGACCCGTGCCCCTCTGTGCCCTACACCCTCTGTACCACTACCAGGGGTGTAGTGCGCTCAGTCGCAAGGGAAGCCACTCTCAGCATCTCGGCCTCGGTGAGTACCCGTGATAATACCCTAACAGCATTTAAACAGAAGAGAAAATACCGTAGGAACATTGGATCCCAAGAGAAATACACTAAGAACATTCAAAGGGAAGAGAAAATAATGTAAGAACATTCAAAATGAGAAGAAAATACCCTAAGAACATTGGGTCCAAAAAAAAAAAATACGCTAAGAATATTTAAAGAGAAAGAGAAAATACCCTAAGAACATTAGATCCTAAGGGAAAAGACCCTAAGAACATTCAATAAGAAGAGAAAATACTGTAAGAACTACTTGTTGTGCAATTCGTTTAGTTCCAAATGAATTTTTTAACGAATTTAGACAAATTCATTAATTCTGAAATATCCAAATTTATGATTTTTTCTGAATATTCGAAAATTCGGAAATTCAAAAATTCAAAATTTCGAAAGTTCGTAAATTCGAAATTCGGAAATTCGAAAATTCGGAAATTCTGAAATTCGAAATTCTAACTTTGAAAATCCGAAAATCCGCAAATTTGAAAATTCGGAAATCCAAAAATAAGAATGAAAATCCGAAAATTCAAAAGAACGAAAATCCGAAAATAAAAAACGAAAATCTGAAAATTCAAAAACCCGAAAACTCGAAAATCTGAAATAACTAACTAATAATAACTTAACTATTACTAACTATTATATTATAGGTATTGGCATTTCCTTTCAAATTTGGCTGTTAGTGAACGTAACGATTACAAATTTATCCGAAGTTACAAATTATCCGTAATAACGAATGCCATATCTAAACGAATGGAGCGTAACTAATTAATCATAATAAATAATAATAATAATATTAACAATAATAATAATACAAAAAATTATTATTATTATTTAGTTCCGTTCCATTTGTTTATATGCGGCATTCTTTATTTCGGATAATTCGGAACTTCAGATAAATTCGTATTTGTTACGTTCACTAACAGCCAAATTTGAAAGGAAATTCCAATACCTATAATATAATAGTTATTATTAGTTAATTAGTTATTATTTTGAATTTTTGATCTTTCTAATCTTTGGATTTTCCTTTCTTATTTTCAGATTTTTGAGTTTTCGAATTTTCGAATTTACGAATTTTCAAATTTACGAATTTCCAAATTTTCAAATTTTTGAAATTCTGAATTTCTGAATTTCCAAATTCTTTGAATTTTCGAATTTCCCAAAAAAAACAAAAAACGAATGAAACAAAAACTTACAAATTTTTTGGCAGGGCACAGTAGTAAGAATGTTCAAAAAGAAGTGAAAATACCCTAAGAACATTGGATCCAAGAGAAAATGCCCTAAGGACATTGGATCCAAGAGAAAATACCCTAAGAACATTCAACAAGTAAAAATAACTTAAGAACATTCAATAAGAAGTGAAAATACCTTTAGAATTTTCAAAAAGAAGAGAAAATGCTCTACAAACATTCAATAAGAAGAGAAAATACTTTACAAAACATTCAAAAGGAGGATAAAATACCCTAAGAACATTGGATCCTATAAGAAAATACCCTAAGAACATTTAAAGGGAAGAGAAAATACCCTAAGAACATTTAAAGGGAAGACAAAATACCCTAAGAACATTGCATCATAAGGGAAAAGACCCTAATAACATTCAACAAGTAAAAATAACTTAAAAGAGAAGTATGGGTTTGGGCTTTCTTTTTTTTATTTATACTTACCTAGGTTGATGCAGCATGGGTCTGATGCTGCATCTGTCCCCCGGGGCCTCTACAATGAGAACCCAGCGATCGAACACCACCGATCACTCAGTTCTGACAGCTCCCTGAGCAGAGAGCTGCTGACTGTTGATCGGAGGAGGAAATACTCTGAGAACATTGGATCCTAGGAGAGAGAACATGGATCCTAGGAGTGAGAACATTGGATCCTAGGAGTGAGAACATTGGATTCTAGGAGAGAGAACATTGGATCCTAGGAGTGAGAACATTGGATTCTAGGAGAGAGAACATTGGATTTTAGGAGAGAGAACATTGGATCTTAGGAGAGAGAACATTGGATTCTAGGAGAGAGAACTTTTGATCCTAGGAGAGAGAACATTGGATCCTAGGAGAGAGAACATTGGATCCTAGGAGAGAGAACATTGGATCCTAGGAGTGACAACATTGGATTCTAGGAGAGAGAACATTGGATTTTAGGAGAGAGAACATTGGATCTTAGGAGAGAGAACATTGGATTCTAGGAGAGAGAACTTTTGATCTTAGGAGAGAGAACATTGGATCCTAGGAGAGAGAACATTGGATCCTAGGAGAGAGAACATTGGATCTTAGGGGAGAGAACATTGGATTCTAGGAGAGAGAACATTGGAAGCTAGGAGAGAGAAAATTGGATCCTAGGAGAGAGAACATTGGATCCAGGAGAGAGAACATTGGATCCAGGAGAGAGAACATTGGACCCTAGGAGAGAGAACATTGGATCCTAGAAGAGAGAACATTGGCTCTAAGGGGAGAGAACATTGGATTCTAGGAGAGAGAACATTGGATGCTAGGAGAGAGAACATTGGATTCTAGGAGAGAGAAAATTGGATCCTAGGAGAGAGAACATTGGATCCAGGAGAGAGAACATTGGATCCTAGGAGAGAGAACATTGGATCTTAGGAGAGAAAACATTTGATTCTAGGAGAGAGAACATCGGATCCTAGGAGAGAGAACAATGGATTCTAGGAGAGAGAACATTGGATCCTAGGAGAGAAAACATTTGATGCTAGGAGAGAGAACATCGGATCCTAGGAGAGAGAACATCGGATCCTAGGAGAGAAAACATTTGATTCTAGGAGAGAGAACATCGGATCCTAGGAGAGAGAACAATGGATTCTAGGAGAGAGAACATTGGATCCTAGGAGAGAAAACATTTGATGCTAGGAGAGAGAACATCGGATCCTAGGAGAGAGAACATCGGATCCTAGGAGAGAGAACATTGGATCCAGGAGAGAGAACCTTGGATCCTAGGAGAGAGAGCATTGGATCTTAGGAGAGAGAACATTGGATCCTAAGAGAGAGAACATTGGATCTTAGGAGAGAGAACATTGGATCCTAAGAGAGAGAACATTGGATCTTAGGAGAAAGAACATTGGATCCTAGGAGAGAGAACATGGATCCTGGGAATGAGAACATTGGATCCTAGGAGTGAGAACATTGGATTCTAGGAGAGAGAACATTGGATCCTAGGAGAGAGAAAATTGGATTCTAGGAGAGAGAACATTAAATGCTAGGAGAGAGAACATTGGATCCTAGGAGAGAGAACATTGGATCCAGGAGAGAGAACATTGGATCCAGGAGAGAGAACATTGGATCCTAGGAGAGAGAACATTGGATCCAAGAGAGAGAACATTGGATCCTAGGAGAGAGAACATTGGATCTTAGGAGAGAGAACATTGGATTCTAGGAGAGAGAACATTGGATGCTAGGAGAGAGAACATTGGATCCTAGGAGAGAGAACATTGGATCCAGGAGAGAGAACATTGGATCCAGGAGAGAGAACATTGGATCCAGGAGAGAGAACATTGGATTCAGGAGAGAGAACATTGGATCCTAGGAGAGAGAAAATTGGATTCTAGGAGAGAGAACATCAGATGCTAGGAGAGAGAACATTGGATCCAGGAGAGAGAACATTGTATTCTAGGAGAGAGAGCATTGGATTCTAGGAGAGAGAGCATTGGATTCTAGCAGAAAATATGAAGAACATTCAGTCAAAGAAAAAAATATATATTCCAAGAACATTTGATCAGAAGAGAAAATACACCAAAAACATTCGATCAGCAAACAATAAATCAGGAAAACTACATTTCTTTTATCCCAGATGTTTAAGTTGCCCCTCCTCCTTCCCTTTCCTGCTGTGTAATTAAATACGTCTTCAAAGTGTTTGCATTAGAGTCTGCAGGCCGTCACCTGTGACTGCAGTAAATTCATTTTTGTTTCAAATTCTATTATGAGAGAGAAAACGTCTTATCATCCTTCAGTCACTCTAGAATGAGTCGGGATTAAAAGAATAGCATTCGACTTTTTTTTTCTTTTCCCGTGATTTTTCTGCCTTGATGACTCCGGACTCCGCTCTTCTTTCTGGCAAACGTGACTTTTATTTGCTCTAAACATCTATAGATTTTTTTTTCCTTCCCTCTAAATTTTCTTTTGAGATGCAAAGTGCTGAAATAAGGGGTACGTCCCCCCATGACTCACCATTTTATGGCATCGAACGAATCCATACGCTCGTCCTCGTTCTCCAATCAGCGCCTTTGGAAATGACAAGTTTCGAGGGTGAGCGTGTTTGTTGAACTTTTAGCAGTGCGCTCGACAGGAATGTCAAAACGTTCCACCTGGTAACCGCAACTTCATCAACAAACACTGCACTGTTTACTCGCCTTGTTGATGTTTTACAAATCAGACCACTTCCGAAATATACGCTAAGGTCGTTAAAATTTTTATTTTTTTTTAAAAAGTGCCTTTATGTTTTAAATAAACTTCAGCTGGCTGCGCTCACACACTTGGCACATTTATAATATAAATACGGTGTGTTTTGTTTTCTGTTTTACAGACCCCTTCCCCAACGGAACGCCTTGAACTGAGAGATAGAGTAATCAGGGCAAAAGAAAAAGTTAAAGCTGAACTCCGGGCACAACAAAAATTTAGTTAACATTTTCGCTGCTGGTGCTGTTTTTATGTTTCTTGCGCACGTGTTTAAAAAAATAATTTTGGTCCTGAAGATTAGTTAAAACCCCCCCCCCAAAAAGTATATCTTTTCTTAAAGCAGAGACCCTGGAGAATTAATCACTTGCCACCCAAGCAGATTCTGGCATTTCTCTCCTACATGTAAAAATCATCATGGTTTTGCTAGAAAATTACTCAGAACCCCCAAACATTATATACCTGGTTTTGACAGGTACCTGCTCCTACTTCCTGCTGATTTTGCTGCGGTGAACTCAGCTGGAAGTTTGGCCCACGCCACAACCGGCCCATTGAGAAAGCTCAGCGCGATTTGCACATGCGCAGTAGGAAACCGGCCGTGAAGGCGCCAGGCGGCGCCAGTACCCGAGAGACAATTCAAGAATCGGCTTGGGGGAGGACACTGTGGGATCCCTGGACAGGTAAGTGCTCTAATCGTAAAAGTTAGCAGCTACAATATTTGGAGCTGTTGACTTTTAAAGTTTTGGTGGTGGGGCTGGAGCTCTGCTTTAAGTTTGTGAATGAACAGGAAGCTCTGTACAGAGCTATTCCTGTCCATTCATTCTGTGCAGCTAAGGGTGCAGAGAAGGAGATTAAGGTCTGTTTAGACCCCTGATATCTCACTAAAGCCCCTCAACGGGGCTCCTAAAAATCTAAAAAAAAAAAACATAAAATTTAACAAAAATTAAAAACTACTGACATCAGTGGCGGAACTATCAGGGTCGCGACCAGGCCCTGGCGTTCCACCACCCGGCTTGGAGGGAAGGGCCCAGAGTTTTTTTTTGCACCGGGGCCCCTGCTGGGAGAAGTGGCAACTGGTGCTCACTATTTTGGGGGGGGAGGCACAACCAACACTCACAAACCCCCCCCCTGCGGGAGACGAACCACGGGTCATCCAAAACAGCAACCCCCCAGCTGGAGACACAGGTGACGGCGATCATGTAAACCACCCCCCCCCAGCGGCGGTCACCTGAGGGGCCACCTTACCTTGAGGAGGCAGGGAGAAGGAAGAGCCGGGTCGCTCCAGCAAACACACAGGAGATATTCTCCTTGCGGCCTGAATACAAACAGGAAGCGTGTCCTGAGACACGATTGGCCAGGGGGTCCTAAGACTAATAGGGGCTTCCTGATTGGCCAGGAGGAGAATGAGAAAGAATAGCGAATATTAATTTGCTAATGTCACAGACCGGGGTGGGCTTGTAGCGCAATGCTCTGTGCCCCATGCCCACCCTATTTTGAAGTCTATTAGATCCTCTGGCTCTAATCAGGTGCTTCAGGAAAACACCCACCCCACTTTGGAATCCATGCGCCCGGCATCCTGAAAGGGGCCCGGATGCATGGATAGGGGTGCCCGTGAGCCCTTAATGGACATGCTGCCCCTGGCTGGGAGTATCAGCAACCTTGACTCACAGCAAAAAGGTGCAGGAAGCATCAGCTCTGCATCAGTAAGGGCTGCTCAGCCTAGTTAGAAGGCCCTAAGAGAAATTGGAGCCTGTGGCATCTTGATAACTTAAGAAGAGGTAAGTCTTAAAACATAAAAGGCATAAAATATAGCCCAGAAAGAGGGGGGGATCTGCAGGGGGTGTCCAGATTTGGGCTTTAAATGGGAGTTAATTTTGGAGTCAATTTTATTTTAAACTTTTTTTATGTTTCAATTTTTAAACTGTGGTCTATATCTATTTTAGTATACTGTATATACATTGTCATGGCCAGGGGTCAGGCTCAGAGACCAGTAGCTATAGCAGTACAGAGGCTCCCGCCAACCAGTAGGATAGGAATGCGAGCAGGCCACCCTGGCCACTCTGGTGGATGACATAGGCTCACCCAAGGTGCGGAGTCTAAGTGCTAACCGGTACTCACCAGAGCTCCTGGTGGTGGAGATGGGTTTTATTGCATTACAGTAACAGGTTGCGGTCCTTAGTACTGCCCCACCAGGGCAGTTTCAGCAGGTAGGGATCAGGCAGAAGAGTAGTTGAAGAACAAGCCAAAAGGTCGGTAACTAGTGGTTGCAGGTTGGGATCAAGCAGATACGTAGCTGAGGAACAATTCAAAATAACAAACAAATACCCCCACAGGTAGGCGGGACTTTAAAGGCAACTTGGAACGCCAATTGAAATTATTATAAAACATACATTTATTAATATTCATTAAAAGTCTATTGTTGTGGATTCATATAAACACTCTAAAAATGAACGGCTGATATAACATGCATATTACATATATGAAACCATAGTGTCTCAGCTCCAACCCAAACGCGTTTCAGGAAGAAGTCAATTCTTTATTCAGGGGTATGCTGGGGGAGAGTCAATAACCTAAGTTTCATATAAGATGATCAGATTCACACACAGCTGTATATGTATTAAACAAACCAAGTTTGTTTTGCCAGATGGAGAGACCAATGGTGTGTTCCCGTTAAGGGCCCCTAGTCGACCCCATAGAGGTCCCCTAAGAAGGGCCGCCTCAAATCATACAGCCAAGGGTTGATAGGATCATTGATTGTTAAGTTCTTCACCTACCAATAGAGAGGGGGTGGAACAGAAGCCAACCACAGGAAAATCTCTTCCTATTATCCAACAAGCGGGACCTGTCTCTTGGACAATCCAGGCAAAGGGCCAAACAAGCCAAAGGTCAGCAAAGAGTGGTAGTGAAGATACAGACGGGAGCAGAAGTGACAAGACCAATATATTGGCTGGAGAGAGCACAATAATCTGGCAAATGTGAAGTGAAAAGGCAGTACTTAAATAGGAAGTTCATGGGAGGAGCAAAGGGTTCAAGGTTCAGGAGAAACAAGACACAAGGCAGGGTTGTCTGGGGAATCAGGCAGAGAGCTGTCCAGCATTTCAGATGGCTCAGCAGAAGTTGTAGGTTCAGATCCCGTTCCTGACATACATGGTCTTTTGTCATAAACATGAGACACTTGATGAAGGATTCCAAGAGCACTATGGGTTTTTCACAGCAGACACAGCAGAGGTTGTAGGTTCAGATCCCAGTCCTGAGATACATCGTTTTTGTATTACAAATAAACATGAAACACTTGATGAAGGATTCCAAGACCACTATGGGTTTTTCAAATTAAGAGCACAACACAAGCTGCTTCCTTTCAGACAGACTGTCTCTGATTGAGACCTCAGACAACATCCATATCGGATTGAAAGAGGAGTCACTGCCAATTCAGTCTATAGACAGGCTTCTTCTTACAGCAGAAGGTAAGGACAAACTGGCAGAATGTTGGTGACATATGACAACTTGCATGGCGCTACATGTCCCGAGGACATCTAGTGGCAGAATGGTGTCACTACTAGGGGACAGAAGCAGAGATATGGGCAGTATTGTAGCCAGGGCTGCTTTTTTAACTTAAACTTAAATCCCTGCTTGAGTACTGTTAAGAAAAAAAGTCTTGATTTCAGTGATTTAATGAAGGAAAAAAAACCCTACTTAGCAGTCAGTTTGACAAAAAAAAATTTTTTTGGCAAAGCTTACATCAATATTTTCAGAACAGAAAAAAAGTATGAATCAGCAATAATGTTTTCTACAATATTTGAAATCTATATAGCCCCCCTGGAGTGTTTTTTTCATCAAAAGTGGAATTTCACTTAAAGTGACTTTGTTGTTAAAATAAATAATAAAATAAAGCACCCCCTGCATAAAAGGTTAAATTAATACTCATCTCTCCCCGTTGCATGCACTGCTAATTGTATTGCAGAGAAAGCTTCAATTGAAAGGTCTTCAGAATCCAAAGTTTCCGGGAATGTCAGATTCCTAATCTCCAATGGTGTTCCTCCCATTGAGCCCTGTTTTAATTTAGGAATGTCATTGTACCTCTAGGGTACCCACCCATCTGTGTAGGCAAGTGTAAGCATGTTGAGCATGTTGGCACACATGTGTTAGCATGCATTGCCTGGCATCACCGGTGACCAGATGGTCCCGGGCAGTCTCTACGATCCTCAGAGGCCCGGGCGCAACGTTATGACGTCACGTCAGGCCTGGCACTTGTAAATACTGCCGTGTACTTGGCTGGAAAGCCTAGATGGTTTTGTTTTTTTTCTATCATAGGCTTTCCAGCCTGGAGGAGAGATGTGAGGTCTTATTGATCCCAGATCTCTCCATAGAGAGGACCTGTCATTTCTATTACAAGGGATGTTTACATTCCTTATAATAGGAGTAAAAGTGATCAAGAAAAAAAAAAAAAATTAAAGGGAAAGTGTAAAAATAGGAAAATTAAAATTCAAAGTGCCCCCGTCCCCGCACACAGCAGCAAAATTTTCGAATTTGCGAATCTCGGATTTCCGAATTTTCGAATTTACGGATTTCAGATTTTAGAATTTCCGGATTTCAGATTTTAGAATTTTCGAATTTACAAGATATCCAATTTCTGAATTTTCTGAATTTCCAGATTTCGGATTTTCGGATTTGCGAATTTATGAATTTTCAAATTTACGAATTTAAGAAATTCGATCATAAAGAATGACCCGAAAAATGAAAAAAAAAAAAAGCAAAAACGAATTTAACTAAAACAAACACATTTTTCGGCAGTGCACATGTCTAGTTATCACATTCTGCATGCCAGTCCCAAGGCATATGGTAAGGGTTGAGGAAAAAGCTGGCTATGTACAAAAAAGTTTGCCAAGAAAGTCATATAAGAAGGCTTTCAAGCATGTGGGACATAGTGCTTAGTGGTAGAACCCTTGACTCCAAGCCAAGGTACCCAGCAAGCTACTGGACCCAACAAGCTACTGGGTGTGCTGATGACACAACACTTCTCTCATAAAGCAAGGATAGTCTGAAACAATCTGATCAAAAGTATGAAAGAAGAAAGCTTCTCCTTGAACATCCAAAAGCCCAAGATCTTTGCCACTGCAAGGAATGGATATGTCAAAATAGCAGTTGGCAGTGAGGAGATTGGATCCAAAGAACTCCGAGATTAGCTATGATGAGTGTTAAAATCAGCTAGAGACATGAAACAACTAAAAAAAGCAGTATGAGATGAAAAATTTGGAGAGAAGTAGTCTGTAGATTCCCCGAAAGTTGGACAAAAGAAATAACATTCATCGTGTATTCATGTTGTGTGCACTACTGCTTTAATGTTTGTATTACATATAAATGTTTGTGGTTTCTTAATTTAAAAAAAAAAAAAGAAGAAAACTTGAAAAAAGGAAAAAATTGTGCTAGTAAGGATCTGTTTCTGTAAACAAGAACAGGTCTAGGATAGTTGAAAGGGGCCTCCGTAGCCATCAGAAGCCATTGAGAGCCACCAAGGACCACCTTGATGTCACCTTCTCTGTTAAGATCAAAGCATTTTTTTACGAAAATGTCAAGACTTTCCAAAAAATGTCCTGATTGTTTGCTAAAATGTTGAGGAAATTAAATCTCTCAGTTTTGCATCCCTAGTGGCCAGGAAACCCACCCTTGCTCTCCCTGACCAGACTCCAAAGCCAAAACCAGACAGGAATTGGTTGTCCTGCATGGGCACATCACAGGTTTTATATATGGAAAATTAACTTTTTGGGCTCCAGCACAGCTGCACTGTTCGGATAACATAGAAGTTCATAGACTATTTTCACTTCCCTGATTTTTTTTTTTAATATTGAGAAGAAGAAAGATAGATTTCCTTCTTAATATCTTTCCAGCATGGAATGATGACTTCTCAAGGAGAATTGTTATACCCAATGAAAGCATGAGAAGTCAATACCATTCCTCCCTGTCATAGGCTAGTTAGTCAGCAAGGCCCAATGGTATATGACTAAGGATAAACATGGTCAATGTGTCCTGACATCATAGGTACATGACTAAGGAAAAAATATCATCTTGCTGGCTTAGGAATGATAATCTCTATTGAAAACTGGTATATTCAAAGACAGAATGAGAAGTCAATGCCAATCACTGCTATCATAGGCTGGTTAGGCCGGTAAGGCCCAATGGCAATGCCATTATCATGTTATCAATTTGTATGAAAAAAACTATATGTACTTTATCTACCCTGTTTCCCTGAAAATAAAACCTAGCGTGATTGTCGGTGATGGTTGCAATATAAGCCCTACCCCCCAAATAACCCCTAGTTAAAGTCCTTTTAGATCTTATTTTCAGGGTAGGGCTTATTTTCAGGGAGACAGGGTAGGGCTTATTTGGGGGGTAGGGCTTATATTACAGCCATCACTGACAATCACGCTAGGTCTTATTTTTGGGGAAACAGGGTATTAGTTCTGCATTGTGCTATTATGTGACATATGTTTTTCTTATCAATTATGTACCACCCACCAGACACACCCTGTCATGTTATCTCTCGGCTGCATGTTTCATATAAAGTCCTATACTCTCCCTCCTTCTTCCATATAATAGGGATGGAGGCATCTGTCCTTATCTGTTCAAAGCCACATATAAAGTCCCAACTGTTTCTTTTTCTTTATCAACAAATACATATATATATTTTTCACATTGTAGAATTGGATACTATATTGCATCTTCAGCAAAGGATAACAATATCCCATGATAATTTCTGCTCTCTGATTCTATATTAATCCACTTTGCATATAATTCATTACATTATCCATCCTCCATTCATCACAAACATTTATCGCTAAACAAAACATATGAACTACAACATTACCCCAACAGCAAAAAAAAAAAAAGGGGGGGGGGGGGATACGGTCATGTTCATAAATAGTGTAAAAAAAATTGCTGAGGTACGAAACTCTTCCCACTGTTGCCATATTTTTTTATTTTTTTTTGTGTTTGATTACTTGGATTCTCTTCAAACCTACACATTTCCTCCATGGATTGCGTTTACCTCATCTCACAGACCCACTATTCTACTATAGTAGGACTTTTTGCGTTTCGCCAGTTCCTGAGCTATTATTGCCCTAGCGGCTATTATCATATGACGCAGGATATCTGCCTTGATGGCTTTCATCCGGTACATACCAAATATCTTAAGTCAGAACTCCTTCACCATTGGATATCTATACCATACATGCGCCATTGTACCTCTTTCCTTAAGGCGCAATGTAGATATTTGCCAGCACATCCAAGGATCGGCATAAAGTGGCATCCAAACGGGTGGTTTGTTGCATGAGCACAACACAAGAAAGGTGCAACGTTTCAGAGTCACGCAGAACCCCTTCGTCGGGACCTCTTTCCCTAAGGCTTCTCCAACATGTTTCCGAACTATCTCTATTTACGCTATATTATGAAAATCAACTGGACTCCAATACCATCTTATCATCATTTTGTAATTTCTTTCCTGATGTTTAGCCGCTATCAATAGTCTGTGTGTCAAAATAAATGCCTTCTTCTATTCTGGTAGTGAAATTGTTTTTTCTATTTTAGTTTCCCATTTTCTCATACATGTTAATTCCTTAAAGGGTTACTAAACTCTTGTGTTTTAAAAAAAAATAAAAATAACAAACATGTCCTACTTGCCTCCACTATGCAGTTCGTTTTGCACAGGGTGGCCCCGATCCTCCTCTTCTGGGGTGCTAGTAGCTCCTCCCCGCATTGACTGCCCCATCGGAGAAGCGTTCCCCTATGGGACACCCGTGCGGGCGCGCTCCCGAGTCCTGCTTTTGTGTCTATTGACACAGAAAGCTGGACTTGACCACGCCCCCCCCCCCCCCCCCGCCGGCGCCCGCATCATTGGATTTGATTGGCAGCAGCGGGAGCCAATGGCTGTGCTGCTATCAATCTATCCAATTGGGACATGAGACACCAGCTAGAGCTGGTGTGCTCGTCCCCAAGGAGAAGAAAACCGGGTACAAGTAAGTAAAACTAAAACGGGGGCACTGGGGGGCTGCAGCACTACAGAAGTTTTTCACCTTAATAATGCATAGAATGCATGGAATGATGACTTCTAAGGAGAATTGTTATACTCAAATGAAATGCTCAAATGAAAGCATGAGAATTCAATGCCATTCACCCTCTTTCATAAGCTAGTTAGCTCAAGAAGGCCCAATGGTGTATGACTAAAAATGATTACGTAATTGTGTCCTGATTTCATAGGTACGGTATACGACTAAGGACACATGATGTCTCCTCGATGACTTAGGAATGATGTTATATCCAATTACAGCATGAGAAGCCAATGTAATTTGTTCCTCGATAGGCTAATATTGAGGAGAGGAAAGAGAGAAGTCCTTCTTGACATCTTTCCAGCATGGAATGATGACTTCTAAGGAGCATTGTTATACTCAATGAAAGCATGAGAAGTCAATGCCAGTCCCCCCTTTTCAAGGGCTAGTTAGCTCAACAAGGCCCAATGGTATATGACTAAGAATGGTGATATCAATGTGTTCTGATGTCAAAGATATATGACTAAGGACACATGATGTCTCGTCTTGGCTTTAGGTGAAAGGTGATCTGTATCAAAATGTGTTATATTCAATGAGAACATGAGAAGTCAATGCCATTCTCCCTCTTTCATAAGCTAGTTAGCGCAACAAGGCCCAATGGGGTATGACTAAAACTGATTATGTAAATGCGTTCTGATTTCATAGGTACTGTATACGACTAAAGACACATGATGTCTCCTTGATGACTTAGGAATGACGATCTCTATCAAAAATTGTTATATCCAATGGCAGCATGACAAAATAAATGCCATTTGCTCCTCTCTCTCATAGGCTAATTTTGAGGTTAACAAAAACCTTCTTAACATCTTTCCAGCATGGAATGATGACTTCTAAGGAGAATTGTTATACTCAATGAACGCATGAGAAGTCAATGCCAGTCACCCTCTTTCATAGGCTAGTTCAGCCTTTCTCAACCTCTTAACCCATAAAAATAATTTTCAGGTCTCGAGGAACCCTTACTAAAACCAATTTATCAGGGGTCAATAGGAACAATGCCCCTTTTACTGGTGGCCATTGGCCAATATGAAGAATGTCCCACTTAAAGTGGTGCTCAGAATGCCACCCTTATGCCACAGCTAAAAAATAATTTGGTGTCATGCTGCTGGCTTTGCTAAGTGATGCTGAACCTTGAACTCTGTAGGCATCATCAAAAAGGTGGTTCATCAGCCACAGCTCAAGCAACCCCTAGCAACCTCTGGAGGAACCCCAGTGTTCCACAGAACCCTGGTTGAGAATGGCTGGGCTAGTTGGTCGACAAGGCCCAATGGTATATGACTGAAAATAATGACGTCAATGTGTCCTCATGTGATATGAATAAGAACATTTGAAGTCACCTTGCTGACTTAGAACCTTAGAAGGCAGAATGACCCAGAAGCACGTTTTGCATAAAACACCTTGAATCTCAAGTACCATGATGCGTCGGACTCTTTCCCATGTCGTAAAAATACATCTGAATCAAAATTAGCTGCAAACTGCAAACTTGTTTGAATTAAAAAAAAAAAAGTCTTTCCAACTTTCTCAGCCTCTTTCATTTGGGTGCCTCCAAAAAAATAAACCGTTACATTTCACACGTGTACAGCCGCGGCCACATTGCGCCTTCCTAAGGCTGAATCCATTCATGTATATGCAACAGGGATGTGATAAACCTTGGCACACGGCGGGCCGCGGGGAGTTTGCTGAGCCGAATGCTTCCAATCTACGAGAAACAATGAACAAGCGCATACGTACATAATTGTAATGCAATCTTCCCGCCACGTTAGCAACTCCAATGTAAAAAAAATAAACACACAGTTGCTAAATAGTACGTTTAGACATTCAAATGGATACATGGGGAAGTATGTAATGTCTCCACGTGGAGACGATAAATCATTCCGGACCACATGCACTCATCCCAAAAGTCACCAAACTTTACAGTACAGGAAAAACCAGGGAGACCTTTCGGTGACCTCTCTCCGAGAAGGTCCTGGAAAAAAAAAAAAAACTGCCTGTTTTAAAGCAAAGTCAGAGACCTTTCAGGCTTATATCTGGCAAAATCTCCATAAAAGCTCCGTACAAGTGTAGTGCTAGGAGGCTCCTAATGAAAAAAAAAACTCAATATACAGTTAATAATATCAATTACTAAACCGAGACCTCTCCCAAGAGGAAGGGTGGAACAACGGTTCATAAAATGTTAAGTATGAAGGCTGATCCTTGCGTTGGGGTGGGCCAGAACTTAATAACGTGTGCTTCTCAGTGGCTGCTCAGGACCCACTTAAAGCGCAGGAAGAAAAAAAAAATCGCATTTTCCAGAGGTTGTAATATATGAGTTACATCAATCAGGGTGACGTTAGGGAGAGAGGAGGAGGTGAAAATAGCAGGTGTTATTAGCACAGATCTCACTCAAATTAGCATCTTCATTCCCCAACGTACTTTACAGAGAAGGGAGAAAAAGTTTGAAGGGGAAAAAAAAAAATGAAGAAAAGAAAATCATTTTCTGTTCAATTTCCTCTAAATGTTTCTTTTTGCAAAAGTAAAAAAAAAAATATCAATTTCCTTTCAGAGTCTTGTGTCTCGTTCTGCCTTACAAAAACATTTAGCAAGTTCATTATTTCAAAAAATAATTTAAAATGTATTTTGATTTTGACATCAGATTGGGGGGGGGGGGGGGGGGAAATAGTAGAAGTGGATTAAAATTATTCCTTTTATATGTCCTTAAAGCTGAAATGTAGGTTTGGGTATTTTTGCATAGTTACTGTACATTGGTCCGGCTTGGACTATGCATATACCTGTTTGATCCTCATGGAAGCTGGAAATTACTGTATTAGTCACCACTACTACAGTGATCTTCACAAGCTTCCCTGCCGAGCGGCTGCCCCATTGCAAGGTCGCTTGGCTTGTTTGCAGATCAGGGAAAGCTTTCCATTTTCTTAATGAATGCAGGTGGAGATTGTGATGTCACCACCCCACTTCTCCATCTCATCCAATCAGAGAGTGCTTTACATTGCTACTGGTATGGTCCACCTTTTACTCCTGGCCATTGGAGCTTTTCTTGGTACGCTCTGCTTGCCTAACCCTGTTCTTCTAAACCCTTGCAGCTCGGAAGAGCCACTCCTGGAGCACTCCATTTTCCAAACTCTGCTGCTTCAATGCAGGAACATCCAAACACCTTTTTGTTGCACTCCCAGCAGCTCCTCTGTTTTCTCATTAGTCACTTGCCAATTTCTGGCAGTGGTCCCATGCCACCTTCCTGCTACTGTATATACACTATATTACCAAAAATATTGGGGCGCCTGCCTTTACATGCACATGAACTTTAATGGCATCCCATTAAAGTTCCCATTAAAGTCGCAGGGTCAATAGTAAGTTGTCCCACTCTTTGCAGCTATAACAGCTTCAACTCTTCTGGGAAGGCCGTCCACAAGGTTTAGGAGTGTGTCTATGGGAAAGTTTGACCATTCTTCCAGAAGCGAATTTGTGAGGTCAGGCACTGATGTTGGACGAAAAGGCCTGGCTCGCAGTCTCCGCTCTAATTCATCCCAAAGGTGTTCTATCGGGTTGAGGTCAGGACTCTGTGCAGGCCAGTCAAATTCCTCCACCCCAAACTCGCTCATCCATGTCTTTATGGGCGCTGCTTTGTGCACTGGTGGTCTGATGGTCCAACAATCCCATAGACACACTACTAAACCTTGTGGACAACCTTCACAGAACAGGTGAAGCTGTTATAGCTGCAAAGGGTGGGCCAACTCAATATTGAACCCTACGGACTAAGACTGGGATGCCATTAAAGTTCATGTGCGGTGTCCCAATACTTTTGGTCATATAAATTTATATATTGCCCAATAAATCGAAGACATAAACATAATGTACCATCGTCCTATCAACTAGAAAATTGGGGCAGAAGTTTTGAGGCAACTATGAAATCTCATGTATATGTCCATAGTTGCCTCAAAACTTCTGCCCCAATTTTCTTTTTTTTGGTAATATAGTGTATGTCAGCATCTGGGGGAATGACCTGGGGACAGGATGCATCTAAGTCTAACCCCTGGTGGAAACTAACCGTCCTTTAAGCCAGCCATAGACTGTGAACCAGCTGAACCTGCTGAACCAGCCGAGATCGATCAACTTGGGTACAACCAGTCTGTAGGATTTTACATGTGATTATTGCTATCGGCTATTATAGCCACTAGAAGTAATCACTGTGTTCTCCCAGATCGGGGACAGCTTCCCCTACGCCACACCAGGAGCACACAATGGATGGGGGAGGGGTTCCCCCATCAAGTCAGAGTCAGTGTTGATGGGGGAATTGAGTGATTTTTGCCCTATCTATGGCGGGATTTAGACTCCACTCCTCGACAAACCCAGTAGGGACCCGTTTGCTCTGTTTCACTTGCTTTATGACACTGGTTAACAAAGGGTCTTCTGGTAGTCTATCCAGCCAGCAGATGGGGCCCTCTAGTCTCCTTTTCACATGGGAAGCATTGTATCATTTCCTGCTGTGGTGAAAAGAAGCATATTTTCTCACCGAGTCATCAGAGTAGTGACTCCTCCCTAATCAGGCTTTTCAGTGGAACAAAGTGAGCTGCAAAGCAAGCATGCATGCTGTGCTGTCTCGTTCTTGGTCATGCAGTAGGGTGAAACTCTGAAAAAAAAATGGTACCCCTGTCTTCCTGCTCTTTTTTTTAAATAAATGTTTTAACACAGAGATATGCTTAAATCTATATTCCAGTCTTCAGATGTTCATGGCTGGAATGTGGGTGGGTAGTAGTAGTAGTACGATGACTGCGTACAGTGCAGGCATGATGTTGTCCATGAGAAGAGCAGCAACAGGACTGAGACTAGCATGCAGAGTGGCCAGTGTTGCCAACCGTCAGTATTTTTACTGGCAGCCAGTAAAAAACAGGCAATTTCCTCCTGCCAGTAAATGCCAGTAAAAGGAAAAAGTTGCCAGTAAAAAATATGGCTGTGATGTTCGGCTCGGTCCAGAGCCGGCCGAGACCATCTGAGTGCCTGCTACAGTGTGTTTGGGTAGCTCTGGTGGAGGTGGTGCCCGAGACTGTCATGTGATTCCTTGGTGCAAGGGAGCCAAGCAGAGCAGCCAGAGCCTCGTGTGCGGGTCTGCAGGACTGCAGCAGGGCAGGTCGGGAGCAGGACGGACTGTCAGTGCTGTTTAGACTGGAGTGGACTGAAGGGACCACCTGGCTTGGCGAGAGAAATTGTCACTGTGACTCAGGACGGGGACATGTCATGCCGGTGAGAAGTCAGCATCATCTGTGCTGCTGCACACTTCTGTCGTTGCCCCTGTGAGGGTCAACTTCATGTGTGTGTGCCTTCCTATTCTAATTCCTTGCCCTTCTGAGTCATGTCCCTGAGCTACTTACTTACTATATCAAAAATAAAATAAGAAATATGTTATTTTGCCCTAATATCTACCTTAAATCACATTGCATATTGTATTTGTTTGTAACCTAAATACTAAGATTTGCACTTAAAACTGTAATTTTGTAACTTATGGAAATGCCAGTGTCGCGCCCACCACCTTTAGGTGGGTGCTAAATAGTTTAGTTAAGGTAAGTGTTAGGTAAATTTAACCAGGGCCTTGCACTTTAAGGCCTGGTTGCATAGGCGTGCGTACAGGGTGTGCCAGGTGTGCCCAGGCACACCCTAATCATGCTGTAATGTACAGATTTCCCCTGCTGTTTGGATGCAGAGAAAGAGACTGGGGAATCTCTGTCCTCAGTCGCTTTCTCTGTCTCAAAAGTGAGACGCCAGGGGACTGATATTTCACCAAAGCCCCCCCCCCCCCCCCCCCCAAATAGGGCTCCTAAAAAATAAAAAATAAAAACATAAAAAAAATAATAATAAATTATTTTTTAAAAAATGTAAAAAATTTATAAAATTGTAAAAAGGTTATAATAAAAGAAGAATAAAAATAAACTACTGACACCAAGCTCCGTCCTACTGACACTGTCCACTTCTCTACTGACATCGTCCACTGCTCTTCTGACATTGTCCATTGCCCTACTGACATCGTCCACTGCTCTTCTGACATTGTCCATTGCTCTACTGACATCGTCCACTGCTCTTCTGACATTGTCCATTGCTCTACTGACATCGTCCACTGCTCTTCTGACATTGTCCATCGCCCTACTGACATCGTCCACTGCCCTACTGACATTGTCCATTGTTCTACTGACACTGTCCACTCCTCTACTGACATCGTCCACTGCTCTTCTGACATTGTCCATCGCCCTACTGACATCGTCCACTGCTCTTCTGACATTGTCCATCGCCCTACTGACATTGTCCATTGTCCTACTGACTCTGTCCACTTCTCTACTGACATCGTCCACTGTTCATCTGACATTGTCCATTGCCCTACTGCCCATATAAACATACACATGTGTGTTTTAGTTTTGGGGTGCACACCTATGCCTGATTGTCTGTCTGTTTGGTAGAGGAGGAGTGATAGAATAGGGGAGGGTGTGGCCACCTGCATTCTACCCTGAAAGATCTCCCTTACCTTCTATTGAAATGTTCTGTAACGAAGGTGGGCTGGGGACTGGGGTGCAGGCAGTTTGTATGGAGACCCCTGGACCAATCATTAACTTGTATTGGCAGGGGCAGGACTCGCATATAAACTGGGGTCACATGCTCCTGAGGGTTTTTTTCTTTGGGGGAGGAGTTGGATCCAGAGGAGCAGCAGAAATGTAACCAGCAAGGAGCAGGCTTGAAGGCCTGGAGGTTTAAAAGCCTCCAGCACTGGATAACAGGAACAAAGCCTGAAGGCCTGAGGGTTCAGAGACCTCAGTGCTGGATGGTTCAAGACTAAGCCCTCGGGTAACTCCGGGAGAAGTGGACTGGGCATCTCAAGCTGGGATGCACCTGACCGTGCGGAGCGGGAAGAAGCTGCTAAAAGGACGGAGTAGTCTGGGATCGGCTTTCTGTGGCAATCATGGACTGTCGATGGGAGAGAGAGCAAGCGAGTGCAACCCAGCAGTACTCATTCATCCAGAACTTTCCTGAACTGACGCGGGAGGACTGCAGGAGTCAAGATAAGCAGGTGAGGCTTGGGGCTTCCAGCATCCACATACCACAATATCTTTCAGAGGGACATTGGTCAGTTCACTATAGGAAAGGACATTGAATACACTAAGGAACCAGAAACTAAGAGGCAGTTCATATTTCCCTAAGCACTCCTGTAACATACTGCAATCAAGCAAATAAAGTTTTGTTTAAAAGTTATTGAACTGTCTGCTGATGTAATTCGTGCAGGGGTAAAAGAACAAATGCAGTTAACAGAAAGGTATGAATATACCCAGCAGCTCCCAAAGAAGTAGTGCGCTACACCAGTAAAAACGTGGCTGTGCCAGGAAATGTGGGGTGTTGTGTCAGTAAATTTCAATCTGGTAGGTTGGCAACACTGAGATTGGCTTCAGTGGACTAGTCAGCACATCTGGAGTTGGTGTGGCAGACGATTATGGGATTGTGGGACCTGGGTTAAGGTAAGTATTACTGGGTGTTACAGTGTCTATTTTACAACACGAATTAGAGGTTATTAAAAATGGGAGGGGGGATTTTTTATATTGAAGACAGTATTTTCGTTAATACCTTTTATTCATTGTTAGTTCATCAATTTTTGATGCCCCTAAATGTGTACCAGTAGTTTTGTCTGATCAATACAGAGTCAAGCTTTGCCAAGAAAGCCTGGAAGCTGTTTTTTTTTTTTTTTGCAGAGCTGCATCATGTACTGTATTGCACTGTCCAGTTTTAGTAAATCAACCCCAATGTATCAAATTTCCCCCTGGGAATATGAGATGGGCTTTCCCAAGGCGTGGAGTCTAAGTGGCAGTTGGTCTTCACCAGAGCTGCTCAAGGTGCAGATGAACTCGGAAACCTAGTGGCCCCGGCTTCTTTGCTGCAAACTGGCATCAGGTCATTGCTCTCAGGACTGCCCCATCAAGGGGGTTTACAAAAAGAACAGGAGGGCGACCTCGTGCATTACCAAAGATAACATTTATTCATAAAATATAACAAGAAATCTACTCACAAACGAGCTTTAAAAAAAGGCTTATCAATACTCCGGCAATTTCGAGCAGTATCTCTAGAAGCCTACAACCTGGACCAGATATTTGGAGGAGCCAGATGGCATCGCAAACGGCTTACCCTCTTCCTCAGAGCCATAGCCAAGGGGGTGGCTGGAACAGATAGGCTACTAAGGTTGTTCACAGGGCTACAGACAGTAGGGTAGTCAGATTCAAGCTGTTGTTGAGGAAGACGGCCGGCAAGAGAGTACTCAGTTCCAGACAGGGGTCAAGGCAATAGAGTGGTTAAATCCAAGCAGAGCTGGAGGCAGGCAAGAAAGTGGTCAAGTCCAGGCAGGGGGCAAGGCAGGAGGTAGGCAGGAGAGTGGTCAGGTCCAGGCATGAGTCAAGGCAATAGAGTGGTCAAATCCAACCAGGGGTGGAGGCAGGTAGCAAGCAAGAAAGTAGTCAAGTCCAAGCAAGGGGTAGGATAGGCGACAGCCAATAGGGTGGTCAGGTCCAGGTAGGGGTCAAAGCAGATGGCAGGTAAAAGAGTGAGGTCAAACTGGGTGTGCCACAGACAGGCAGATAACAAGAATGATGTTACTTTAGGGCAGCTGGCAATAAGACACAGCACCAGCCACTAAAAAGACTGAGGTTTAAATACCCACCTGGTTAGGAAACACACCTAGCCTCGGTGCTGATGCACACCGGCACATACTAATGCGTACTAAGCAGATACACTGGGAACCTCTGAAAATATGGCGAGGACTGTAACACAATCTGTATTCTTGAATGTAAAAGTCTTAGAAGAGACTAGCATACAGACGAGCAGATTTTTTGACCGGACTCGAGTCTGTCGGAAAGATTTGAAACATGTTTTCTAGGTCTGTCGGACTTTTGGGAAAAAAAAGTCCGCTGGAGCCCACACACAATCAAATTGTCCGACGGAGTCCGGTTCACCGGACCAAGTCTGTCTGAAAGTCCGCTCGTGTGTACTTTTGTGGGGTGTTGGAGTGGGAGTGAGGTAACTTAAAGGAGAAGTATAGCCAAAGCTATTTTGGCTTTACTTCTCCTGAGGATCACAGGAGTGCAGTTCGTTTTGCACTCCTATGGCCCGTTTTTCAGGCTAAATCCCGCCGTCAGCTGGCATCACTCAGCTGAGCCAGGCTTGGGAAAGATCTCGAGTACAGTTGGGATCCACCCACCTGCCTGGACCGGCAGCTGGCTCAGCTTCTCAGTGAGCTGCTGGGAGCCTGAGCCAACCGCTCCCGCCCCCTCCACAGCCCTTCACTCCAGTAAGCACTGGAAGGTGGGAAGCCCTGACAGTCACAGGTTCTCTGCTCACTGAAGGCTGAGAGCCGAGCGATCAGCAGTCTTGGATCACTCGGTTCTCAGCCTTAGAGCCGGTGGAGGACAGATGCAGCATCGAATTGATGCTGCATCCACCTCGGGGAGTATAAATATTTTATTTTTTTCACAAGCTCATACTTCTCTTTTAAAGGATAGCTACACAAAAGTACAGTTATTACCAGGGCTAAGCTGAGGCAGGTTCGGACAGGAGTTTGAACCTGCTTGAGCTATCCTGCTGGGAAACTGTCAAAGCCGACAGCCAATCATGGGGGGCAGAGGCATTCCCCGCCACTCCCTGCAACCGCATGTATACACACCCCGTGCATAAGTGTGACTGCAAGAAATGTCTCTGCTGCCTATTTTTGGTGTTGGCCTTGACAGCTTCCTGATGGGATAGCCCAGGCAGGTTTGGACTCATGTCTGTACACACCTGAGCTCATCCCTATCAGAGAATATTACACAGGAACTCACCCCTCATCCATCATAGTAGCGATATAGTGAGCGGTGAGTGCAGGCCAGTCCCAGAGGTGAGTAAGCGGAGTTCTGCCATGTTCTAGCTGAAAAATGGCCCCGGTTATTCTTGTTATCATTTTTGAGATTCTGCTCTGTGTGCCACTTGACATTGCAATTTTTGAATTATGTATTTTATACTCACACCACAATCTCCTCTATGTTTTCTATTTATATAGTAATTTGTATTTTTTGCACTTACTTGTAAAACCAAATAAAACATTTCTTTAAAAAAAAAGATACTGAGTTCTGGTAATAAATAATGACTCTTTATTTGTCCCCTTATAGCAGTTTTTGAGGACTACAGCCTGCACCCATATGTATGTGTCCTTTGTGCAACCTTGATCCTGGCTCCTCATAGCATGCAGTCAGGTCCACATGGCCTTTGTTGACGGACACAAAATAACACCCCCCTAAAATGAGATCCAAGGTGAGTTATGTTGGCTTCGCGTCAAACCTGCAAATGTTTTGGCACAACCTAAAACCTAACCAGATGTTTCTGACGTCTGCCTGACAATAGTTTCAACTATAAATACCGCCTGGATGTGACACATCCCCACCAGAAACAAGAATGAAATGATTTAACCAACTCTGCCAGATAGGAATAGCGTGGCGCAGCCCGTGGGCGTCTTTCGAAGGTGATGAATGTCCGCCTTTTGGTGGTGCTCAAAAAAACTCCACAACTCCCATGGAGAGCACTTACTGTACGTGGATGAAGTGATGACAAATACTGGAAAGGCTTGTAGGAGGAAAAGCAGACTCTAATGCTTGAGATATTGCAACGTCCAGGGAACAATAACTTTCGAGAGATGACAAGGCCGAACAAGACGATCTTTAATGATCGAAATTCCGCTGTAGACGAGAAGCTAGGTCTTTCTTGTTGGCCAAGTCCATAGACAATGATGGTTTTTGTGGATTATGAACAGATGTCATGGATGACACTACGGAGCATTATTATTGCTAAGTCACCGTAGGAATCATTGTTTATTGCAGGCGTAACTTTGGCCAAAACAAGCCGCAGCTCGGCGGAAAACCGACGCAGGTAAATCGCTCAGATGCTGGATGGACTGTCGAGGCTCTGGAGGATGGAAGTGCGGCTTAAAAACTAGATGATTGGTGATTTAGTTCATGCAATGTTTATCGGTTTCTATGTACGTTGCATACATTCCCTCCACCGCTGTGCCCTGGGTGTTTTCTTACAATATATTTTTGCTGATTCCCATACATTTTACTCCTGTTTCAGTTTTCACTGTTGGCTGCCTGCTCCAGTCTCCCACAGCAGAATGCAAACAGATCTGCAGTTGAATTGTGTGAAGATCAACTTTTCTTTAACAAAGCTACGAGGGAATGATATTAGAGTAGATGTAAACCCAATCAATAAAATGTCCTGTAATCCTTAACATGGTCATATCATTTCCAAAGTTATTTTTGCAAAACTGCTGCGTTCATTAAAATAATCCCTGGTGGTCTTACTATGGAGGTTCTTGTTCAGGCACATGTCAGTAGCCTGGATTCACCGCCATTTCCCGCCAAGCTGGCCAAGAGTATCTTACCTGTTTTCCTTACCCTAGGATTTGGGTAGGGTGTGCATATAACTGTATTAGGAAGCCATTCCACCATCTTACTCACTCCCAATTTCCTGGCCCAAGGCCGACGCTCCATATACCCGAGGAACTTTCATAATAAAGGATTGTTCAGACCACTTGCTTTTCTGATGCTTTACTTGAACCACTTAGCCTTGTTTCCATGTCCTGTGCATGAAAAATGGCAGCAGATGGTCTGGACTGGTCAGTCGAAATGGGAAATATTTGGCTGTAGCAGGAGGCAGTTTTTTGGAGAAAGGGCTGGACAGCGGTACAATAACGAGTGTCTGCAGGCAACAGTGAAGCATAGTGGGGGTTCCTTTCAAGTTTGGGGTGGCATTTCTGCAAAAGGAGTTGGAGATTTAGTCAGGATCAATGGTGACCTCAAAGCTGAGAAATACAGGCAGACACTTCCCCATCTTGCCATACCATCAGATTGTTCCCAAATGTATTCTGCAGCAGGACAACGGCCCCAAAATTGCAGCCAATGTCATTATGAACTATCTTCAGTGTAAAGAAGAACAAGGAATCCTGGAAGTAATGGTTTGGCCCCCACAGAGCCCCGATCTCACCATCATGGAGTCTGTCTGGGATTACATGAAGAGACGAAAGAGTTTGAGGCAGCCAACATCCACAGAAGATCTGTGCTTAGTTCTCCTAGATGTTTGGAACAAGCTATCTGCTGAGTTCCTTCAAAAACTGTGCAAGTCTTCACATGGAAGTCTCTCACCTCCCAAGTGTCCTACCACGGATGGGGCTTCCTTCTCAATTTTCCTTCAGCCTACAAAATGTCCACTTGAGATCAATTCTCCACCCCAAGCAGACATTATATATATAAAACAGGGTGACCGACACCCATGACACACCCCTAGGCGGGACTTCACTATGCAGGGGCTTAACCTTTGCTTACCCCCTTCCTGTTATAGAGTGACAGCAGTCTGTCCCTGTTTCCTAATTGTTCTCTTGCAGTGTCGTCCTAGCCAGGTGTTCCCCATGTGGAGAAGGTAAGTGGCTGTATAAACGGGTATTGCACAGGCATAGTCTACTACTGTCACCATAACAAACACACCATGATGAAATGCCATCTCCGGGGTGGATGTGGACCGGTAGACACTATGCATAGATGAAAATAAGGTGAGCACAGAATTTTTTGTTTTTCATTTTTTCTTTTTTGCACACAGGTAAAAATAAAATAAGCATTTTTGGCCATAAAATTACTTAAAACCCCAGAACATTATCTATTTCATGAAAGCAGAGACCCTATAGAATAAAAAGATGATGTTTGCAATTTTTTGTAGCAAAATATTTGCACAACTGTTTTTCAACACATATTTTCAGGAAAAAATATAATTTTAGTGCAAACACAGACACACAATAATAACCTTTTTTTTTTTTGTATAATATAAAAGGTGAAGTTGCATCGTGCAAATAGATACCAAACATGTCATGTCTTATAGGGCGTACACACGGTCGGACTTTGTTCGGACATTCCGACAACAAAATCCTAGAATTTTTTCCAACGGATGTTGGCTCAAACTTGTTTTGTCTACACACGGTCGCACAAAGTTGTCGGAAAATCCGATCGTTCTAAACGCGGTGACGTAAAACACGTACGTCGGGACTATAAACGGGGCAGTGGCCAATAGCTTTCATCTCTTTATTGATTCTGAGCATGCGTGGCACTTTGTCCGTCGGATTTGTGTACACACGATCGGAATTTCCGACAACGGATTTTGTTGTCGGAAAATTTTATCTCCTGCTCTCCAACTTTGTGTGTCGGAAAATCCGATGAAAAATGTCCGATGGAGCCCACACACGGTCGGAATTTCCGACAACACGCTCCGATCGGACATTTTCCATCGGAAAATCCGACCGTGTGTATGGGACATTAAAGTTGTGTGCACCTGTGATATCGCAAAAAAACCTATGGTGTCCAAAAATCTCCATAGGTGGTTCTGTAAAGGCTTTTAGTGTTAACTGTAAGCTCTGGCACCAGAATCATTGCTGTCATTTGGACGTTCGCGGAAATACCAAGAAAGAAAGAAAGAAAGAAAAACATTTAGTTGGTTGGTAGTCAGCCCAGACAGATTTAGGCTTAATGTACACGGGAAAATTTTTTACAACTTCTCCTGAACGATTTAACTTGGCAGAGAGTAACACACATTTAAAACGTCCGTTTTGGCGCGTTTATCCACGTTTAGCCGCGTTTGCGTTTAGAAGCGTTTTCATTTTTTTCAAAATAGCCAAAGATGAAAAAGGCCTGTAAACGAAACGCGGCTAAACGGGAGTTACCGCGTTTAGCTGCGTTTAGCGGCGTCTGGCGTCAGAAACTTCGGCGTCTGAACTTTTTTTTGCCTTCAAAGGAAAGCCTATAAATGCAACTGCCTAAAAACAACATTAAACGAACCTGTGTACATGTACACATAAGATAACATTGGATGAGCTCAGGGGCAGTTGAAAAAAGCAGGGGAAAGCAAAGAAAAAGTGTAGCGCTATACAGTATCCAACATGAACAAAAATAGACCAGTCAATAACAGTGAAAGGGATCAACCGTATCTAGGAAATGAACAAAAAAAGTGGGTAGTCCTCATGAAAATATTTTAAATGAACAATAAAAGTGGGTAGTCCTCATGAAAACATTTTAAACAGAAAATTCCGGCATCCCAAATGCAGACAAGCTCACTCCCACCGAGAGATGAAAAGGCTTACCGGATGGGGTGGACCCAAAGGGGCATACGCCAAGTTGGGTCGGATAAGGCTTGGGTGGTGAGTGGCTGTGCTTGGCTCAAAAACAGGATGTTATCTCACGGATTACTGTATTCCTCCAAGTGGCACCCGGGTCCTGAAGGGTGTAGGCAATCTCGCGGATACGGATGGTCCTGCAAATCATGTGAATCCAAAGTAAAAAACAGCGCTGTGAGAAAACGGCGACAGTGGGGTCCTACCTGACGCGTTTCGTCCTCATAGACGTCACTTTTTCTTTGCTTTCCCCATTTATACTTTGTTGGTCGTGTCAGCTGCTTTAGTTCCTTTTTTTCTTTGGGTAGCGCAGAATTATTTTGTATATACAGTTGAAAAAAGCACCCAACTGCCTCTGAACGTCCATTTACCAGCAGCAATGTACATGGGGCCTTATAGTTTGATTGTTCATTTGGTTTCTCTCTGCTGCCAGTAGGTGTCACTGATACCTCTGGCAATAGAATGAGAAGCTATGGTAAAACAGAGTTTTGAAGCCAAACAGTAAGAGGTTTATTGACACTGGTGCAAGCTAAAGGGGGGGGGGGTTAGTATAAATATTTAAGGAGGGCCAAATGATCACTATTTTCCCCCGGGGCTGCAGCCCGGGGAGGGTGTGTGAGGAGGAGCTGCGGCCTATGCATGTTCTTGGAGCAGAGTACCAGAAATGAAAGGAGCCTGCCTGTCCAGAGCGTACTGTTGCTTGAGGGATTTGGTCGGACAATTCGATGTGTGTGGGCTCCAGCGGACTTTGTTTTCTCAAAAGTTGGACGGACTTAGATTTGAAACATGTTTTAAATTAATCCGTCGAAATCGAGTCCGGTCGAAAAGTCCGCTCGTCTGTATGCTAGTTCGATGGACATAAAGCCACGCTAGGGCAGCTATTGGCTACTGGCTATGAACTTCCTTGTTTTAGTCCGGTCATACGTCATCACGTAGGAATTCGACGGACTTTGGTGGATTGTGTGTAGGCAAGTCCGTTCATTTAGAAAGTCCGCCGTAAAGTACGTCGAAAAGTCAGCCGGGCAAAGTCTGCCGTAAAGTCCGCTCGTGTGTACGCGGCATAAGAATGTATAGGTTGCTGGTTCCAGCTTAAAGGCTCTCTTTTTTTACTGTACTGGAGCTGGTTATTGGAGTTCAAGTCTGCAGGTCAGTAATGGGTATTTGAATTCCCTAGTCTCCCTACTCCTACTACTATTACCTACTCTCTCCATGGAATCTGAGTGAGTCAGTAAACTTCTTTTTGTTCACCTTTAAAAGTGACTGGCACCCATCTGTTCATTGCCTGAGAACTACACCATGAGGCAAAAATGTCAGCCCTCCCTGTCTCTGGGGTACTCTAAATACCCCTGGAGGTCAGTGGAGACACTTAAGAAGGAAGTAAAAATGGAAGGAGGACAAAATTAAGGAATTAATGGGAATGGGAAGGAAGAATAGATGTTGGGTGTAAAATAAGGAGAAGATAGAGGGACTACCACTGAGGAAGATACAAGCACATTCCGCTCTATCTTACATGCATAATTTAGGTGCATAGATTGGGAAAGAGAAAGAGAGGAGAAAGGAAGGAAAGAAAGGAAGAGAAAAGGAAAAATGGATGGAAGGGAGGATCTAAGGAAGAGAAGAGAAGAGGAGAGGTAATGGAGAGGGAAGATAGAAAGAAAGAAAAAAGAAAAAGAAAGAGAAAGAAGAGAAGAGGAAAGAGAGGGAAGGAAGGAAAGGAGGAAAGAAAGAAAGAAAGAAGAGAAGAGAAGGAAGAAAAAAAAAGAAGAGAAGAGAGAGGGAAAGAAAGAAAGAGAAGAGGAAAGAGAGGGAAGGAAGGAGAGGAAGAAAGAAAAAGAAAGAAAGAAAGAAAGAAAGGAAGGAAGGAAGGAAGGAAGGAAGGAAGGAAGGAAGGAAGGAAGGAAGGAAGGAAAGAAAGAAAGAAAGAAAGAAAGAAAGAAAGAAAGAAAGAAAGAAAGAAAGAAAGAAAGAAAGAAAGAAAGAAAGAAAGAAAGAAAGAAAGAGGAAAGAAAGAGAGAAAAAAAGAAAAAGAGAAGATGAAAGAAAGAAAGGGAAAAAAAGAAAGAAAGAAGAGAAGGGAATGAAAGGGAAGGAAAGAGAAGGATCTAGTAAGGAAAAGGAAGAAAGAAAGAGGAAGAAAAGAGAAACAAAGGATGGATGGGAGGATCTAAGGAAGAAAGAAGAAAATGGAAAGAAGAGAAATATAGGAATGGAGGTAGGACAGGATTAAATAAGGAAAAAGAAAGAAAGAAAGAAAGAAAGAAAGAAAGAAAGAAAGAAAGAAAGAAAGAAAGAAAGAAAGAAAGAAAAGGGAAGAGGAGAATTAAAGGGAGGATCTAAGGAAGAAATGGAAAAGGACAGGAGGACACAATGAAGGAAGAAGAGAGATAAAAGGAAGTATGGAAGAAGAAGAAAAAATAGGAATGGAGGGATAATAGAATGAAATAAGGAAAGAGAAGGAGGAAGGGAGGGAGGACAAAAGGGAGCCAGTAAAATATAACTAAGATCAGTTTAGGTGGAGAAGTAATCTGACATATATAAAGGTCGTATTGACGGCTCACTTTGATGGCCCTGCAGTGCTGTACATAATTCTGCCTTCACGGGAAGCATTAAGTAAAAAAAATCAAAAAGAAGAAAATATATTTTGATCTGACATTATTTAAAATCCCAACAATGCCCTGAAAAGTCTGACGATAGGAAAATCATACAAATCATAAACAATCCTAACCTTATCCGTGTCGGGTCGATGGGAACGACAGGCAAATTGTAAACCTAAATGATCTTTTCCATTATGTGGTTCTCGAAGGACAACCATTACCGCTAATCCACTCTAACCGGTGCTAAGTGCTAATATAGAGAGAAGGAAATAGAGAACGCGCTCCATTCAACCTTGGCGTGTTGTGACATGAGGGACTGTTTATGCCCAAACACAACCTCCAGAAATGCTTTGGACAGTTTTGGACACAAATGTGACTTTTGGAGAGAAGGTCTCTGCCTTAGGCGTATGCGCTCAATGACGCCATTTTGTACAGCCGCCAAACCCTTCGGTTGTCACCTTTGTTCGCTAATAATGTGATTGCTTCAAGCAGAAAAGGAATGCTGTCTTTGACTTGGTGTTTTATATATTTGACCTCAGTAGACTACAGACCACATTTGTTTAAAGCGAAACTCCACTTTCATGAAATAAAACAACCCTTTATAGAGCAGTAATATACATTTCAAGGATTTTAGTAAACTGCTAATTCTTACTTTCTCCTGTACTGTAGATACTGAGATGGACTATTACAGTTTTTTTTTTTTTTTACCTCTAATTGAATGCTAACTGGGGGGGTTCTACACACAATTAGTCCCAGAGAAAATTTGCATCTATGCATCCCCATGGATGCGCAATACTCTCTCTATGTTGTGCAACGTGTGAGGGTACAGAGGGCCCCCCTTAGGATCTGTGTGCACCACACATATTGCACCCATTGAGGATACGCCACTGAGTGTAGAGAGGAATTCTGGTTACCATTAGTAGGGTTGGCTGGGGAACGTGCTCGCATGGTAGTGATGTACACTTACCGGCCACTTTATTAGGTACACCTGTTCAATTGCTTGGCAACACAAACTGCTAATCAGCCAATCACATGGCAGCAACTTAATGCATTTAGACATCTAGACGTGGTAAGGACGACTTGCTGAAGTTCAAACCGAGCATCAGAATGGGGAAGAAAGGGGATTAAGGCTCGATTCACACCTATGCATGTTGCTTCTGAGCGTTTTTGGAGGGTTTTTTTTCATGCTTGCCACGTTTTTGAGCCGCGTTTTTGCCGCGATTTTGCCGCGATTTTGCCGCGATTTGCGTTTTGCGTTTTTTTTTTTTTTTACATTTTTTTTTACAGTCTTAAAAAAAATTAAAAAAAAAAAAAATTAAAAAAAAAATAAAAAATAAAAAAATAAACGGCAAAAACGCATCAAAAACGCACCAAAAACGCATCCAAAACGCTGCAAAAACGGTGCACTTGCGTTTTTGATGCTTGTCCATTGAAATCCATTACATGCAAAACGCTGCATTTTGCATGAAAAAAAGTCCCCGACCCTTTCCAAAAATGCAGAGACACAAAAAGGCATTGATGTGAACATGTTCCATAGGAACCCATGTTAAAAAATTCCCGTGCATTTCTGCAAAATGCAAAATAACATGTTCCATAGGAACCCATGTTAAAAAATTCCCGTGCATTTCTGCAAAATGCAAAATGCATCAAAAAACGCGCTAGTGTGAATCGAGCCTTAAAGAGACTCTGAACGCGGCATGGTTGTTGGTGCCAGACAGGCAGGTCTGAGTATTTCAAAAACTGCTGATCTACTGGGATTTTCACACACAACCATAGAGAATGGTCCGAAAAAAGAGAAAATATCCGGCGGTTGTGTGGAGGAAAGTGCCTTGATGTCAGAGGTCAGAGGAGAATGGAACATGAAAAGAAACAAAAGGTGGGTGGACTTAGCACATTAGCCTCAAAAAACAGTTATTTAATAAATACGAAGGTAAGTATCATACTCACAAAGATAGACTTGGTAAAAGCATGTCATAAAGATCCTCCACATAAGTCCATAAAAACTGTCTGCATGACATGGAGGCGTAGACTGGCTAACGTGTTTCTCAGAGCCTTCCTCAAGCCATAAGAAGTCCCGTTTTTGCAGTTTGTGAGAAGCCATGTGGAGGACACAGCAAACATGTGGAAGAAGGTGCTCTGGTCAGATGAGACCAAATTTTGACTTTTTGGCCTAAAAGCAAAACGCTATGTGTGGCAGAAAACTAACACTGCACATCACCCTGAACACACCATCCCCACCGTGAAACATGGTGGTGGCAGCATCATGTGGTGGGGATGCTTTTCTTCAGCAGGGACAGGGAAGCTGCTCAGAGTTGATGGGAAGATGGATGGAGCCAAATACAGGACAATCTTAGAAGAAAAGTCTGCAAAAGACTTACATAGCTACATAGTAGGCGAGGTTGAAAAATGACACAAGTCAATCAAGTCCAACCTATGTGTGTGATTATATGTCAGTATTACATTGTATATCCCTGTATGTTGTGGTTGTTCAGGTGCTTATCTAATAGTTTTTTGAAATTATCGATGCTCCACCACCTGTGGAAGGGAATTCCACATCCTAACCGCTCTTACAGTAAAGAACCCTCTACGCACTTTAAGGTTAAACCGCTTTTCTCCTAATTTTAGTGAATGTCCGCGTGTCCTATTAAATTCCCTTACATGGAAAAGTTTTATCCCTATTGTGGGGTCACCAGAACGGTATTTGTAAATTGAAATCATATCCCCTCTCAAGGGTCTCCTCTCCAGAAAGAATAAGTTCAGTGCTCATAACCTTTCCTCATAACTAGGGTCCTCCAGTCCCTTTATTAGTTTTGTTGCCCTTCTCTGGACTCTCTCCAGTTCTAGCACATCCTTCCTGAGGACTGGTGCCCAGAACTGGACAGCATACTCCAGGTAAGGCCGGACCAGAGTCTTGTAGAGCGGGAGAATTAACGTTTTATCTCTGGAGTTGATCCCCCTTTTTAATACCAATATTCTGTTTGCTTTGTTAGCAGCAGCTTGGCATTGCATGTCATTGCTGAGCCTATCATCTAATAGGACCCCCAGGTCCTTTTCCATCCTAGATCCCCCCAGAGGTTCCCCCCCAGTGTATAGATTGCATTCATATTTTTGCCACCCAAATGCATTTTACATTTTTCCACATTAAACCTCATTTGCCATGTAGTTGCCCACCACATTAGTTTTTTCACATCTTCTTGCAAGGTTTCCACGTCCTGCAGAGAAGATATTTCCCTGCTTAGCTTAGTATTGTCCGCAAATACAGAGATTGAACTGTTTATCCCATCCTCCAGGTTGTTTATGAATAAATAAAATAGGATTGGTCCCAGGACAGAACCCTGGGGGGCCCCACTTTCCACCCCTGACCATTCTGAGTACTCCCCATTTATCACCACCCTCTGAACTCGCCCTTGTAGCCAGTTTTTAATCCATGTACTCACCCTATGGTCCATGCCAACGGACCTTATTTTGTACAGTAAACGTTTATGGGGAACTGTGTCAAATGCTTTTGCAAAATCCAGATACACCACGTCTACGGGCCTTCCTTTATCTAGATGGCAACTCACCTCCTCATAGAAGGTTTTAGATTGGTTTGGCAAGAACGATTCTTCATGAATCCATGCTGATTACTGCTAATGATATCGTTCTCATTACTAAAATCCTGTGTATAGTCCCTTATCATCCCCTCCAAGAGCTTGTATACAATTGATGTTAGGCTAACTGGTCTATAATTAATTCCCAGGGATGTATCTTGGCCCTTTTTTAAATATTGTTGCTACATTGGCTTTTCTCCAATCAGCTGGTACTATTCCAGTCAGTAGACTGTTCGTAAAAATTAGGAACAATGGTCTGGCAATTATTTGACTGAGTTCCTTAAGGACTTGAGACTGGGGCGGAGGTTCACCTTCCAGCAGTCAAACGACCCTAAACATACAGCCAGAGCTACAATGGAATGGTTTGGATCACAACATATTCATGTGTTAGAATGGCCCAGTCACAGTCCAGACCTAAATTTAACTGAGAATCTGTGGCAAGACTTGAAAATTGCTGTTCAGACGCTCTCCATCCAATCTGACGGAGCTTGAGCTATTCTGCAAAGAAGAATGGGCAAAAATGTCCCTCTCTAGATGTGCAAAGCTGGTAGAGACATCCCCAAAAAGACTTGCAGCTGTAATTGCAGAGAAAGGCGGTTCTACAAAGTATTGACTCCGGGGGGCGCCATACAAATGTACCCCCCACACTTTTCACATATTTATTTGTAAAAAAATGTAGAAAACCGTTTATCATTTTCCTTCCACTTCACAATTATGTGCCACTTTGTGTTGGTCCATCACATAAAATCCCAATAAATTACATTTACGTTTTTGGTTGTAACATGACAAAATGGGGAAAATCTCAAGGGGTATGAATACTTTTTCAAGGCACTGTATGGACCAAAATCTTTGAGGAACGTTTCCAACACCTTGTGGAATCTATGCCACGAAGAATAAAGGCAGTTCTGAAGACAAAAGGGGGTCCAACCCGGTACTAGCAAGGTGGACCTAACAAAGTGGCCGGTGAGTGTACATTGATGGTTTGATTCCAGGCGTGTTGCCATGTGTCCGTTATAATATATGTGCCTGCATTATCATTGCTTTATCTGTTCTTGTTGCCAGTGTTATTTTAACTTGCACTGGTATTTCATTATTTTTCTACCCCTTTAAAAAGGGGTTTTGGCTTTCATTAAAGCCTGTAAAATTCCACCAGGTAAGTCAATGAGTCTTGGGTTGGGTTAGGAGGGTCATTGCATGGGAAGGACAGAAGGTCCTGATCGATGGTGGCTTCTTCAGGGGTGTGTGTTACAAATAGATAGATAAAAATGGATAAATAGATAGATAGATAGAAAGATAGAAAGATGGATAGATAGATAGATAGATAGATAGATAGATAGATAGATAGATAGATAGATAGATAGATAGATAGATAGATAGATAGATAGATAGATAGATAGATAGATAGATAGATAGATAGATAGATAGATAGACAGACTGACTTGTGTAAGGTATTTATTAAAAGGTATCACTGCCCTTATAATTTTTTCAAGATATGTTTGGCAGAGCACAGCCTAGAAACGATATAGCCAAAATACACAATTTGGCATCTTATGTTGGCGAGAACATTGGCGGGCACCATAATATCAGATTTGTTCATTTCGACATCCAAAAATCCCGTGTTCGCGTCCATAGCGCTTTGTGACATTTGGAAGCCTGGAACAGGTTTGGGAAAAGTTGTGAGCAGCTCACAGCCGATTCCTGAGTGTTTGGTTTTACTATGAAGAGAGAACATTTGTGTTTTGAGGGGTTTTTCAGCATTTTTACGGGATGAAATTACATCATGTATTAGCGGGTTAAGAAAGAAAAATTACATGTTCCTATCGGCACAAACTAAAAAGCTTGGAATTGACACTTGAAAGTTTTAAGAGCTCTATGGCACTTCTTCAGAAAGAGTTTAAGTATGGACATGCTTACTTTACTATTAAGTCTCTGTGTGTTTGATATTTTAACAAATACAATCAGCTGGCACTTAGCACCGGAATGGGGGAATTGCACACTTAGGGAGGTTTTGGAGAGCCGCGGAAATTTCGTTTGTTTATAAAATGACTCTCTTGTCAAATGTGGGGCTGAAGTTTTCTCATTCGCGTCCATCGATGATGAAATGCAAACACGCCCCTAGAAATGTATTGTTCATTAGGGGCCAGTAGATGATCCAAGCTTATCAATCATTCAAAGTGCCTCCAATTAATACAGTCTACAGATCTTAAAGTGAAAGCCCGTGCACCTGCCATTCAACATTAAAGTGGACTGGGTAGAATACATTTTTTTTTTCTAATTGATTTGTAAATGTAACATTTCCAGGTATTTATTACAATCATGGAGACCTTCATCTGCTTTTCTCTCCCAAAGACTGGGATTCAGCTATCATCAAGGATCATCATCAGGGATGAGCCTGGCTTTGGTTTGAAACCAAAAGGAAGATGCCAGTGTAGGTCCATTCAGCCTACAGTCAGGGATGTACAGTACTTACCCCACAGCTGCACATACTCAATGGGGCAGGGATGTTCATGACATCATTGACCCAATATGACCTTGACCTCTACGACCTTGAGCTAATAAGGCCACATGGCCACAATTGGATATTGATGCCACAACCTTGACCTAATATGGCCACAATTGGTTTATGATGTCACGGCCTTGACCTAATATGGCCACAATTGGTTTATGATGTCACGGCCTTGACCTAATATGGCCACAATTGGTTAATGATGTCACGGCCTTGACCTAATATGGCCACAATTGGTTAGTGATGTCAGGACCATGACCTAATAAGGCCAAAATTGGTTAATGATGTCAGGACCTTGACCTAATATGGCCACAATTGGTTAATGATGTCAGGACCTTGACCTAATATGGCCATAATTGGTTAATGGTGTCATGACCATGACCTAATATGGCCATATGGCCGCAAAGAGAGGAGAGTAAAAAAAGGCAAAGAGAGGAGAGGAAGGGATGGGAAAATTAAAAAAAAGCAAGGCAAGGAGAGGAGTGAAAGGGACAGGAAAGTTAACAAAAGCAAGCAGAGGTGAGGAGAGGAGAGGAAGGGAAGAGACAGGAAATTAAAAAAAAAAATCAAAGAGAGCAGAAGAAAGGAAAATAAAAGGGAAAGGAAAGAATAGGTATGTAGATCCCAGATTGATAGATCACAGGTGAAACATACAGTAGGTCTATATACAAAAGAGAGGAGAGAGGAGGAGAGTAGAGGAAGGGATGGGATGGGAAAGTATAAAAAGGTAAGTAAAGGCGAGGAGAGGAGAGGAAGGGAAGGGACGGGAAAGTAAAAAAATGCAAAGTGTGGCGAGGAGAGGAAGGGAGAAGGAAAAGAAAGGAAAAAGAAAGGGAAGGAAAGGGAAAAGAAAGGGAAAGGAAAGGAAAGGAAAGGAAAGGAAAGGAAAAGAAGGAAAGGAGAGGAAAGAAAGGGAAGGAAAGGGAAATGGAAAGGGAAAGGAAAGGAAAGGAAAGAAAAGGGGAGGAAAGGCAAGGAAAGAAGTAAAGGGAAGGAAAGGAAATGGAAAGGAAAGGAAAGGAAAGAAGGAAAGGAAAGGAGAGGAAAGAAAGGGAAAGGAAAGGAAAGGGAAAGGAAAGGAAAGGAAAGGAAAGGAAAGGAAAGGAAAGAGGAAAGGGAAAGGGAAAGGAAAGGAAAGGAAAGGGAAGGGAAGGGAAGGGAAGGGAAGGGAAGGGAAGGAAAGAAAATTAAAGGAAAGGGGAGGAAAGGCAAGGAAAGAAGTAAAGGGAAGAAAAGGAAACGAAAAGGAAAGGAAAGGAAAGGAAAGGGAAGGGAAGGGAAGGGAAGGGAAGGGAAGTGAAGGGAAGGAAAGGCAAGGAAAGAAGGAAAGGAAAGGAAAGATTGGTATTTAGATCCCAGATTGGTAGATCACAGGGGAAACATAGGTCTATACTCAGGCAAAAGGTTACAACAAAAATAAAGAGGAAAAAAAAACAATACCGGTAATTAGAAACCAAAAGGGGGGGAAAAATGGGGGCAGGCTTGATAGACCACGTGGTCTTTTTATGTTATCACTTTTCTATTCTTCTGTGTTTTCACAAATAGAATGATTCATTCTTTCATCAGTAGAAGAAACACAAATCCCAGCATGGCTCCCAGTTCCACTGCAGCTGGAGCAAACCAGCTAATTCCCCCCAGTGACCTATTACCATTTAAGCCATCATATCAGATAATGAGCTCTGTACAATCAGGGAATAAGCTGAGTGCTGCACAAGGTGTGGTCTGAGCTGTACAATAACATTACTAAATCTTGAGTACGGGGACATGTTGAGCCAGTGTCGAAGGGTTGCCAAAACTCACCCGACTTGTCAGTTTCTTGGAGCTCGCAGGCCTTACTTAAGTCCACCCACGGGAACATGGCACTCTTTAAATACATCAGCGAAAAAACCTGTGAGGCCTGCCCTTATTCCACCAAAATTTCTCGTAAAAAAAAAAAAAAAAAATCTGTAAACACAGTTATAAAAGAGTAATTTGGAGTTTCCATGGAGGTGTTAGGAGAGTCACCAGCGCATTAGCCGATAACAGACACCGATGCTGAAACAGTATTGTCGGAGGTGTTGGCGCTGGCAGCGGTGGGAGGGGCTAGGAGTTGTTTATATTTTGTGGATTTAAGGCTCCACGGGGGGGCAGAGGGAATGGAGAGGTGACTTGGAGAGCCCACACAGACACATCTTAAACACCAGCGTGTTATTAATAGCCCATTACATCATAGTAGCCCGCAAATACATCACACCACCATTTCACATTTCAAGCGCCTGTTAATCCCTCTCTTTCTCGCCTGCCCCGTCCAGACTCTCTAAATAGAAAATGCTGATCCTGTGCAAGGAAAAAAAAGAAAGGAGCACACACTTCTTTTCTATTGATTTCCTTCTGTCTTCCTCTCCTCCTGTTTTCATTTCAACTCCACCAGTTCTTTCTCCTCTCCTCACTCCCTCTCCTCTCCTATCCTCTAAACTCCTCTCCTACTCTTTTCTACAATCTCAACTCCTCCACTTTCTTCTCTCCTCTCCTCTCCTCTCCTTCTCTCCTCTCCTCCTCTTTCTCTTTTCTGTCATCTCAACACCTCCCCTCCCTCATCTTCTCTTCTCTTACTCCCTCTGCTCCTCTCCTATCCTTTAACCTCCTCTCCTACTCCTTTCTATAATCTCAACTCCTCCCCTTCCTCCTTTCCTCTCCTCTCCTCGTCTTTCTCTTTTCTGTCATCTCAACACCTCCCCTCCCTCATCTTCTCTTAGCTTACTCCCTCTGCTCCTCTCCTATCTTTTAACCTTGCCTCCTACTCTTTTCTATAATCTCAACTCCTCCCCTTCCTCCTCTCCTCCCATTTCTCTTTTCTGTCATCTCAACACCTCCCCTCCCTAATCTTCTCTTCTCTTACTCCCTCTGCTCCTCTCCTATCCTCTAAACTCCTCTCCTACTCCTTTCTATAATCTCAACTCCTCCCCTTCCTCCTCTCATCTCCTCCTCCTTTCTCTTTTCTATCATCTCAACACCTCCCCTCCCTCATCTTCTCTTCTCTTACTCCCTCTGCTCCTCTCCTATCCTTTAACCTCCTCTCCTACTCTTTTCTGTAATCTCAACCCCTCCCCTTCCTCCTCTCCTCATCTTTCTCTTTTCTTTCATTTCAACTCCTCCCCTTCCTCCTCTCCTATTTCGCTTTTCTGTCATCTCAACACCTCCCCTATATCATCATCTCTTCTCTTACTCCCTCTGCTCCTTTTTTATCCTTTAACCTCCTCTCCTACTTTTATCTGTAATCTGGCCCCTCCCCTTCCTCCTCTCCTCTCCTCTTCTTTCTCTTTTCTGCCATCTCGGCACCTCCCCTCCCTCATCTTCTCTTCTCTCACTCCCTCTGCTATCACTCTCCTATCCTCTAACCTTCTCTCCTACTCTTTTCTGTAATTTAAACTTCTTCCCTTTCTCCTCTCCTCCCCCCCCTCTTTTCTTTCTCCTCTTTCTCTTTTCTGTCATCTCAATTCCTCCTCTTCCTCCTCTCCTGCCCTCTCCTCCTCTTTCTCTTTTCTGTCACCTCCCCTCCCTCATCTTCTCTTCTCCCACTCCCTCTACTCCTCTCCTATCCTCTAACCTTCTCTTTCTATTTTCTGTCATCTCACTTCCTTCCCTTCCTCCCCTCCTCTCCTCCCCTCTCCTCTCCTCCTCTTTTCTGTCATTTCAACACCTCCCCTCACCCCTCTTCTCTTCTCTCACTTCCTCTGCTCCTCTCCTACTCTTTTTTTTGTAATCTCAACCTTCCCCCTCTCCTCCTCTTTCACTTTTCTGTCATCTCAACACCTCTTCTACCTCCTCTCCTCTTCTCTCACTGCCTCTTCTCCTATCCTCTAACCTTCTCTCCTACTATTTTTTGTTTTACTTTTCTGTAATCTCAACTCCTCCCCTTCTTCCTCTCCTCCCCTCTCCTCCTCTTTCTTTTTTCTGTCATCTCAACACCTCTCCTCCCTCCTCCCCTCTTCTATCACTCCCTCTGTTCCTATCCTATCCTCTAACTTCCTCTACTCCCCTTTCCCTATTTCTGTTATCCCAGTCCCTCACCCCCACCTCCTCTCTCCCCTCGCTGCCTCTGCTCCTTTTTATCCTCTAACCTCCTCTCCTTTATTTTTTCTGTCAGCCTAAGCTCCCTCTCTCCCTCTTCCACTCTTTCCTCTGTCTCTCCTCTCCCCTCCTCTCCACTCCACTAACCCCCCCCCCCCCTTTATTCTCTCCTCTCTTCTCCCCTCCCCTCTTTCCTGTCATTTTCACTCCTCCACTCTCATCTCTCCTTTATTCTCCTTTTCTCACCTCACCTCCCCTCCCCTCTCTCCCCATCCCCCCACATCTCCTTCTCTTCTATCCTCTTCTACTCCCTTCTCTTCAAACCTTCATGCCTCTACTTTTTTTTCTTCTCCTTCTTCTCTCTCCTGTCTCCTTTCCTCCTCCTTCCCTTTATTTTACCTCCTCTCCTACTCTTTTCTGTCATCTCAACTCCTCCCCTTCCTCCTCTCCTCTTCCCTCACTCTCTCTGTTTCTCTCCTATCCTCTTACCTCCTCTCTTCCCCTATCCCCATTTCTGTCATCTCAGCTCAACTCCTCCCCTTTCTCGTGTACTCTTTCCCCAGTCCCTCCTCGCTTCTCCTCTCAACTCTTCTTCCTCCTCTCCTTTAATCCCCCCCCCTTTATTCTTTCCTCTTTCCTGTCATTTTCACTCCTCCACTCTCATCTCTCATTTATTCTTCTTTTCTCACCTCGCCTCTCCTCTCTTCTCTCCCCTGTCCCCTCACATCTCCTTTCCTCTCTCACTCTTCTATCCAAACCTTCATGTTTCTACTTCTTTTTCCTCTCCTTCTTCTCTCTCTGCTCTCCTCTCCTCTACTACCCTTTTACTTTTTCCCCTCTCATCTCCTACCCTCCCCTGCTGTCATCCTTATCTCTGTCTCCTCTCTTTCCCTGCCCTCTTTTCTTCTCCTCTCCACTCCTCTCTCTTCCTTTAATGCCTGCTCCCTCCTCTCTTCAGCTCTCCTTTGTTCTTCTCATGCACCCTCCTCCTTTCCTATTCTCCTCTAACCTCTTTCCTTTAATCTCTTTTTCCCCCTCGCCTCTACTTTCTTTCTCCATTCATTGCCTCCCCTCTTCTCCTCTCATATCCTTTCTTATTTCTCCACTTTCCAAACCTTCTGGCCTCTTCTATCTATTCCTCGTCCACGTTCCTTCTATTCCTCGTCCACGTTCCTCTTCTGCTTTCTCTACTACCCTCTCATTCCCTACCCTCACCTGTCCTACCCTCCTCTCCTCCTCTCTCCTCTCCTAGTTTTCCTCTCCCCTTTCCTCCTCAAATCACCACTGTGATGGCGCTTTAGCTTTGGAAGAAGGTTTTATTGGTTTGGATGGTGCGTTAATCTTTTGTTAATAAAGCCCAGTCCATCTATTCTGGATCAATAGGAAGTGCAAAGATTTTAGCCCAAAACCTTTCTCAATCTGTTCTACTGCAATAGTTACATAGTAGGTGAGGTTGAAAAAAGACATAAGTCCATCAAGTCCAACCTATGTGTGTGATTATATGTCAGTATTACATTGTATATTCCTGTATGTTGTGGTCGTTCAGGTGCTTATCTAATAGTTTTTTTAAACTATCGATGCTCGCCGCTGAGACCACCGCCTGTGGAAGGGAATTCCACATCCTTGCCACTCTTACAGTAAAGAACCCTCTACGTAGTTTAAGGTTAAACCTCTTTTCTTCTAATTTTAGTGAATGGCCACGAGTCTTGTTAAATTCCTTTCGCGAAAAAGCTTTATCTCTATTGTGGGGTCACCAGTATGGTATTTGTACATTAAAATCATATCCCCTCTCAGCGTCTCTTCTTCAGAGAGAATAAGTTCAGTGCTTGCAACCTTTCCTCGTAACTAATATCCTCCAGACCCTTTATTAGCTTTGTACTCGCTCCATTTCCAGTACATACTTCCTGAGGACTGGTGCCCAGAACTGGACAGTATACTCCAGGTGCGGCTGGACCAGAGTCTTGTAGAGCGGGAGAATTATCGTTTTATCTCTGGAGTTGATCCCCTTTTTAATGCCAATATTCTGTTTGCTTTGTTAGCAGCAGCTTGGCATTGCATGCCATTGCTGAGCCTATCATCTACTAGGACCCCCAGGTCCTTTTCCATCCTAGATTCCCCCAGAGGTTCTCCCACCCCCCCAGTCTATAGATTGCATTCATATTTTTGCCACCTAAATGCATTATTTTACATTTTTCTACATTGAACCTCATTTGCCATGTAGTTGCCCACCCCATTAATTTGTTCAGATCTTCTTGCAAGGTTTCCAGGTCCTGCGGAGAAGTTATTGCCCTGCTTAGCTTAGTATCGTCCACAAATTGTCAGGGTACCATTGGCGCTGAACCGGGGCGTCGGCATACGCCTAGGCGCCGGCGCGCTCCGTTACGTGCTGTTCAGCAAATCCCTGTTGTTCTCGGGCGTCAGCGCGGCGTTAGGGCGCGCGCGGGTTCGCGGCGCTTGTGCGCGCGCGCGTGTGCACGTGCGCGCGTACGGGCGTGCGCGCGTTCGCGATAGCGCCGGTTTGGCGCCAAGGTACACATAAAAGCCCCCCTGTGCCTCTGACACATTGCTGCTTCGTCTCAGCTTCATGATTCCTGTATTTGAACCTGATTGCTTGCTACCTATCTGACCCGGCTTGTCTGACCATCCGTCCTGCTCCAATCCGACCCGGCCTGTCCGACTATTCTTATACTACCTACCTGATACCATTACCGATCTCTGCCTGCCTACCGACTCTGCCTCTGCCTGCTGTTTTTGCCTGTCTCATATCCTTGCTGACCCGGACCGTCTGACCCTGCTTGTTCCTGTTAGTCCTTGCTGTTGCACCTTCAGCTTCAGCTCCAGAGACCTCTGCATCTCCAAGTGTTCCAGTTGCTGCTTCCAGTCTCACCTGATCTGCAGTCCAGCCATCCCTGCGGGATCTCTCATCACCTCAGCATCAGAGACTCAGCTCAACAGGCACTCCTACCCCACTGTGCTACCAGGTACCTAACAGTACGAAGCAGCCATGTCTGAGCCTGCAGGAGATACCTCTTCATTGAAGGAGATATGCACACACCTGGCAGCTCTCACCCAAGCAGTGCAAGCCCTTCAGGACAACTATAACAGACTGGAGGGACAAGTTCAGAATCTTGCAGGGGTTAACCCTTCAACCTACTCTTCACCTGCCGCCCCAACACAGACTGTTCCAGGGCCTTCAGTAGTAATGATTCCGCCTGAACCACGGGTCCCCATTCCTGAAAGGTTCTCCGGAGACCGGGCTAAGTTTCGGGGTTTCCGCATTGCCTGCCAGCTCTTTTTTGCCTTACAGCCCAGAACCTTTTCACTGGAAGCCACTAAAGTTGGATTTGTCATTTCCCTCCTTCAAGGGGAACCACAGACCTGGGCACACCGGTTACTTGAAGGGGACTCTGCTCCAACTCAATCCTTATCCGCTTTCTTCGAAGCCATGGCACAATTATATGAGGACCCTCAACAGACCGCCACAGCTGAATCTGCTCTGCTCGCGCTCCAACAAGGCCGCAGACCTGCGGAGGACTATGTTGCTGAATTCAGACGTTGGAGCGCGGACACCCAGTGGAATGACGCGGCTCTGCGTCATCAGTTCCGCATTGGACTGTCTGAAAACTTAAAAGATGAACTTGCCCGAGTTGGTATTCCAAACACCTTGGAGGCCTTGATCACCCTAACCATCCAGATCGATCGTCGCCTCCGAGAACGCCGATCTGAACGAGCAGTTCAACCTAACCGCCCGACCTGGATGACACCACGAGCCCCGATTCCTGCATCCCGCTACTTACCTGTGCCCAGTCCAAATTCAGTCAATATCACACCAGATACCTCCGAACCAATGCAGTTAGGTCTGATGCGACCTGCCCTGTCCTCCGAAGAACGTGCCCGACGTCGACAATTAAATCTGTGCCTTTACTGTGGAGGAACCGGGCATTATGTCCATAATTGCCCAATCAGAATGAGTAAGTGTTCATCTCCTATACCTACCAGTCTCTCTGCTTTATCTACAAATGCTACCCATCTTGCCATTCCTCTCTCGTTACAGCTTCAAGAAAGGACACTCCAAGTCAACGCAATTATTGACTCCGGGGCATGCAGCTGCTTTATAGACTTAAACTTTGCCAACCTGCATAACATCCCTTTACGGACTAAAGCCCATGGACTCTCTGTCTTCCTTCCCGATGGCTCCCGCATCAGATCCGGACAAGTGACACAAGAAACCCTGCCATTATCCGCTACAACTTCTTCTCAACACAAGGAATTGCTGATCCTTGACGCCATCACCTCCCCTATGTTGCCCATTATCCTGGGCATTCCCTGGCTACAGGCCCACAATCCACACATCCATTGGGCATCTGGAGAAGTAAAATTTCTGTCATCCTACTGCCAGGAACACTGTCTGGCGAAAGATTCGGATCCCCAAGCTACCCTGCTTTGCCTGGACTCCGACCAGACAAATCGTCAGGTCATTCCCAAACACTATCATGACTACATAGATGTCTTCAGCAAAAAGGGGGCAGATTCTCTTCCACCTCATCGTCCCTACGATTGCCCCATCGAATTGCTGCCAGGATCCGAAATTCCCTTTGGGCGCATCTTTCCTCTATCTGAAAAGGAACAAGAAGTATTGAAAACATATATTGATGAAAACTTGGCCAAAGGATTTATTCGTCATTCTACTTCTCCAGCAGGTGCGGGAATATTCTTTGTTACTAAGAAGGACAAATCTCTCCGCCCGTGTATTGACTACCGAGAATTGAATAAAATCACGGTCAAAAATCGGTATCCCCTACCTTTGATACCCGAACTGTTCCAGAAATTAAGGACTGCCGTCATTTTTTCTAAGCTTGATCTGAGAGGGGCCTATAATCTGATCCGCATTCGGGCTGGGCATGAGTGGAAAACAGCTTTTCGGTCCCGATTCGGGCATTATGAATACTTAGTCATGCCTTTTGGACTCTGCAATGCCCCTGCGACCTTCCAACACCTAATTAATGATGTGCTTAGAGACTTCTTAGATCTGTTTGTGATCGCATATCTAGACGATATTTTGATCTTTTCTGAATCCCTAGATCTCCATCGGAAACATGTTTGCCAAGTGTTGGGTCGTCTCCGCTTACACAGACTTTATGTAAAGGCGGAGAAATGCGAGTTTGAGCAACAGAGCATCCAATTCCTGGGCTTGATTATCTCCTCAACTGGCATCAAGATGGACCCACAGAAGGTTTCTGCCGTTCTGGACTGGCCGGTACCCCTGGACAAAAAAGGGGTTCAGCGATTCATCGGGTTCGCAAACTTTTACAGAAAGTTTATCAAGGGTTTCTCTGCAATAATCGCACCAATCACACAACTAACCAAACAGAATACCCGTTTTTCCTGGAATCACCTAGCCCAAGAGGCTTTTGAGAACCTCAAGAGACTTTTTACCTCAGCACCTATTCTCAGTCACCCTGAACCATCCTTGCCATTCATTTTAGAAGTGGACGCTTCAGAGATAGCGGTCGGTGCGATTCTCTCGCAACGAAAGGGCAGTAAGGATGTTATGCATCCCGTAGGTTTCTTCTCCCGAAAACTCTCCTCTGCGGAGAGAAACTATGATGTCGGTGATCGGGAGCTTCTTGCCATCAAGACTGCATTAGAGGAGTGGAGGTACCTGTTGGAGGGGGCTGGCAATCCAGTGCTAATTTATACTGATCACAAGAATTTAGAATATCTACGATCTGCTAAAAGACTAAAACCCCGTCAAGCCCGTTGGGCACTGTTTTTCTCGCGCTTTTCCTTCCACATTACGTATCGGCCAGGTTCAAGAAATGTCAAACCAGACGCATTATCACGGATGCATGACAACCCTAAGGATTTATCTGTGCCAGACACCATTTTACCTGCAAACAATTTTTTGCTCATACAAACTGATCTTCTCTCTCAGATTAAGGAAGCATCTTCTGAATCAGCCAGACCCTCAGGGTTTACCTTAAGTAGCAAGGACGGACTGTTCAGGAAAGGTAGCCAAATTTTTGTTCCTGAGGAGGTTCGGGTCAAGGTCCTGGCACTCCTTCACGATCACCCACTGGCAGGTCACTTTGGTGTTCGTAAAACTCTGGAATTGGTACAGCGTACCTTCTGGTGGCCCAATCTAAAGGACTTTTGTGAGAGATATGTCAAATCTTGCCCTATCTGTACCCAGAATAAGACGTCCAGGAGTAAAGCTTGGGGCCTGTTAAAACCTTTACCAGTACCCGATAGGCCTTGGAAGATGATATCCATGGACTTTGTTGTAGAGCTTCCATGTTCAGAGGGATGTTCTGCTATTTTCGTGGTAGTAGACCGTTTTACCAAGATGGCCCACTTTCTTCCATTAAAAGGAACTCCGTCAGCTATGGAAACGGCTCACATCTTCATTAAGGAAATCATTAGACTCCACGGAATCCCTGTAAACATAACCTCTGACAGAGGGGTACAATTTACCTCACGTTTCTGGAGAGCCCTGTGTGAGTCTTTAAAAATTAAACTGGCCTTGTCTTCGGCCTATCACCCTCAGACCAATGGCCAGACGGAGAGGACCAATCAGACTCTTGAGCAGTATATCAGATGTTTTACTTCTTTTTCACAAGATGATTGGGTATCCTTGCTGCCGTTGGCAGAATTTGCCTACAACAATGCCAAACACTCTGCCACCGGTCAATCCCCCTTTTTCGCTAATTATGGTTTCCATCTAACCTTTTTACCCGATTTCCTTCCAGAGTCCTCAGTTCCGGCAGTACAGAGTACGGTAGACTTCATCAACCATAACAACCAGATGTTGCAGGAAGCAGTATCCAAGGCTCAGGCGGACAGCAAGAGGATCTTTGACCGGAAGAGAAGAGGGGAATTGAAGCTTCAGCTTGGCGATCAGGTATGGCTATCCACAAGTAATATCAAACTAGCATGTCCTTCTAAGAAGTTGGCACCTAGATTTATGGGACCGTTTCCGGTTAAAAGAAAGATGAATGAAGTTTCGTATGAACTGACTTTGCCTGACTCTTAAAATACACCCCGTGTTTCATGTGTCATTGCTCAAACCTGCTCTACCTGATCCCTTCCCCGGTAGAGCTAGACCTCCTGAACCTATTGTGATTGATGGCAACGAGGAATTTGAGGTCGAGGCTATCCTTGATTGCAGGAAAAGACAAGGGCAGATCCAGTTCCTAATTAAAGCGGTTGTATACCTATATTTGTAACTTTTACCTACAGGTAAGCCTATAATAAGGCTTACCTGTAGGTAAAAAAAATATCTCCTAAACCTGTAAGGTTTAGGAGATATTCCCCTCGCAATGAGCCGCTAACTGCAGCGGCGCATGCGCACAGGGGACTCTCGGCTGACAGCCCGGCAAACTCCGGAGCTTGCCGGGCAGAAGTCTCCCGCGCGCATGCGCGGGAGTGACGACATCGCGGCTCCGGCCACTCACAGCGCCGGAGCCGCGATACCCGGAAGACACGCCGAGGGGAGATGTCGGCTCCCTCGGCGTGGACCAGGTGAGATGCCGGCGCCTCGTTCTAAGGTAAGTATCTCATAATGAGCTAGTATGCGGTGCATACTAGCTCATTATGCCTTTTCCCTTGCAGGTGTAAAAAAAAAAAAAAAATGACAGCGGGTATACAACCGCTTTAAGTGGAAGGGCTACGGCCCAGAAAGTAATTCATGGGAACCTGAGAGTAATATAGATGCCAGGCGTTTAGTACGAACCTATTTTTCTAACCATCCGGAAAAGAAGAGGCTTTTGGGCACCCGGAGGTTGCCCCTTGGGGGGGGGCAATGTCAGGGTACCATTGGCGCTGAACCGGGGCGTCGGCATACGCCTAGGCGCCGGCGCGCTCCGTTACGTGCTGTTCAGCAAATCCCTGTTGTTCTCGGGCGTCAGCGCGGCGTTAGGGCGCGCGCGGGTTCGCGGCGCTTGTGCGCGCGCGTGTGCACGTGCGCGCGTACGGGCGTGCGCGCGTTCGCGATAGCGCCGGTTTGGCGCCAAGGTACACATAAAAGCCCCCCTGTGCCTCTGACACATTGCTGCTTCGTCTCAGCTTCGTGATTCCTGTATTTGAACCTGATTGCTTGCTACCTATCTGACCCGGCTTGTCTGACCATCCGTCCTGCTCCAATCCGACCCGGCCTGTCCGACTATTCTTATACTACCTACCTGATACCATTACCGATCTCTGCCTGCCTACCGACTCTGCCTCTGCCTGCTGTTTTTGCCTGTCTCATATCCTTGCTGACCCGGACCGTCTGACCCTGCTTGTTCCTGTTAGTCCTTGCTGTTGCACCTTCAGCTTCAGCTCCAGAGACCTCTGCATCTCCAAGTGTTCCAGTTGCTGCTTCCAGTCTCACCTGATCTGCAGTCCAGCCATCCCTGCGGGATCTCTCATCACCTCAGCATCAGAGACTCAGCTCAACAGGCACTCCTACCCCACTGTGCTCAGGAGACCACTGTCCCCACTCCAGTGGCTCCTGAACCAGCGTTGTATGAGAGGTCTTCTCCTACAAGTCAGGCTCTCCTACCAGGTACCTAACACAAATACAGAGATTTAACTGTTTATCCCATCCTCCAGGTCGTTTATGAACAAATTAAATAGGATTGGTCCCAGCACAGAACCCTGGGGGACCCCACTACCCACCCCTGACCATTCTGAGTACTCCCCATTTATCACCACCCTCTGAACACGCCCTTGTAGCCAGTTTTCAATCCATGTACTCACCCTATGGTCCATGCCAATGGTCCATAGTATAGTAAACATTTATAGGGAACTGTGTCAAATGCTTTTGCAAAATCCAGATACACCACGTCTACGGGCCTTCCTTTATCTAGATGGCAACTCACCTCCTCATAGAAGGTTAGTAGATTGGTTTGGCAAGAACGATTCTTCATGAATCCATGCTGATTACTGCCAATGATACCGTTCTCATTACTAAACTCTTGTATATAGTCTCTTATCATCCCCTCCAAGAGCTTGCATACTATTGAAGTTAGGCTAACTGGTCTGTACTTCCCAGGGATGTATCTTGGCCCTTTTTTAAATATTGGTGCTACATTGGCTTTTCTCCAATCAACTGGTACCATTCCAGTCAGTAGACTGTCAGTAAAAATTGGGAACAATGGTCTGGCAATTGCTTGATTGAGTTCCTTAAGGACCCTTGGGTGCAAGCCATCTGATCCTAGTGACTTATTAACGTTAAGTTTTTCAAGTCTCTTTCTAATTCTGTCCTATGTTACCCATGAGGGTGTCTCCTGTGACATTTCATGAGGATAAACATTGCAGTTTTGGTTACTAAAGCCCCCGTTTCCCTTGTGAAGACTGAGAAGAAGAATAAATTCAATGCCTTCACCATCTCTCCATCCTTAGTAACCAGACTCCCTTCATCATTCTTTATGGGGCCAATATGATCTGACCTCCTTTTCTTACTATTTATGTACTTAAAGAATTTCTTGGGATTTTTTTTTTACTCTCCTCTGCTATGTGCCTTTCATGTTCTATCTTAGCCGCTCTGATTGCACCCCCTACATTTCTTGTTGCATTCTTTGTTAAAGAAACACGTTAAGTCAAGTTAATGCCAAAGCTCTCAATTTTGGTCTCATCTGACCACAACACTTAATCCCAATCCTTCTCTGAATCATTTTGATGTTCATTGGCATGACTATACATGTGCCTTCTTGAGGAAGGGGACTCGCCGTATTTGGAGGAAGAAAAATGCTGACTATGACCCTAAGAATACCATCACTACTGTCAAGCATGGAGGTGGAAACATTATGCTTGGGGGTTGTTTCCCTGCTAAAGGTGCAGACGGACATTGCCGCATTGAGGGGCCAATGGACAGGGCTATGTATTGTAAAAGTCTGCGCTCTAATTCATCCCAAAGGTCTTCTATCGGGTTGAGGTCAGGACTTTGTGCAGGCCAGTGAAGCTCCTCCACCCCAAACTCGCTCATCCATGTCTTTGTGGACCTTGCTTTGTGCACTGGTGCACAGTCATGTTGGAACAGGAAGGGGCCATCCCCAAACTGTTCCCACAAAGTTGGGGGCATGAAATTGTCCAAAATGTCTTGGTATGCTGACGCCTTAAGAGTTCCCTTCACTGGAACTAAGGGGCCAAACCCAACCCCTGAAAAACAACCCCCACACCATAATCCCTCCTCCACCAAATGATGTGGACTAGTGCAAAAAGCAAGGTCCATAAAGACATGGATGAGCGAGTTTGGGGTGGAGAAACTTGACTGGTCTGCACACAGTACACCTTTGGGATGAATTAGAGCGGAGACTGCGAACCAGGTCTTCTCGTCCATCATCTGTGCCTGACCTCACAAATGCGCCTCTGGAAGAATGGTCAAACATTCCCATAGACACACTCCTAAACCTTGTGGACGGCCTTCCCAGAAGAGCTGAAGCTGTTATAGCTGCAAAGGGTGGTCCAACTCAATATTGAACCCTACGGACTAAGACTGGGATGACATTAAAGTTCATGTGCGTGTAAAGGCAGGCGTCCCGATACTTTTGGTAATACAGTTTATATATATATATATATATATATATATATATATATATATATATATATATATATATATATAATGGAAGATCCAAACAGAGCAAATTAGATTGCCAGCCATTAGAGCACATTTTGGATTATTCCCTCATCTCCAGTGGTGGTCACACCCTCCTTGGCTCCTTGGCCGCTCTATAATGCACCTGTCTCTGATTTCACTGACCTGCTGAAATAATTGCCTCCCATGACATCATGTACATTTGTAACTTTTTTTTTTTTTTCAGAAAGTTTGAAAAATTGAACCCTTAATTAAAGTCACGTCCTTGTGTTTATTTTATACCAAAACCTTGTTTTCAGAACTTTTTCCTGCACCTGTCTGAGTCACGTGATCGGTGACCTCATGGCCGCATGACATCATCCCTTGAAGCAGTTTGCTTGCATTGGAGATAGCACCATACTCCATCACATCTCCTGGCTGGAAAGGAAATCCAGTAACCGCAGATGGTGTGTCACATCTGAAAACCCTTTCAGATCACGGTTAATAATAAGAGACATATTTACCTTTGTGGTTAAGCAAGAACTACTTAGCTGTACGCAGCGCTTGATCTTGCGTGTTCACGTCTCCTCCGCTCAGCACATCTGTACAAATTGATGGTGATTGCCCACAGTATCATACTGAGAAGGACAGGAATGGGTACCAGACGGGAACCGAGAGCTACAACTAACTTGGAATTCAAGCTTTTGGTATGTTTTTACAGAAAACTTTGCTAAACGTAAATTGTAAGTTTTCACCAATACTATTATATTCCTTATTGTTGTCCTTTTTTTTTTTTTGCTACCTCTCAAAAGTAAACTTTATTTCATATACTGTTTTGTCAAGTTTTTTTAAGCGTTACAGCATCTTTGCCAAAAAAAACCTGCCCAGTCAAGGGTGCCAGTAGATAAAAACAAACTGTTCTGCTATAAACAATACTAAAAAATGTACCTATCAATGCCGTAGGTCAATTTGGTCCATTCGAAGCCTACCTCAAAAAAACTCCCATAAACCGTGTTCCCTAGTCCTGCCCTGTTGCTGATGCAGCAGCCTTCCAGGTAGACTTAAACAAAATGGTGGCCATCTGTACACAGACACAGATTCCCTGTCGCCTACAGTATCTCACAAAAGTGAGTACACCACTCAGATTTTTGTAAATATTTTATTCTATCTTTTCATGTGACAACACTGAAGAAATGACACTTTGCTACAATGTAAAGTAGTGAGTGTACAGCTTGTATAACAGTGTAAATTTGCTGTCCCCTCAAAATAACTCAACACACAGCCATTAATGTCTAACACCCCTAAGTGAAAATGTCCAAAGTGTCAATATCTCCAGCACTGCCTTAACCCTCTTGGGCATGGAGGTCACCAGAGCTTCACAGGTTGCCACTGCAGTCCTCTTCCCCTCCTCCATGACGACATCACGGAGCTGGTGGATGTTAGAGACCTTGCACTCCTCCGCCTTTCATTTGAGGATGCCCCACAGATGCTCAATAGGGTTTAGGTCTGGAGACATGCTTAGCCAGTCCATCACTTTTACCCTCAGCTTCCATAGCAAGGCAGTGGTCATCTTGGAGGTGTGTTTGGGGTCGTTATCATGTTGGAATACTGCTCTGCAACCCAGTCTCTGAAGGGAGGGGATCATGCTCTGCTTTAGTATGTCACAGTACATGTTGGCATTCATGGTTCCCTCAATGAACTGTAGCTCCCCAGTGCCGGCAGCACTCATGCAGCCCCAGACCACGACAATCCAATGGTTACATGTAACCTGTTCACAGAAGACCATCAAGAGAGTGACACACGCTGAATACATCTACGTTTAAGGTCCTTTTAGGATAGTGCCGATCTCTAGTGGCCAAAATTCTGCATTTGATGCTGTTTTTAATTATATGGAGTGTGCCGCAAGCGCCTGATTGCTGCAACTCCATCAGTGTAATCCGAGGTTGAGAAAGGAACGAATGACGGTTCCGAAACGCGTCCCTCATTGATGACATCACATCCCCTCTCTGGCCTTTCGTTTGCGGTTCAGGCTGGTCACAGAGCCGCTCAGCGGATGACATCACTTCCGGGTTCGCAGCCCTCACACGCTGACGACGCCGGCTTCACAGCTGTTCCCTGTGTTTTACACCGCTGCTGACAGTGACTACAACCATCCTCCTGAAGGCTTCCTCTGATCGTGACCCCTTCCAATGCAGCCTCACCCACGATGTGCCTGTTAACCACTCCTATTTTGTAAGTGTTTTTAACCCAGTTGGGGTATTAAAATTGTTTATCTTCTGCACTTAGAGGCGCCTTTGTTTGTTTTTAGAGCTCATAAATAGTATGTGGTCTGGATCTGCCCGTTTCTTGTCCAGGAGGAGAAGTTCCCAGCCTGAAGGTCCAGGTCAGGTCAGTAACAAAAGATCCTACAGGCCCATGGCAGGTTGGGTCCAGACGTAAGAAAATATGGTAAGTCAGCAATGATCCAGAATCAGGCTGAGCCTCAACTAGCCCATTTGGCACCAGAATTGGCAATGAGACTCATACACAAACATGTATGATGTGCACAGCTAAGGGCCAGTACACGCAGAAGTACCAGGTAGCTTAACAAGAACTCCCAGACAGATTTTTACCTATTGTCCTGTAATGCTGCCATTTTACCTTACTCAAAATTACAGAAAAAAATTATGTTTTTAGTTATAAATTAAACAATCTCTCAGGATTTATTTAAAAAGATTCTTATCACCTAAACAACCATTCATTTCATCAACTATCTACTCATAAGGTTATATGTGCATTTATCATATTTTGTGCACGTTATTTATCTGTAAAAGCTCTCTTGTATAGACATCTAAAATCCCTGAGACTGCTGCTGGGTGCCGCCATTTTGGCTATGATGTCGGCATCCCTAGCAAACTCAGAGCTGTCGCTCAAGTGGCTCCTTTTATACCTGTCTTTCTCCAAACTTTTACTCCAGGAGGAGCCCTTAAAATTATTTTCAGGTCTTGTTGAACCCCTGCTAAAACCCATTAATTGTTAGGTTGGGGTGCAGTGAGAAAAACGCACCCTACATTGGTGGCTATTGGGAAGAATGCTCCCTCTTACAATGGCCGCCAGATTGCCACCCTTATAGATAGATAAAAAGATCAGTGTCGAGGGCGTGGCTAACCGCCGAGCAGTATGGAAGCCTGAATCCACAGCTCCCGCACCGATCGGAGACAACGGCCTCTAAAATCACTCCTCACGACCACAAAAATGCATTCCTCTAACCCCCACATAGCGGGGAACCAGACCGGAGCATCCAGGAAGCGAAAAGATTACAGACAACCTAAGAAATTGACAGATTTCTACACAGTTACTCAGGCTGAACGAATCCAAGATGGCGCCCGCGGCGCCTCACAGCCCTCAGAGACACAGTGTTCTGCAGATTCTTACACAGATCTGCCTGATGAAGATGACCCCTCAATCCTACCTCAAGAAATCTCATCAGGCTCCCATCCACCATCAGGATCATCTTCCACCTCAAACAGCCCAGCTAAATCGAGGATGCGACTGGATACAGCTACACAGGCACAGGAGGTAAGGCCTGCACTAGATCAGCTACTCACCCAGACACCCCTATCCTCCCCTATAGCGGCCTTCCCCACATCCAATCAGCCTGTAATTGACACAATGCTGAAGGAGATGCTGATCTCACTTCACAGCTCCCTCCACAATGACATATCCTCCATGTTCACTGCCTTTAAATCAGAAATGGTACACACAGGCAAAAAGATTGGCCAAATTGAAAAGCAGATGTCTATCATGACCGAAACGGTTAACGATTTAGTGGATGCCCACGATCATACCCGGGAGGAACATCACTGGGTCAGAGCCAAAATGGCGGATCTCGAAGACCGCTCGAGACGTAACAATGTTAAGATTAGGGGTATCCCTGAAAACATCCTCCCAGCTGACCTGAATACATATGCGAGGAAACTCATGTCCACTCTCCTACCTGACCTACCACCGATAGAAACCATAATAGATCGAATCCATCGATTGCCAAAGCCGACACACCTACCCCCAGAAGTCCCAAGAGACACCTTGATGAGAATACACTTCTTCCATGCCAAAGATCTGCTGCTGGCACAATCCAGACGTCTGGGACAACTACCAGCCCCATACTCCAAGCTGCAACTCTTTCCTGATATCTCCCAATTTACCCGCCAACAACGTCGACAGCTGCAGACCATTACAAAACCGCTCCACAACCACAAAATTCCGTTTCAATGGGGATTTCCAACCAAGCTAGTAGTCACCAAAAATGGGGCACGGCACAACATCCACACAGTGGAAGAAGGCATAAAGCTGCTCCGGATCTGGGGCATCATCCCTGAAGGAGACCAGCCAGCCCAGCCATCCCATCCAGGAAACCCCCATGCCCACATTAAAGGAAAGCATGCTAACTTCAACACCTGAATACCAGGTAGTGATGTTCTTAAATCATCATTCACACTCCGATCCGGTGCCTGCTCGTTGCAGATAGTTCACGAACTTGACCCTCACACTGACCGGCAGTCCTCTAGATTACTGCCGACCCTTCCTCCTCCACCCTACCAAGTCCTTACTAACTGTTTTTCTTATCTCCCTTTTTGTCTGATACCCGTTCCCTCCCGGAGAGCCTCAGTTCCCCAGCATTCGAGCATCTTCAACCCACCATCCAGTCTGATCGACTTCATCAACAAGGACCAAAGATCTCACAGCTACTACGCTGACAACACAAGAAACTGTAAGTACTGACACTGACATAAACACTTCCTCCACACCAATACCATCATGCCCAAATTCTTGTCACTTAATGTGAAGGGACTAAACCACCCATCCAAAAGAGCTTCTCTATGGCGCACCGCCCAAGATGCCCACTGTGAAGTACTCTGTGTTCAAGAAACCCACTTTAAGTCTTCTGCGGAACCCCTATGCACCAACAAAAATTTTACACACATATTTAAAGCATCCGGTCCAGAAAAAAAGAAAGGGGTCATGATAGCCATCAAGAACTCTTGCTCCTTCACTCTACACAACAGTCTTATAGACACGGAAGGCAGATATCTAGCTTTAGACTGCACTCTGGACACCAACAGATACACCATCGTCACAATCTACGCCCCTAATCGGAAACAAATCCATTTTCTCACCAAACTGATGAAAAAAATTCACCGCTTCAAACAAGGTCACCTAATAATCTGCGGTGACTTCAATGTAGTTCCAGACAACTCCGTAGACTCCTCCACTGCCTCACACAGACTACCCTCCCAGATGGGATCACTCATCAGATCCAATGACCTTTATGACGTATGGAGATGTCACCACACCACAGAAAGGGACTACTCTTATTTCTCACCCCGGCATAATTCTTACTCAAGAATAGACTACTTCCTAGTAGACAAATGGACACTACCCAAAATCTCCTCATCAGCTATAGACACCATCACGTGGTCGGACCACGCGCCAGTCTCTATCACCCTACAAGACTCCCCAACAACCTCCCAAACTCGGCTCTGGAGAGCGAATGCCGCAATCCTTAACTCGCCTACCCACGCGACCCACATCAGGACCTGTCTAGAAGAATACTTCAACTCCAACTCAGGCTCTGTACAAGACAACTCCATACTTTGGAATGCCCATAAAGCGTTCATAAGAGGGATTCTTATACAAATTGGAGCCAGGGAGAGGAGGATGAGAGCACAGCGTCTAAACTCACTGACTTCTAGCATCAAATCTCTAGAATCCCAAAACCAATCTTCTCCTGACCCAACACTCAAAAAACAGTTAGACACACTTAGACAAGAATTACGATCCCACCTATTGCAAACCTTTGAGAAAGCACACACATATTTCAGAGCGAAACATTACTCCACTGGCAATAAAGCCGGAAAAACTATGGCTAATAGACTAAAAGGACACTACTCAAAAACTAAAATAACACATTTATTCCATCCTGATACCAAACAAAAACTGACTGACCCACAATCCATTGCAGACGCATTCAGCCACTATTATAACACACTGTACAATCTGAAAGACGATATCTCACTCAAACAACCTTCCCTACAAGACATAGAATCATTTCTACAAGAAATCAAACTTCCCAAACTGACCGCAGACCAACTATCTGCACTTAACACCCCATTTACAGACTCAGAAATCTGCACCATAATTACCACCTTACCCCCTAACAAATCACCGGGACCGGACGGCCTTACAGGCGAATACTACAAAAAATTCCGTACTATTCTAGCACCATATATGTCTTTAGTATTCAATGACGCTGCCTCATCCTCCTCTCTCCCTCCTGAAATGCTCAATGCTCTGATCGTCACTATACCGAAGCCAGGTAAGGAACCCACCCACGCACAAAATTTTAGACCCATCTCGCTTCTTAACCTAGACACAAAAATTTACGCTAAACTAATAGCCAATAGATTATTCAACTTAATGCCATTACTGATCCATAATGACCAGTCAGGCTTCACTAAGGGCAGACAGACATCCGATGCAACTCGCAGGATTGTCAACATCATTCACAGTGCCGAGTTGACTCGAACGCCTTCTCTGCTCCTATCTCTGGACGCAGAGAAGGCGTTCGATAGAGTACATTGGAAGTATCTACAAGCTACTTTGAGCAAATTTGGATTTCAAGGTCCTATATTAACTGCCATAATGGCACTTTACTCTGCACCGTCTGCTCGGGTGTATACATCAGAAATGCTTTCCAAACCATTTTCCATCACAAACGGCACCCGCCAAGGTTGCCCGCTCTCACCAATCATTTTCAACTTAATAATGGAACCCTTAGCACAACATGTCAGACAGTCTTGCAAGATAACAGGTTTTAAGATAGGGGATACGGAACACAAAATCAATTTATTTGCTGATGACGTGATATTAATGATCACTAACCCTCGCTCCTCCCTGGCTTCGGTACAAACGCTGTTGAAAAAATTTAGCGATATTTCATATTATAAGGTTAACGAACACAAATCCTTCATACTGGACCTAGGTTTAGATGCGGTAGCCAGTAACATCTTGATGTCTGAATATCCTTACCCATGGGCCGATCATGGAATTACATATCTAGGAATAACTCTGACGAAATCCACGAAAGGCCTATTTACTCATAACTATGTAGAAGCCAGGCAAATGCTCATTAAGGAAACAACAAAAATTTCTAAATTCGAACTCACCTGGTCAGGACGCCTAGCAGCATTCAAAATGATGGCCCTCCCCAAACTCCTATACATTTTTCGCACACTACCTATCCCACTCTCAACATCATACCTCAACTCCCTCCAATCTATCCTGAACCAATTTATTTGGCAAGGAAAGAAGGCTAGATGTAGCCACTCTAAACTCATAAAACATAGATCTAAAGGGGGTATGGGACACATTGATATAAAAGATTACTATCTAGCCACTATACTGTCTCAACTAAGAGATTGGTTTCAACCTACACCAACCACCCTGTGGAGCGCCATAGAAAACAACGAAACACCGGGCCCCAACCTCACCGATTGGCTATTTAGTACCCCCGTGAACAACCACTCCTTATTACAGTACTCCCCTCCTATCCAAGCTACCGTCAAAGCCTGGAGAACCCTACACCACACCAGATGGTCACTCCTCCCGACCAAACCCCTTTTAATCCCTATCAACACCTTAAAACATCTGACCCCAGATTTATCCGTCCCACAATGGATCTCTGATAAGATTAAATACACACAAGACCTCCGCAACATCACGTCCACTAAATCCTACCCACAGGTCCAAAAAGAATACAATGCACCCACTAAAGACTTCCTAACATACTATAGACTAAAAAAATGCCTCACAACCTATCCATCCCTAGAAGGAGCACTCCCCATGAAACTTTGGGAATTTTTCTTCTCTGACAACGCCAAACACAAGGGAGTCTCCCTCATTTATTTACTCCTGCAGGAAAAAAAAACATTTTTCAAATCCAAACCACTCCTAGACTGGGAGAAAGACTTAAACCTACAATTCACTGATCACCAATGGCTAATAGCAATCAACTCAGTGTACAAAGCAACTTCCTGTACATCTCTATGGGAAATGACACAAAAAACTTTAATGAGATGGTATCTAACCCCTCACAGACTTGCCAAATTTAATTCCCACGCTTCACATGACTGCTGGCGTGGATGCGGTCAAACTGGCACTCTCCTACATATCCTCTGGACATGCCCTCACATACAACAGCTATGGCTTGAGGTACAAAACATACTACAAGCAGTTCTCCATCTTCCCATCACTCTCACTCCACAGTTAGCGATCCTCAACCTGAACATTGATGAGCTACCTACACAACTCAGACAGGTGACTGTACACATCCTCCTAGCAACTAAACTCCTTCTAACAAGAAACTGGAAATCACACTACATTCCCCCAATAGCGGAAGTAGTTAAATTAGTCCATACACACTACACATATGAAACACTTCTATCAAGAGGGTCACAACACCACTCTAAAACACTAGACCTCTGGAATCCCTGGTACAAATGGTACACTGAAAAACACCAACCGATAACAGTCTTACCTTGATAGATGCTTCACCAATACTGCTCTCTTCCCCCCCCTTCCCTCCCCCTTCCCCCTTATCCCACCTATCCCCCCCGCCTTCCTTCCCCTCCCTCTCTCCCCATTCCCCCTCCCATCCCTTCCCCACAGGTTACCACCTTTAGAATTTGATAAGAATACCTTGTTACATGCTGTTAGTTAACATTAGTTACCTTGATCTTCACTCTCTCATTATCTACAGTTACATGATTGGTCAACCAACTCTTGCTATCATCTGTACAGTATGTCATAGCACTTACAACTGTATACCCATGTACTTTATGATGCATAACCTGTAACCTATGTAACTGAGAAACTTTCAATAAAAACTATTGAAACAAAAGATCAGTGTCATCCAGCTGACTCTGCCAAGTGGCATTGACCCCGAACTATGAAAACACCATCATACGAGAGGTCAATTAACCACTGCTCAAGGAACCCCTAGCAACCTCTAGAGCAGGGGTGTCAAACCCAATTTCATCACCGGCCGCATCGGCATTATGGTTGCCCTCAAAGGGCTGCTTGTATCTGTAAGACTATATACATGCATCTCTTTATCATATTAAATAATTGCCTCTGTATTCAATTATTACTGGTTTTAGTAATAACTTAAGACTTAAGCTGTGAAGGGCGAATGCAGACTGGCATGGTGCCCACTCACAGTCTTGTAGCAGATGATGCAAGTCTGAAAAGGAGGGTTCCACACCGCTGGTATCATCCACAAGAAACTAGTTCTGCCATGGTATTCTGTCTGAGCAGTCTCCAACAAAGTTTCTTATGAATGATACCATCAGAAGTCAAGAGTTCTCCATTCTCTCTTACATCGGAGTGCACCCCCTTGTGCCGCTGCCAGGAAAAGCTGGTAAGCAGAAAGTGCAGGGTCTGAAGGAGGACCAGAGGAGGGCTGGAGTCAGTTTCCAGAGTCTGCTGAATAATGACACCAGGGGGTGCTGCAGGTGCACAGAGAGGCGCAGGATCTGTAGGAAGAGTGCTATCCTCCTCTCTGCTGCCGACTGCTGAAAAAAGTAGGGAAGGAGATGAGGGAGGTGCCACTCCTGCAGAAGACGTGCAAGGGCCACATGAAATGGCCCGGATCGGGCACTCAGACCTTGTGTTTGACACATGTGCTCTACAGGAACCCTAGAGAAGTTTGGTGGAGAATGGCTGCTCTGTTTTCCCCTTCGCTTCACTCCTGGCATCTACAACAAATATTATGAAGAGAGGTAAATGGTGAATAAGCTGGCCCAGCACCAGTCGCGGCTGGTGCGCAAATTTTTTTGGGGGGGTTGCAAACAAACTGAAAAATACTGAACCCCCCATCAATTGCAGCATCACTGTGCCCATCAAATGCAGCCATTGTGCCCATCAAATGCAGCCACTGTGCCCATCAATTGCAGCCCTTGTGCCCATCAAACGCAGCCACTGTGCCCATCATATGCAGCCACTGTGCCCATCGTATGCAGCCATTGTGCCCATCATATGCAGCCACGTGTTGCCATCATATGCAGCCCCGTGTGCCCATCATATGCAGCCACTTGTGCCCATCATATGCAGCCACTGTGCCAATCATATGCAGCCATTGTGCCCATCAGATGCAGCCACTGTTCCCATCATATGCAGCCACCTGTGCCCATCATATGCAGCCACTTGTGCTCATCATATGCAGCCACTGTTCCCATCATATGCAGCCAGCACAAGGGGGTGCATTCGGAAATTGGGAAATTCAAAATTCGGAAATTTGTAATTTCGGAAATTGAAAAATTCGGAAATTCTGGAATTTCGGAATTAACAAATTTGTCAAAATTCGTTAAAAAACAAATTCGGAACAAAACGAATTGCACATGTCTACTAATCAGGTGCTTCAAAAAGTACCACCCCCACCATAGGAGTCCATACGGCTGGCGTCCTGAAAAGGGCCGGTGGATGGGGGGGGCGGGGGCGCGTGCGCCCACAGTGCACGGGCCACCACTGCCCAACACAGAGAGTAATTAGACAATCCCAGAAGAGGGGAACTCTATGATGTGCAAATAGCGAAGGGGCTGTGCTAGGGAATTGACTCTTCCTGAAGTAATAGACTATAGAAAATTTGCATATCTGTGTGTTTCAAAAGTGATCCCTAGCACTTCTAAGTTCTTCAACATTTCTAAGGCTGAATTTCACTCGCAGTGGGGACACAATAGAGAAAAGAGGTGGAGAGTTGCTATTTTGTCACATGAACACGCAAAACTACATCTCCTGTTTTAATAGCAGAACCGTCCAAAATGTATTACTAACATATTTGCATGCAAAATACACATGTGATGCAATTGCAATGTTCCCCTTTTTATATACTGGGGATCTTCAAGCATGGTATGAAAGAAGGTCATTGTCCCAAGCTCTTTGGTCATTGAACCATTGCATTTCTTGGCCACCTAAATCTATCCAAATAAAGTGTGAGTGGTAAAGGCACGTACATAGTGATTTAAACCAAACATATTTTATTCTACCATGTCAAAAATAAGAAGCCAGTCTATGATATTTTTTCCTTATGAAACATTGTTGTCCACCATCATGAAATGTTCCAGTCAGTTCTTCACATTCCTCATCAACCTTGTTTGTTCAATATGGTTCCAACTCGAAATTGTAATAAGTGAATATACAGTAAATTCCATTCAGTCATGGCTGGTTCTTAATACTCGGGAAGGAACATCAAGCTATTCCAAATCTTCAGCGTAATTAGCAGCCTGGGGCTCTTTTATTATTAAGGATTATGAACATTCTGGAACAAAACTGTTAAACTGATACTCTCTGACCCACAGATTGCACAAAGTGGATCAGAATTCACGGGAATTGGCCCTAGTAACTCTTTCCAAGGAATAATGCCTTTTTTATTCTATTAGGTTATGGTTTTTGAGTAGAGTTTGGTGTTGTCGTAGTTGGCCGGTTAAACGGGTTGTAGAGAGCTTGTAGAAGATCAAATAGTACTCTTTTTCGTTATTTGTTTTATTTTCCCGCAAGCCAAAAGGTGCAACTTGTTAATGCCTCAAACTTGCTGACCAGACGGATTCTTTTTAATGGAGGATAACGTCATCCTAGGTCAAGAAAGGTTGAACTGTCAGTGGTAATGAAAGAAACTCCAAGAAAGATTGGACAGCACTTCACCCAGCTCTCTCCTAGGACCCTGATTACTGAGTCACCACTCCATTCTTTCTCTCCTGTATTTTTTTAAATGATATGATCATTTTTTTATAATTGAGTCTCTCCCCTTCAATAGATACCAAACCCAGCACAAATGTACAAGCTGGCACCCCCATGGCATAAGGAATGTCCTTCAGCAATGAATAGATTTTGTAAGAGATTCTACTTTTCCATTCTCCCTCCTCACCACAAATACTGGATGCTATGGAGTTCTACTTAGGCCTAGAGGAAGAAGACTGCAGTTGTCCCCATAATGTCGGTAAGTGACCCATTAAGTGGGAAAGTAACACAAGAACCTTTCCAAGCTGTCCTGCCTTAAATAACAAGACTGAGATACCACTACAACCTCAGATGTCAACAAGCCACATTTGAAATGTAAGCGTCCAGCTAATATAGTTCTGTATAAGACTGATCCTGAAAGTTAGATACATATGCTGAACCTAGTCCTCACTCTCCTTCCTGTTCTAATTGCGCCAATGCAATACAACTAAAAAAACTTTAAGAAAAATGACTAGTGCCCAACATTCTGAACATCCAGAGAAAAGAAACACTCCCTGGGAAGAATGTGAATGAGACCTTATTACCAAGTAGGTGGGCTTGTCCTTTAACAATGAAGAGATTTCATAAGAGACCCTACTTCTCCATTCTCCCTCCCCACCGCAAATACTGGATGCTATGGAGTTCTACTTAGGCCTTGAGGAAGAAGACTGCAGTTGTCCCCACAATGGGGTAGGTAAGTGACCCATTAAGTGGGAAAGTAACACAAGAACCTTTCCAAGCTGTCCTGCCTTGAATTATAAGACTGAGATACCACTACAACCTCAGATGTCAACAAGCCACATTTGAAATGTAAGCGTCCAGCTAGTATAGTCCTGTATAAGACGGACCCTGAAAGTTAGAAACATATGCTGAACCTAGTCCTCACTCTCCTTCCTGTTCTAATTGCGTCAATGCAATACAACTACAAAAACTTTAACCAAAATGACTAGTGCCCAACATTCTGATCATCCAGAGAAAGGGAAACAATGCCTGGGAAGAATGTGAATGAGACCTTATTACCAAGTAGGTGGGCTTGTCCTTTAACAATGAACAGATTTTGTAACTCCCTCCTCATTGCAAATACTGTACTCTACTCTACAGGAATTGAAAGAAGCTGAAACCAAGTCAAGTCTGGTACTGCTTGCTTTAAAAATAATACATTTAATGATGTAATAATTATAATAAATAATTTTATATAGCTGCATTAAATTGTGTCTTTTTATCGGCCTGGAATTCCATTTTAAGGCCTTATCTTTGAAATAATTCAATTTCTCCTAATCAATGCTTAAAGTAGAACTATAGAATAAGCAAGACTTTCTTTTTAAATTTTGGATAGAGCAAGGGAGGGTCATAACCCCTGTCAGATTTTTTTTTTTCACCATCTTTGTCCCATTGCGGAGATTTCCCTTCACTTCCTGTCCCATAGCCAAATAGGAAGGGAGAGAAAGTCCCAGCAAATTAAGGGAATTCCTTGGTGGGGGGATCCCCCAGATCACTGGAACTAGTGTCCCCATTGGAAAATTTCTATGTTATTACTTTTCTGGGGACCACCCAAAATTTGGGATTTTCTTTTACCTTCACTTTCAATGATAATGGTAAACAGGACAAATAGAGAGGGAGAATCTCCCTAACGGGGACACAGAGAGCAATAAAAATTGACAAGCATTTTAATCCCTCTGCACTCTATCCAAAACAAAAAAAAAAGTTTTCCATTTAGTTATACGTACAAAAAAAAAATCCAATATATCTATTTTGGTATATAAAAACTGAGACTGCCCAGAAAAAAAATAAAATAATTATAATTATGATAATAATAGTATTATTATTATTATTATAAAAAATTGGCATACTAAATGTTGTTGTTTCCCTTATTTTGCAATCCTGAAGTTGTTAAGTTGTTTAGCTTAGTTTGCCTTGAAAAAATGCAATCCACCTATTTTGGAATATGAAAACTATGACTGCCCAGAAAAAATAAAATAAAATAAAATAATAATAATAATAATAATAATAATAATATCATCATCATAAAAAAAATTGCTTACCAAATGTTGTTATTTTCCTTGTTTTGCAAACCTGAAGTTGTTAGGTTGCCACCTACTGTATTTTGGAATATGAAAACTGACTGCCCAGAAAAAAAAATGTAATGATAATGATAATAATAATAATAATAATATTATTATCAACATCATCATTAAAAAATGCTTACTAAATGTTGTTAGGTTGTTTAGGTTAGGTTGCCTTGAAATGATTACATTTCTCCTAAGTAATACTTTAAAAAATCCATCTAGCTTATTTTTTGAGTATGAAAATCATGACTGCCCGGAAAAAAAAAAAAATAATATTAAGAAAAATAATAATACAGATATACTACTACTACTAATAATAATAATACTACTAATAATAATAATAATATAATCAACAAAAAAAATGACTTGCTAAACTTGCTTAATGTTGTTGTCTATTCTGTTTTGCAATCCTGCGGTTGTTGTGACTGGCTTTCGGGGCAGAAGTGGGACAAGTTATAGGTCCCGTCTGCCAAGAGTCATAAGGTTTATCAGTTTTATTTGAGGCCCCCGTACATATGTAATAAAACAAAATAAAATGTAACAGCAGAAAATAGCCCAACAGCTGCAAGACATAAACAGACTCGCTAGCCGTGGATCTACGGCCCTTTCTTGCCAAGACGGTTTTATTTGTTGAGTTAAAAACTCAATAGACTTGTTGGCCAACGAATGAACATTTCGTAGTAAGTGTTGTCTTCACGTAGGTAACCTGCGCGGACCGCGCTAATGAGGAGCCTGTGCTGAGCTTGGGAGGATTGGGGTGGGGGTGGGGGGGGGACTTCATTAACTGGACTGGAGGCTCTGGAAATGTTTCACCTGGACCAATAATCCCGGGAATCTACACGGGCCATTAAAATATACAATGCAAGAATTTAACGGCTGATGTCTGAATGTCAGATGTCCACTGAGATAAAAATCACAGGTTGGTTTTATTAACGAATCCATATAGGTGCGTACCTACAACCCAGAATTGAAGGTACATACCGGGGTCTCAAAGGCTCCAACCCAAGATCTCGGCTTTTACTGTATATTAAATACATCTGTTCTATTCTATATCTGTTTTTTTTTTTTTTTATACATCTGTTAACAATTTCTGATCAGTTTCCAGGAATTATTCATCTTTTAGGCCTCATTTACACTTGTGGTTGCAGGTGGTAAATATACGCAGTTGAACCATGTTCCCTATACCCACTCCCCCTTAACCGCTTGCTTACCAGGGCAAAGTTTTTTTTTTTTGTTTTTAGTTTTTTTCACAGAATTTTTTATTGAAATAAAACAGGCACATGAGAGAAGGAGAAATGACCCAGAGGGCCTAAGCCAATAATATGCAGATGCGTAGATTTTTTAAAAAAATTTCGCACACATATTAAAATCTGCATTTTTTGCTAGAAATTACTTTACCCCCCCCCCCCCCCCCCCAAAAAAAAAGTGTAACATGGGCACAGGTGAGGCATAGCGCTTTATTGCAACGGTACATACCGACTAATGGGATCAGAGTAAGTTGTCTGAGTGTAGTGGGGTTTTTTTTTGGGTATGAATTTTGCTAGGAGTAATTTTGGCCTTGACGTTGGGAGCCCCACGGTAAGCAAATCTAGGAACGGTAGGTAAAGAGGATGATAAATGAGGATCCTGGGTCAAAATTGGCCAATGCTTTTTTATGATGTGTTCCATTTTTTTGTGACTCGCATGGAACTGCGTGACAAATCTGGGTAGAGAGAGGCAGCTTCACTGATGGCATTGGTCGGATAACCCTTATCAATACATTTATTTAGGAGAGTGGTACATTGGGAACTGTAATCCTCTAGTCTAGTCAGCTGCTGTATGTTTACAACATTTCGTAGTAGCGCAGTCATTTTACATTTTCTTCTGTTTACACCTATTTTTGGGCAGTTTCTCCCATTCTTCTTTTCAAGACCTCTCAAGCTCAATCAAGTTGGATGGGGAGCGTCGGTGCACAGCCATTTTCAGATCTCTCCAGAGATGTTCAATCGGGTTCAAGTTTGGGCTCTGTCTGGCACTTGCGGACATTCACAGAGTTGTCCCGTAGCCACTCCTTTGTTATCTTGGCTGTGTGCTTAGCTTTGTTGTCCTGTCGGAAGATTAACCTTCACCCCAGTCTGAGGTCCAGAGCGCTCTGGAGCAGGTTTTCATCAAAGATGTCTCTGTACATTGCTGCATTCATTTTTCCTCGATCCTGACTAGTCTCCAGTTCCTGCCTCTGAAAAACATCCCCACAGCATGATGCTGCCACCACCATGCTTCACTGTAGGGATGGTATTGGCCAGGTGTTGAGTGGTGCCTGGTTTCCTCCAAACAAGGCGCTTGCAATTCAGGCAAAAGAGTTCAATCTTTGTTTCATCAGACCCAGGGCCGGACTGGGAATGAAAACCAGCCCTGGAAAAAATGTCATACCAGCCCCATAGCATTATTATACCAGCCCAACAGCATAACGTCATTATTTTCTTGTTCATAAAATGGAAAACCATGCATTTTAAAGCACATTTAAAGAGTGCATTATATATAGATAAGACATATAAAAGCACATAGGGCTTTATATATATATATATATATAAGCAAATTACAGTTAAAAGTGGTAAAAGTGTTTAATGGGCACAGTGGTGGCAATTTATGGGTACAGTGGCTGCGTTTGATGGTACAGTGGCAGCGTTTAACGGGCACAGTGGCTGCAATTGATGGGGTACAGTGGCTGCGTTTGATGGGCACAGTGGCAGCAATTTATGGGTACAGTGGCTGCATTTGATGGGCACAGTGTCAGCGTTTAATGGGCACAGTGGTGGCAATTTATGGGTACAGTGGCTG